>CM021102.1:131389580-131805533 GCA_007115665.2 Sequoiadendron giganteum | reverse complement strand
AGAAGGGAGAGGGGAAGAGTGGAAGAAGGGGATAGAGATGAAGAGAGGGAGAGATAGAGAGAGGGAAAGGGAGAGATAGACTGAGATAATTAGGAGGGGGAAGGTAGAGGGAGAGAGAGAGAGAGGGAAGATGGGAAGAAGGGGAGATATAGGAAGAGAGGGAGAGATAAAGAGTGGGAAAGAGGGAAAGGGATAGAGAGAGAGAATTAGGAGAGAGAATTTGGAGAGAGATAGAATTTGGAGGTAGAAGGGAGAGGGGAAGGAGGGGAGAGAGAATTAGGAGGGGGAAGGGAGAGGGAAGAAGGAGAGAGAGAGAGAGAGAGAGAGAGAAGAAGGGTCTGAGAGAGGGAGAGAGAATTAGGGGGGAAGGGAGAGGGGAAGAGGGGAAGAGGGGAAGAGGAGGAGAAAGAGAGATAGAGGGAGAGAGGGAGGGAGAGAGAGAGAGAGAGGGATATAATATTTAAATATTTAATATATTAGTAATATTAATTAGTTATATAATATTTTTTATATTAACTTAATATATATTTATATATAAATATTTATACATTAACTAGAATATATAAATAATATATAAATATTATACATAATAGTATAATATGTTATATATTATACATAATTCTATAAGAGATTATCATAAATTATAAATTATATATTGAATTCTAAACTATATTGTATATTCTCAACTAGATATATTAAAATAAACTATAAATTATTTATTGTAATTTTTTAAATTATATATTAAAAACTATATTATATTTTTTAAAATTATATATAGAATAAATCGGATATCTGATTTGAAAATTTCAAATTTTTAAATCATTTATTAAAAACTATATTAGATTTTTTAAAATTAAATATAAAAAAAATCGGATATCCGATATGTCTGACACAAAACCTACTACCTAGGGATTAGCCTTGGGTTTGCTTTGAAATTTGGCTAGGACATGCCAATCCTAAGAAGTCAACACAAAAAATGTGTTTAATAGCTTACCTTATTTTTCTAGACTTCGCCCATGTGCCTGACGACTTTTCTTTTACCCTAAATTGATGAAACGAAAAGGGTTTTTAAAGGAGATTCTTAGCTTTCTACCAATATAAATTATTCTTTGTTCTGAATTTAATAAATAATTATTATTCATTTTCTATTTGAATTACGACTAAAGTCTTGATTGATAGGCTGATTGAAAAAAATCTATATCTTTCAAACCGTATAACATTTTTTGAATCCAAAACATGCGTCGCATTCTATGCTTCGCATGCTATTGTATTTTTTTTTTTTAAAATTGAATTTCATGAAGTTTTGACCAAGTTAAGGTGGTCAAACATACGAGTTTTTATATTTTTTTAAATTTATAATAAAAAATTCATAATTAATAATTTACTTGGAAAAAAAATACAAAAAACTATGCATCACATCGGGACATGAGTCCTCTACTTATATATAAAATTTTATAAATAAATATTATGATTTTATTATGGTTAGGGTGGTCAGACAGACACCTACTTTTTATTTTTTCCCTGAAATTTTAGTACTACTGCATTGAAATTTCAAATTTTCACCAAATAGATTTTTTTTAACAAAACTTAACCTAGTAGTTTAGAAACTACATTCAATTTACCAGTAATTCTATTGTTACATATTTTTGAAATAATATAGATAACTTATTCAAATTTTTATGTCAAGTTGCCCAACTCTGATTTTCAGAATTTTCATTGCCACTTAAGGACCTATTTTTTCCATGATGATCCTGCACATACCCTCTTGTCTACTATTTTAACTTGGTAAAAATTTGTATACATCAATTTAGTGCCCCTATCAATTTATTGGTTTTCTTTCAACAATTGGTATTAGAGAATAAGGTTCGTTGAAGAAAATTCAATCAACTTAAGGTAGATCTGGTTTCAAGATCTCTATTGCTAGACAAGAAGGATCTTATTCAAATAGAGAACAATAATTTGATGGAATAAATTATTCTTTCTAGAAAATTAGAATGGATATTTACTTAAATTCTCTTGGATTTGAATTATGGTATTCTATTGTAGATGGATACAAAGTACCAAAAACTCCTCTCACTGAAACTGCTAATAAGAAATCCTATGAATAAAATGCCAAAGATAAAATTATATTTTATGTAGTCTAACCAATACTTAAATAGTGAAATTCATACATTTTAAATCTTCCAAGGAAGTATGGGAGAAACTAAATAGTATCTATGAGGGTGATGTTAAAGTAAAAGAATAAAAAATTTAAACTCATAGAGGAAATTTTAGAACTCATAAGATGAAAGATAAAGAAAACATTGTATCATAATTTCTTAGGGTAGATGAGGTAGTGAATGATATCAGGGGTCTCAATGAGAATATTAAAGATAAAAAAAAATTGAAGAAGGTTTTGAGGTCTCTCCCAATATGATTTGATTCTAAGGTCTTAGTAATTGAAGAAGCTAAAGATTTGATAAATTTTCTATCGATGAATTGTTGGGGTCATTAACTATATATGAAATGAGAAGTGAGAATTCAGGCTTAACAAAGAGTGAATCAACATTCAAGAATTCAAAAATAAGGAATATTGAAGATGATTTAGAACCTAATACCAGTTCAAATGAGGAAGAAGTAAATTTTATCAAAATATGAAGAAGGGCACCAAAAAATACAAAGGTAATTTTATTTTAAAAAATTTAACTATGGAAAAATGGGTCATTACGCAAGTCAAAATGTCCTTTAAATGAAAATGAAAAGGGAGATAGTTCTAGGAGTCAAGAAAAATCCAAATATAAAAGGAGAAACTATGATAAAAAGAATAGTCTTTATGTTGATAAATAAGTTAGTTCTTCAGATGATTATACTTCTCAAAGTGAAGTAGGTGAAACTATATTTATGGATGAAGAAATTAGAGAATGTGATGATTTTGGAAATAGATTTGGAATATGAACTATTCTATGCTTCAGAATACTTGAGAGATGAAAGAAAATAGAATGGAAAGTACGAGTTAAGGATTGAAGAATCCAATAAAATTTTTGTTTACTTAAAATTGTAGTTAGAAAAATCAAGGAGAATTGAAGAGGTAACTAGTTTGGATTTGAAGAACAAACTAGAAGAATGTCAAAAATTAGAGGTTGAAGTTGTCTCTTTAAGGAAAGAATTGAGGAATGTATATCTATCATTAAATTTATGTATCAAACCTAGAAAGAGTTTTGAAGTGGTTGATGAAATGATTGGTAGTTAAAATCCATTTTCAACATGTTTTTTGGTTTAGGATATGAGGAAGATAAGAATTCTAAATATTATGTATCTAAAAAGAATGTAACCACTTCTAAGAAGCCTGAAGTGTCCATGAAGGATAAGAAGACCAAATATCACAAGAAAATAGATGATGGATTCATCAAGGTGCACAGTCCAAAGAGAAGATTCAAAGGTCAACATACAAGAAAAAATAGGTTTAGTTATGCTTTTTATGGTTATTTTTTTCATGTAGTCAATATCGACATAAAGATATAGATTGTAGGATTAGACCCTTGATGAATGATAGACATGATTCTGTAATCAAGAATCATTTTTCTTCCTTAACTACTCTAAATGATGCATGTTATAATTATAACAACTATGGGAACATTGCTAAGTTTTGTAGAAGTAAGTTTATATAGCCTCCTGCATAGGAGAAAAAGATATTTACTAATCCCAAGCAAAAAAAATTACTCATGATCATGCAAGACAAAATAAATAATTTGCACTGAGTTATGAGGAAAAGTAGAAAAATCAAAAGAGGCATTGGAGAGAGAAGAAGTATGAGATGAAGAATGAAGAATCAATGATAGTTCAAAGGAAAATACAATCCTTGGGTGATTGAAAATGGTCTCTCTTGTCATATGACTTGAGATAAGAGAAATTTCACTAGTTTGGAGAAATGGAATGGTGGTATAGTTAAGTTTTGTGATAACACTACAACCAAGATAATTGGAAAAGGTATACTATACATAGATGTTTAAAAAAATTCTCAATGTGTGTTGTATGTAGAGGGACTAAAACACAAATTTCTTAGTGCTAGTTAGATGTGTGATAAAAGATACAATTTATTATTTCATGCTAGTGGATGTGAGATAAGGAATGCTAGCTTTGGTAGAATTATTTTTAAAGCAAGAAGAACAAGTAGTAATCTATACCATATGACTTAAGTGAAAGGTGAAGATTCCTATCAGGATAGCGTGATGAAATTTGGTTATTGTACAAAATCATGGTTCACAATAACTTTGAATATCTTGTGAAAGTTAGCAAGAATAATACAGTCAAACATATTCCTAGTTTTGGGAAAATTGCAAACACATTTTGTAAAGAATGTATTGAAGGAAAGTAAACACGGTTTAGATTCAAGAAAAAATAATAATCAACCTCTAAGCCCCTAAAATTGATACATATGCATATGTGTGGACCAATAAGAACCAAAAGTATCAATGGAGAAAATAATTCCATGTTATTAATAGATGATTATTCAAGAATGACATTTGTAGCTTTTATTAAAGATAAATTTCAAGCATTAGAAATATTAAAATAAAATAGAGCTATTGTTGAGAATGAGATTGGTTCAAAGATAAAATTGTTAGGTTTATACAAAGTTGGAGAATTCACCTCTCATGAATTTGATAAGTATTATGAAAAACATAGAATTGGAAGAAATTTCTTTGTAGCTAGAACACCTCAACAAAATGGAGTTGTTGAGAGAAAGAATAGATCTGTTTAGAAGATGGATACAAAAATATTAAATGAATCCAAAATACTTGATAGATACTAGAAGTAATAAATTCATACTACTATTTACATTCTCAATAGAGCGCACTTAATAGTAAATCATGATATCTTCATTTCATATGAATTATGTAAAGGTATACCTGCATTTGTGAAACATTTCAAAATATTTGGAAGTAGATGTTTTATAAAGGGGATGAAGATGCTTTGACTAAATTTGAGACAACATATGATGAGGGAATATTCTTGGGTTATTCAAATACAAGGAAATTTTATAAGTGCTATAATAATAGGTTACTGAGAATAGTTGAAAGTGTGAATGCTAGAGTGGATGAAGATTACTCTCAATTCTTACACAAAGATGAAATGTATTCAAAAGTCCCTATTTATGAAGAAAATGAAGAATCTATAAAATAATCTCATCATAAGAGGAAAGTGATGCTAATGAAGAAGACAAACCAATCACTACTCCAAAAGAACCACCCAAATTTGTGAAAAGAGAACATTCTGAGAAGCAAATTCTTGGAAATAAAACTGATGGTGTCATGAAAAGAAGAAATATTGTTCAAGAAGAGAAGGTAAACATTTGTTTACTCTTTGAAATGGTTCCTAAATATTTTTAAGAAGCTAGTAAAGATGAAATCCGAATTGCAGCCATGAAAGAATAAATTAGTCAAATAGAGAAAAACTAGACATGGGAACTTGTTCCTAGGTATACTAATAAGAATTTCATTGGCTCAAAATGGGTATTTAGAAATAAAATAAATGAATATGGTAAGATTACAAGAAACAAAGCTAGATTAGTTTGCAAGAGTTATGATCAAGTTGAGGGTATAGATTTTGATGAGACATCTGTACCTATAGCTAGACTTGAAGCTATTAGATTGTTTCTTGCATATTAAATTTGTAAAAAAATTGAAATATATCAAATGGATTTAAAATCTATATTTATTAATGGTTATCTAGATGAGGAATTTTATATGGAGCAACCTAAAGGGCTTATTGTGACTGAAAATAAAGATTGTTTAGAAATTGAAAAAATATCTCTATCTGAAATAGGCCCCTAGGGCTCGATATTCTAGGTTGGACAAATATCTACACAACATCAATAGTATATGAAAGGAATTATTTATTGTAATTTCTATTTCAAATGTGAAAGTGAATATATATTGCTTGTTATTTTCTATGTTGATGATATCATTTTTTACAATGACTATCATAAAATGTGTAATATTTTGTGTATTGGAATGCAAAAATAATTTGAGATGTCAATGCTTAGAGATTTAAAAAAAAACTCTTGGTTTACAAGTCAATTAATTAGATACAAGAGTTTTCATTTCTCAAACTAAGTATGTGAAGGAAATTTTGAAGAAATTCAAGATGGAAGATTGTAAGCCTTTTAGTACACATACAATCATTGGATGTAAGCTCAACAAGTATGATGAATCTAAATTAGTAGATCAATCATTATATATATCCATGATTGGAAGACCTTTATATATTACTGCAATAAGGCCTAATATCATGTAAGTTGTTTGCATGGTTTCTATATTTCAAGCTACTCCTAAGGAGACACATGTTAAAGCTATGAAGAGGATTTTCAGATATTTGAAGAGTACATTGGAATATGATCTATGGTATTCTATTGGTAATGAGTTCACTTTAACTACATATACTGATGCAGATTGGGTTAGTTGTGTGGATGACAAAAATAACACTAGTGGCAATGCCTTCTTTCTAGAATATAGATTGGTATCATGATTAAGTAAGAAATAAGAGTTAGTTTCTTTATTAACAACTAAACCTAAATATATTATTGGTGTATCTTGTTGTACTCTGGTCTTGTGGATGAAACAAATACTACAATACATTAAGGTAAATTTTGATGGGTTAGTTAGCATTTGTTGTGATAATACTGGTGTCATAGATATCTCAAAGAATCATGTTATGAATTCCAGAACCAAGCATATATCTTTTAAATATCATTTTCTTAGGGGAAAATTTGTTGCACAAGAAGTCAAATTAGAATATGTTGTTACAAAAAATCAGTTGGTAGATATTTTAACAAAACCCCTTCGAAAGGAGTCGTTTGAACAACTTAGGGATAAATTAGGAGTTGTTCCTTCTTCTATATCCACTTGAATAAAAAATGTAATCATCTAGGGGGGGAATATTAGAATACATCTTTAACTCTAGTTCTATAGTTACTCTATAGGATGCTAGTCCTTAGGGGGAGTTCTTCTATTACTCCCATTGTAATTGATTTCCAAGGGGTAAAATAAATAAAATTTTAGAAGTAGTGAATATTTGTATGCAGTATGCAAAGAAGATGATACAGTATGCAATGAAGATGATAGAGTGGTTTTTCAAAGAGGGGGGGCATGAATTAATGTTGTATGAATAGTGTTATCATTCATATTCAATTTTTTATAAAGTGTTGTTATTTTTAGAGGCTTTTCCATCAATGACAAAGGGGAAGATTGTTGGAATTATTGTCATTGATGTCAGAGGGTATTCATGACAATCATTGATGTATATGGTTTAGCTCAAAAATATTAGTTGAAGTTGAAGTATAAGTCATGAAGAGTTGTCAAAGTTTGGACTTTGGGAGTTGGGAATCCCTTGTGCCGCATGCTGAAGAGTTGCAAAAGTTTAGGCTTCAGGCTTACCTTATTTTGCATCTTAAAGAAAGAAAGTGGATAGTCTCTTAGTGTGAATTCCGATCGAGCTCCAGACTTCGGGTTGTTCTTATACCACATGCTTCATGCCCAACATCAAAATATGGAAAGAAGCTTTATGCCTTATCATAATGAAGTTATGAATGAAAAGAGAAAACTGTGAAAGGAATTAGGTGTTAGAGTTCAACATGTTGTCTTATACCCTACCATAAAGTTAATAAAAGGGTATGTTGAATGCTTGAAGGCTAACACCCAAAGGATTAAGATAACCAACACTTCTAAAGGAAGTATTTAGGATTTGGAAGGTGGAAAGATGGCTTACACCTTAACTAATGAAGAGGTAAGTGGTAAGAGAGAACCTTTACATCTGATATCTCAAAGGAGGAATTCAAAATTCTTGAGATCAGAGGAATGGTTTATGGCTTAAAATAAAGGATGGTAAAAGGTAAAGGCTAAGGTCAATGGCTGAAACCTAAAATGTGAAGGTGTTTTAAAGGATGGTAGAAGGTAAAGCATAAAATTGATGGTTGAAACATGAAATGTGAACATGTTTTTGAATAAAGAGATGATCATGATGGTGAATCATGCACATTCTTGGTGATAAAGACAATATCGATGGTCAATATTCAAAGTGAGCAAACAATTATTTTTAGAAGTCAAAATTTGTTGGGCAGTTACAAAATCGAAGTTGATTTAAATATTTTTCTAATAAATCATAAATATAATGCTTTCAAAGGCTTGCAATTTATTTTGGGTTTGTGTAACTATGGAAATAGTTTCTGTCAATGTCAATGTGGTGGCATGAGTATTTTCTAAAAATAGGACTATGTCCATTGTACATGGATTGTGAAGATATTAATGAAGTATTATTCAAATACACACATATATAGTTGTATTGAATATTTTCCAAGTTACTGACATAATATATGGTGATATACGAAAAAATATGAATGTGATGTGTGAGGGAAGTGTGAATAGAGAGAAGTGAAGAAAGAGGAAGTAATACAAATTAATGAAATGAAAAGGTGCATTCTCAAGTTTAAGAAGAACCGTTATTTGCATTTATAAAATTATAATATTATATATGTTGGTGCCTCCTAAAGATTGAGTTTTTCTCAATTATGTCTGCAATGTGCCAAGAGGTTGGTGCCTCAAAATATTGTCTTAGCTATGTAGTGTACTTGGAGGTTGGTGCCTCAAAAAATTGTCTTGGGTGTCAATGTACCTGTGAGTGGCTACTTAAAAAGTATATGTAATATCTTTGATTATGAGGTAGGATTTGAGCAATTTACTCTAACAACTTTGCTCAACATGATTTTTCCATTCTAGGGTTTTCCATCTATATCTAGTGTCTTCTTTGTGTGTGATGTTTTTGTGGAATATTGAATCTTGTTTGTTGTATTAACTTTTTCAAATTATGTATACACTAATTCACCCCCCCATATCAATTCTGTTGGTGTTATCTCCTAATATACCTATGGAATTGCCAATTCCAATCATGGGTAGCTCGAAGGACCTAGACCAATTGATGAGGATTTTAAAAGACCTCGTACACTTTGGGCTCTACAAGACCTGGGAGGGTGATCCCTTAATGTGTTTACAATCTTTGCAACAAAACTATAAACTAAATTAACCATAATAGATAATCTCACATAATAGCTCAACAAAATGGGATAAAACTGAAACGAATTGGTTGTTCATTAGTAATATCAACCATTTGGAGCATGAGATAACTACAACACAATTTTGTGGTGAAATATAATCATTAGTTTTAAAATTATAGCAAGCTTGAGGTGAACACAAACACACACTGAATCACAAAGAACAAATGCAACTCAGACCAGTGCCATATCTATTAGGGGAGTCAAATTCATCAACACCTAATAATTCATAATATATTTCAAGACACAACATATAATATCTCTAATTATATTGCCTTACAATATCACCAATTTGTACCTCAACTCAATACCAATTACCAAATCCTTGTACATAACATATCAATCTACAATCTCATTTAAGTAGTTTAATTAACTCCTTAAATTAAAGCTAAAACCAGAATTGCACACACCAGAAAAGTGAGATGAACAGAATAACCCTTGATTACTTCATTCAAAATTCAAATACATTTTCACATAGGAGAGAAATGAGCCTAGATTTATCAGTTAAACTCAAATGCTAGTACTATTATGAAACACTAAATCTCCATAAACTCAAATCCTACAACCAAAAAAACCCAAAATCCAACTTGCATTTTCTCTGTCACTACAGATTTTACAATTTTCTATGCAGCTCCACTCCAAAATTTTGACTTGATAACTCATTACAATGAGAAAAGGAAAGAATATACAGAAGAGAATAAATTCTAGAAGAAACCCTAAAATTGACTAGGAAAATCCAACTGGAAATGTCTCCACCATTGAACAATAATTAGCCAAGCATCTTCTTCATCTCCCTGTAACAAACTTTATTCTTTTTTCAAAACATAATGTGCCCAAATTGTTCCCCAATAGAAAAATACCAATGTGTATATTTGCAATTTTTCCTGTTGTGCCAAAATAGCCTCTACCCGTGAAAATTCATTTTCTACTCTTTTACATGCTACATATTTTATAATGTTGCAGTGTTGTATTTTATTTTCTTCACTTCCAATGAATAAAATATTTTATTTTCACTTAACTTATCCTCCCGTGCAAAGTATTCACCATTTCAATTTTTACCATTTGGTCACAATTTAAAAGATATCCCATAGTTTTTACCTTTTCATATTAAAGTTATTCACCCTCACTTTACCATTTAGATATTTATTTAAAATAAAACATTTTAAATAAAAATTTCTCCGGCCATTAATTTTTCCCATGGAGAAGAAATTTAATATTTTGTTTGGAGCTTCCCATTTTAGCCAATTAAACATTGCATCCAGTAACATTTAAAAAAAAAAATGTAAGTGCTCTTTGCCTTGGGCCCACACTCATCTCCCCATCATCTTGCAATAAAAATACCAATTGCAACTTCAGATCATGATACAACGAGCAACAATTTGGATTTTGCTGGAGTCAACATTAAATCTCTTCCATTGATTCTCTTTTGCACTTTGTACGAGAATTCTTCTCCATTAACTGAGAAAATATAGAGCGGGTCTCACCCCCTATTGAAATTTTATTGATAAAAACTAGTAAAACATTCAAATTTCAAAATGCCGTTTCAAGTTATACGAAAAACTTGACTTATAAATATAGGGGGATAATTAAAAGAAAAACATAAAAAATGATCCACCACTACTTCCCTACAATCAACATCCTGATTATGATATGATAGGCGACGACAGAGATTTGGCTAGAGCCAACCCTATTTGTTGACCGTTGATCTCATCCACTCTCCATTTTGTGCCCTAATTTATGTTTGTCCTTTATAATTTTGTGTTCTCTTTGCTTTGGCAATGGCTACCAACCAATCTTCATCTTGCTTGAGCCTAGCGCCTAGCTCTCTCTTTTTGCATTTGATACCTTTACTAGTGCGTGGGGATCCTTTAGCACCTCATAAACAACTTTAAATTTATAGATCGATGGCCACCCTCACTCATTTTCTCTACCAAAGCATTTTCTTGAAGGCTCCTGGAACGGTGGCTGCCCAAACAATCCAGCAGAACCCAGTATTGTGACTTTGCCCCATTGGAAATCAAGAGAAACACTACCTTTGCCCATGTGGGAATCCCTTCAAACTACACCCTCCAAGAGTCTTTTTGGAGATTCAAACTAATTTTCAACGTGTATTTTATCGAAAGTTTCTAAAGAATTTTTAACAGATCCATGTGATGCCCAAGCCAGGCGTGAGACTAACCCGCCCTCTTCACGAGCATAAACATTTCCTAAATATAAATTTCTCAAACAAATTGGATACATTTTCACTACCAACACAAACTATTCCCCCTCATGTGGAAGAACTCCTGCACCATACTTCACATCAAGCCCACTACTCTGGTTAATGTTGACGCCAAACATCCTAATATAGGCTGAGCCCCATTCATTTTCAGATTGCGCGAGCCACCTCCATCACTGTTGGTCGCGACCCCGTGACACTTAGTCAACTGCATTCACTAATTATTTGATAGAAACCCATGCCTAACATGCAAGCCACACCCAACTCTCATACCATTCTACAATTCCCTCATTACTAGTAGATTTATTCAGCCCCTATCACTCTATCATTTGTGCTTTGATGGACGCCCATAAAGAATACCTTCAAACAATTTTTTTATACTTATCACTGTAGGCGTTAGTTGGGTTTGGAAAGAATGAATTTGAGTTGCACACACATTGGCAGTAATCAAGAAATTTCCTAGCAACAACACCCTGTATATTAATTGTCCTCCATTATACTCCATCTACAATCATTTAACTTTGGCTTTAGATTGCATATTGATGAATTTTACATTCAATGCCTTTAATTCTCCTAGCAGTTTCTTCAAATAAATATGCAGAGGCGCCTTCATACTTATGGCTGAAAACTAACAATAATCATCATAGGAGTGCAGTCTAGAAACCAAGATTAAAGAATACCTCAAACCCCTATGAGTTAGTTTCATAACTCCATTTAGTTCTTTCTCTTAATAGTGTCATGATGCCTAATATATCTTATTTCAAATGTTAACACCTTCTTTACATAGCAACCTTACTTCTCTTTAGCATTGCAAAAAAAATTACTCAAGAGAAAAAACCTCAATGTTGTTATGAATGTAAACATAGGACTTGCACATGAATTCCCTATTCCAAGAAATTCACTTGAAGTAAACTACAAAATTGCAAAACTCACCATTTCACAATTGTATAATGCATGTTGGGTCCAAATGTGGACCTGACTAAGAAAATTTTTCTTCTCAAACATGTTTCATACTTAAATCATCCCAGGACAACTTCTGGATGCATTTGAAGTGAAATGGTAAACTGGGTTTTCATTAGAAACTATTTTTTGTCCCTTTTGTAGAATAGTGCAAACTAGTCAAGTTGCCTTAGGAATCAATCTAGGAAACTAGTCAAATGACACCATGGAGCAACGAAAAATTGTAGAAATATATTCATTTGACCCAAGAATGCGGTGCAACAAATGGCTCGAAGAAATCCATCATGAGGAAAAAGTTGTTAACTTTCAAAGTTGCTCTGCTGAACTTTTCTGAAACAACGGCTATTCTAAACCAATTAAAGCTCACTCAACTACCAATTTGTAAAAATAGTGAATCAACTCCTAATGAGTTTCCACTAGACATAGTAGATCATTTATGTACCCTGAGCATGTGTGCAAAATAAAATTGCTTGAATCATCACCGGTCAAAAGATACTGATGGTCGAAGTTAGCCTCTCTGAAATGCAGATGCAAAATTGAACAAACTACATTCAGTTTTGATATGTTAAAAATAGAAAATAAGATCATAAGACTTTAAAAACTAACATATGAGATCATCTTGATATGAAGAATATGGAACAACATTCTTTCTGACATGACAATCAACTAGTTTCAAAATCCAAGCTCAAACAAGTTGTTTCACAAAACTGATAATCTGCAAACAACAGAATAGTGTCAAAAACCCCCCAGCTTCACTTTTCAAAACCCTAACAAAATATATCATGGTATGCTAAAAATTGACACACATATTCACATATGTCAACTAAACATGTATGCAAATGGGTTTTGCTTGGAAATCAATCAGGCTCAAATTATAAGCCTCCAAAGTGGGTCATTCAGGCAGATTCTTCAGGTGCACTTCTGAAAGTGCAAAGGCAAAAATTTGAGAGTGCCATCAGTGGCTCCGTCTGGGGATGTATGCCCCCTTTGGGCATAGCAAGATTCCAGATCTCTGGGGTGAGTAGACCAAAGTCTGAATCCACTAGGTTTCCTCACACCTCTCCTTTATTCAACTTTGTTTTCAACTTCATCTGATGACCCTAGGTCACCAAATGAAAAATGGGAATCATCATTTACCTCTATCAAATATAATTTTGTAGAAAGAGTTGATCTCCCTCAACTCATGCTTGCACTTATCAAACCACAACAACATGAACAATTGCACCTTTGCAAACACAAGTGTCATGCTGCCTTTGGGCAAGTAGAAACTTTATCTCTATTCAACTTCATTATATGGCAACCAAATCAAATAAGTCATACCACTGTTACTTTCTTTTTTTTCTAATTTCATATCAAGTGGCACGATTTGAAAATAGTGATCAAGACCATATGGAAGCATAGTTTGATCACAACCATCTTCTTGCTTAAATATGTTAGTACCTCCTAACATGCAATCATTCACAACATTATCAACATGTTCACAATCATTGTGCATCTGAAATTCAGGCATACTTTCAAAATACTAATTATTATGTGGCAACAACTTATCACATTCATCATATGGGTCATTCTCAAGCTGAAAACAACTTGCCTCAATGTCCTGCATATTGCCACAATATATGAAAATTCCTTCCACCTGACAAAAATAGCACTCACACTCTATTATATGGCTCAATCTACTCATTAGTTTGCATGTCAAAATGTAAACCATCACAAGAGCTTACCAAAAGATCCGGCTCATCATGCAAACTATCTTCAAGTGCATTCAATGAGATACAATCATACATTATCATACTTTGTGACTGTCCTTCATCATGCTGGTATTTAGATTCATTAGAGATTTTTGACTCATCATCATCTATAGTCATCTTGTCATCATCTTCAGCAATAGAAGAAGGCTCATCCACAGAACATGGCATCTAATCGCTAATGACATCCTGGTCACCACTAACATTCTTAGTACAAATTGAAGCAACATTCAATTCACTGAGTTCTCAACAAAGAGTGGATTATCTCTACACCAATAAGGACCATCATTAGTACTAATTGATGAAAAGGGAAACTCATTAAATAGAAGGTTTTCCAAACATTAACTTTTGATGCCAACATCTGTGTCCCCTCCATACAGAATTTTGAACTTCCCTCGGCATCACTCATTTTGTTATCCTCTGAACACAAGGTATCAACACTTTCAGTGTCACAAGCTTGCTTAACAACAAGAAATTCTAGTTCAGAGGCATAATTTGATTTCTCACTGAAATCAACATATGTATTCACATTCAAAGGGTCATGGCTAGGCTCATTCAAGTTAGAAGACAAAGACTTGTTCAAATCTACATTACAATCTTCAATATTTGACTCACTAGTCATTCAATCCTCATGATTATCAATTGTTTCAAGCTCATCAAAATAGATTTATGAGTTTGCATCAACACGCTCTCTATCATATTCATCATGCATTGCATCATTACCGTCAAGTGGTTGCTTGTTTTCTTCCTCATTATTATTGTCATGATCAACTAGTTCATTATTGGAAAAAGCACCAGACTCAGTTGCATTACACCCTGCATCTTGAAATTCATCATCACTGTCAAAGTCAATAGGGACTACATACAACAAATGAGAGTTGTCCCCATATGCATACTCCTGATATTTTGTGGTCAATGGATCTGAAATTTGTTCACAACTTAGTAGATCGCTGCTCTGATCTGTCTTTTCATCCACTTCCTCTTCTTGACCTTCACATGAATTAAAAGAATTATCAAAATGCAAATTAGGATATCCCAAGATGTCTCCATCATCAAAATATGAAAACTCAATGGGAAGATCATAAATAGGAGCTCCCCAATCATATGAGACTTAATTCCTGATAACATTGTCACACACATAGTTACCATCTGTCATAGCAAACAAACTATTCACTTGTTCATTTTTACTCACTTTTGGGCTATCATTAAAACAATCCACATCTCTGTGTACTTCAACATTAGACTGGGTATCATTACTAAGCTTATAATTTTCATCCTCTTGAAGGTAGACATAAATATCTTCCTTATCAAGTTGAAAACCAGAAATGGTCTCTTGATTGCAGCTGCTTGTGGCTTTTCTTTCAAACTGAAATTCATCACATACTTCTTCATTTGCAGCTCACAAACTGATGTTCTCAAGAGAGTTCCCTAAATCAGCAACTTTCTTTGTCTCATCGTAGAGACTTACGTCACAACTACATTCTCCACACGTGGAATAGACATAATCAATTGTATCATCACCTTGTTGATCACATTTCTCTTCTTCAAAGAGTGAATCCAACTGACATTCCTTATCATTTTCTTGAGTCGGAAAACTCAACTGTAGATTTGTATCTGGGTGTACTTCCTTTGTGATTTGTTCAAAAACAACTTTCTCATCACTTGATGATGCACCCTTCTTGTATCCAACCTTCTCAAATGTGCACTTGTCTAAAGACCTCTGATCATTTACATTTACATAGCTGCTACTGATTCTATCAGCATGTTTACTCATAATTGAAGACAACAAACCTAACACATATTCAGTTCTTTGTTTCTCCAAACCATCTGAAACTATATAAGCCATTTGCATATCAAAGATTTCAAACTCATTTAACAATGCACTAGATCCCTCTTCATAGGCCTCAAAATAGATATGGATATAGTCAGGAGTGCTAGGTCTGAAAATTTATGGGATTAGTGAAAGAGGAACATCAAATCTGTGGCTGAAATCAACGCTTGACTCTTCGTTTTGCTTTCTAATCTGTTTTAATATTTTAACAAGATCTAGAGGCTCTCTTGCAAATTATTTTCTATAAGCATTCACTAATATATCCCACCAAGGAAATGACTTCTCAGGAAACCTTAAATACAAATCCTGAGCTCGTGCTTCAAGGGATCTGACAAAGAATCTCATCCACATATTCTGATCTCCAAATGAATGTTTCCCCATGAAGCTGGAAAAACATTTAACATGTGCATCTCCTTCACAAATATTGTACCCATCTTATCTAGGCATCTTCTTATAGATATGATTTGTCATACATATCGCTTTGTAATCAACCCATGACAAATCCAACTAAGCATACAATGGGTCAAATGAATTGACAAATGGTGCAATGACTTGACAAGTAGACATAGTTTGATGGTCTCTTGGTTGTGCTTGTTGAGACAACTGGTATCTTTCGTCCATCATTTTAAGCCTTCTTTCATTTCTATCATTCCATTTAGGTCTAGACCTAGGCTTATTGACTCTTGGGTTTTTATACTTTGGGGTATTAGATGCTTGAGGTTCCTGACACTTTCTGACCAGCCGAATCAAAGTGTTCTTTGGTATCATTATATCACCTTGATAATCCATGGATATTACAATTTAAGGCTCACTAATTTTGCATAGTTACAAGCATGACCAAATGAAGGGTTACTATGACAGTGTCTGACATAAGGACAACCTTAGCTTGCAACATACGATAATACAAATGGATGGAAACCACTAAAATACACAATTATATTCTAACCATCCATATAAGAAAATATTCAAGCACTAGACAAATCACTTTCAATGGGACTAAAATTACATTCAGTAGATCCAAAAAATGAAAGTGTACAAAGTTAAATTTACTATCCTTTCCCTTTGGTAGTGCTAAATCACTATGTAGGGAACCAAATTTCTTTCTAAGAAGTTCAAATATGGTTTTCAAACAAGAGTTTCTTGAAAACCAAGAGTGAAAATACCTGGAATTGTTGCAACAACTGCAAATCATTCTTTTGATTGGAAAAATTTGTAGATCTTGAACCATATTCACATCTTCATTAGGTTCTTTGGTAGAGTCACCACCTCTTTGCAAAGGACAAAAAATTGAATAGCTAGAAATTCTTCACCGGTCAAATTTATTAAAAACCGACATAAGTACTGTAACACCTCCTTATCCAACAATATGACATCATATGGATTCCTTCCTCAAACTTTTCAGGGCACTTCATCACAAGAGCTCGAATCTGCTTCATCTCTACTACAAATTTGTTGGGTCTTTCCTAGTTCTTCTCAAATAATGCACACTAGTGCATAGATCTCGGAGTCGCCACTCACAACTTATGAGGTATTATGAAGTATTGAAAAATCTAGATAGACTTGCATTGAAAGATGAATTACAACATACTCTCTAGCAACATTAATGAGAATTGACTCAGCCGACAAGGAGATTGGACCTATCAAGCTCATGACTCTATAAGGCAGAAATAATTTTCACCAATGGTTACATAATTAATTCAAAACTTTAATGACTCTATAACAAGACCGTCTACAACCAAAAATTATGAGTGCTTCCCTAGCGGAGTCACCATTTTGTTGGAGTTTTTCATTGTAAACCAAGTTTATCTCCTAATCTACCTATGTAATTGCAAATTCCAATCAAGGGCAGCTAAAAGGACCTGGACCAACTGACGAGGATTTTAAAAGACCTCCTACACTTTGGGCTCTACAAGACCTAAGAGGGTGATCCCTTAATGTGTTTACAATCTATGCAACAAAATTATAAACAACATTAACCATAACAAACAATATCACATAATAGCTGAACAGAGCAGGACAAAACTAAAACAAATTGGTTGTTCATCAGTAATATCAACCATTTGGAGCGTGAGATAATTACAACACAATTTTGTGGTGAAATATAATCATTAGTTTTAAAATTGTAGCAAGATCCAAGTGAACACAAAAAAACACTGAATCACAAAGAACAAATGCAACTTAGACTAGTGCCATATCCATTGGGGGAGTAAAATTCATCAACACCTAACAGTTCATAACAGATTTCAACACACAACATATAATATCTCTAATTATATTGCCTTACAATATCACCAATTTGTACCTCAGCTCAATACTACTTACCAAATCGTTGTACATAACATATCAATCTGCAATCTCATTTAAGTAGTTTAATTAACTCCTTAAATTAAAGCTAAAACTAGAATTGCACACACCACAACAGTGAGATGAACAAAATAACCCTTGATTACTTCATTCAAAATTCCAATACATTTGCACATAGGAGAGACCTGAGCCTAGATTTATCAGTTAAACTCAAATGCCAGTACTGTTATGAAACACTAAATCTTCATAAACTCAAATCCTACAACCAAAAAGACCCAAAATCCAACTTGCATTTTCTTTATCACTATAGATTTTACAATTTTCTATGCAGATCCACTCCAGAATTTTGACTTGATAACCCATTACAATGAGAAAAGAAAATAATATATAGAGGAGAATAAATTCCAGAAGAAACCCTAAAATTGACTAGGAAAATCCAACTAGAAACATTTCTGCCATTGAATAGTAATTAGCCAAGCATCTTCTTCATCTCCCTTGAACAAACTTTATTCTATTTTCAAAACATAATGTGCCCAAATTGTTCCCCAATAGAAAAATACCAATGTGTATATTTGTAATTTTTCCTGTTGTGCCAAAATAGCCTTTGCCTGTGAAAATTCATTTTCTGCTCTTTTACATGCTACATATTTTATAATGTTGCACTGCTGTATTTTATTTTATTCACCTCCAATGAATAAAATATTTTATTTTCACTTAACTTATCCTCCCATGCAAAGTATTCACCATTTCAACTTTTACCATTTGGTCACAATTTAAAAGGTATCCCTTAGTTTTTACCTTTTCATATTAAAGTTATTCACCCTCACTTTACCATTTAGACATTTATTTAAAATAAAATATTTTAAATAAACATTTGTCGGGCCATTACATTTTTCCCATGCAGAAGAAATTTAATATTTTGTTTGGAGCCTCCCATTTTAGCCAATTAAACATTGCATCCGACAACATTTAAAAAAAATGTAAGTCCTCTTTGCCTTAGGCCCACACTCATCTCCCCACCATCTTGCAATAAAAATCCTGATTGCAACTATGGATCACGATACGATGGGCAATGGTTTGGATTTTTCTGGAGTCAACATTAAATCTCTTTCGTTGATTCTCTTTTGCACTTTGTACAAGCATTCTCCTCCATTAATTGAGAAAATATAGAGCGAGTCCCACCCCCTATTGAAATTTTATTAATAAAAACTACTAAAACATTCAAATTTAAAATGCCCTTTCAAGTTATACGACAAACTTGACTTATAAAAATAGGGGGATAATTAAAAGAAAAGCATAAAAATGATCCACCACTACTTCCTCGTCATCCCACAATCAACATTCCAATTGCGATATGGTGGGCGATGTCGAAGATTTGGCTAGAGCCAACCCTATTTGCTCATTGTTGATCTCATCCGCTCTCCATTTTGTGCCCTAATTTATGTTCCTCATTTGTCATTTGGTGTTCTCTTCGCTTTGGCAATGGTCGCCAAACAATCTTCATCCTGCTCGAGCCTAGCGCCTAGCTCTCTCTTTTTGCATTTGATACCTTTGCTAGTGCGTGGGGATCCTTTAGCACCTCATAAATAACTTTAAATTTATAGATCGATGGCCACACTCATTGGTTTTCTCTGCCAAAGCATTTTCTTGAAGGCTCCTAGAACGGTGGCTACTCAAACAATCTAGCAGAACCTAGTATTGTGACTTTTCCCATTGGAAATCAAGCGAAACACTACCTTCCCCTATGCGGAAATCCCTTCAAACTACGCCCTCCAAGAGTTTTTTTGGAGATTCAAAAGCATTTTCAATGTGTATTTTTTCAAAAGTCTCTAAAGTATTTTCAACAGATCCATGTGACGCCCCAGCTAGGCACAACACTAACTCACCCTCTCCACAAGCACAAAAATTTCCTAAATAGAAATTTCTCAAACAAATTGGATACATTTTCACTGCCAGAACAAACCACACCCCCTCATCTGCCAGAACTCCCACGCCATACTTCACATTGAGCCCAATACTTTGGTTAATGGTGGTGTCAAGCATCTTGCTATAGGTTGAGCCCCATTTGTTTTCATGTTGCATGGGCCACCTCCATCACTATTTGTCGCGATCCCATAACACTCAGTCAACTACATTCCCTAATTCTTTGATAGAAACCCACGCCCAACATACAGGCCATGCCCAGCTCTCATACCATTCTGCAATTCCCTCATTACTAGTATATTTACTTAGCCCCTATCACTCTATCATTTGTGCTTTGATGGATGCCCATAAATAATACCGTCAAACAATTTTTTTATACTTATCACTGTAGGCATTAGCTCAGTGTGGAAAGAATGAATTAGAGTTGCACACACATTGGCAGTAATCAAGAAACTTCCCAGCAACAACACCCTATATATTCATTGTCCTCCATTCTACTCCATCAACAATCATTTAACTTTGGCTTTAGATTGCATATTGATGAAGTTTACCTTGAATGCCTTTAATTATCCTAGCATTTTCTTCAAAGAAATATGCATAGGCACCTTCATACTTATGGAAAAAAACTAACTATAATCATCATAGGAGTGGAGTCTAGAGACCAAGATTAAAGAATACCTCAAACCCCTATGAATTAGTTTCATAACTCCATTTAGTTATTTCTCTTAGTAGTGTCATGATGCCCAATATATCTTATTTCAAATGTTAACACCTTCTTTACATAGCAACCTTACTTTTCTTTAGCATTGCCAAATATATACTCAAGAGAACACACCTCAATGTTGTCATGAATGTAAACATAGGACTTCCACATGAATGCCCTATTCCAAGAAATTCACTTGAAGTAAACTACAAAATTTGTAGAACTCATCATTTCACAATTGTATAATGCACGTCTGGTCCAAATGTGGACCCGACTAAGAAAATTTTCATTCTCAAAAAAATTTCATACTCAAATAATCCCAGGACAACTTCTGGATGCATTTGAAGTGAAATGGTAAACCTGGTTGCCATTAGAAACTGTTTTCTATCCCTTTTGCATAATAGTGCAAACTGGTCAAGTTTCCTCATGAATCAATCTTGGAAACTGGTCAAACGACCCCCTGGAGCAATAAAAAAATTGTAGACATTTAGTCATTTGACCCAAGAATGCAGTGCATCAAACGGCTCAGAGAAATCCATCGTGAGGAAAAATTTGTTCAATTTCAAATTCGCTCAACTAAACTTTTCTGAAATAGTAGTTGTTCTAAACAAATTAAAATTCAGTCAACTACCAATTTTGAAAAAATAGTTAATCAACTCCTAATGAGTTGCCACTGGACACAATAGATCATTTAGGTACCTTGAGCATGTGTTTAAAATGAAATTTCTTGAATCATTACCAGTCAAAAGATACTGATGGTCGAAGTGAGCCTCTCTAAAATGATGTTAGGAATGCAAATGCAAAACTTAACAAACTGCATTCGGTTTTGATCTGTTAAAAATAGGAAATCAGATCATAAAACTCTAAAAACTAACATGTGAGATCATCTTGATATGGAGAATACGAAACAACATTCATTCCAACATGAAAATCAACTGGTTGTGAAATCCAAGCTCAAACAGGAAGTTGTTTCACAAAACTGACAATCTACAAACAACGAAATAGTATCAAAAATCCTCCAGCTTCACTTTTCAAAACCATGACAAAACCTATCATGGGATGTTAAAAATTGACACGCACATTCACATATGTCAACTAAACATGTCTGCAAATGGTTTTTTCTTTGAAATCAACATGCGTCAAATTATAAGCCTCCAAAGTGGGTCACTTAGGCAGATTCTTCAGGTGCACTTTTGAAAGCGCAGAGGCAAAATTTTCAAATAGGCATCTCAAATTTTGCAAATTTGAGAGTGTTATCAAATGTATTGGTGTTCTTTCAACAATATTTAATTTGTTGATGGACAATAGGTGAATAAATGAGTATATTTATTTATTTACTTTAATACATAATTATATATTACTTTAATTAAATAATACTTAGTAATTAAATGATTATGAAGGATAATGGATGATAATAAATAATAATAAGTTAAAGATGAATATTCAAAATGATAACATAATCATGGATAGAAGAATAATAATTTTAGTGTCTATATTTTTTCTCTTTGAAATGATGTTTAAAGTAACATTTCTTCAAAGAAAAGAAAATTACCTAAGAAAAATGAATTAGAAGATGGAGAAAATGGTTATATGCATGCGTAAAGTGGAAGACACGATGAAATATTAAGTGTTGAGATGATGTCATGTTAAGAGGTCATTCATGTAAATTTTGTGTGAGGGACATCTTCAAAAAAAAGAGGTGAAGAAAAAAATTAGATAGAAGATAAAAACTAGAAAATAAAAAACAAAGGAAGTGTGGAGAAATAAATTTAATAAAAGTTTTGTAAGTTGAAAAATGTGATATGGGTAAATGGATTCTTGATTATGGGTGATTGATTATTTTTTTTTTTAAATTATGCAGACATGTAAAGAGTAACTTTATTTTTTATATTAATGGATGTTATACACCAAAGTATATATGACCAAGATGATGATGTATCTAATGCATGAATTGACTAATAATAAAATAGTAGACAAGAGTATTACCAAAAAATTTCTTGGTGTTTCATACACTTGGGGGCTTAATGATGAGAAAACATATTGGTGTGAATATGAGTATTTCCCATCTAATTTCCCCTTTGCAGTGTGAACAAGGAACATTATCTAACTAGTCATTGGTTAGGTCCTATTCACACTTATTCACATGTTAAATTTACTTAGAGAGCTAGGAATATTTCTCAAAATATATAGTACACATGTGATCTTATCCACTCATTATCACATGATATAGGATTGAAACACTTGTCATCATCCTAGCAAGTCATATCTCTCAACCTTCCTATATAATAAAGGAATCATATGCACATTTTGTAAGTGGGTTTAATCATAATCATTTTTGTACCTTAATAAATAAATAAAAAATCTCTTTCTACTCTCTTGTGCAAGTCCATCTTTTTTCTTTTAGGTCATCTTGGGAGGTCAAGTCTATTGGTGACTCTAACATAGTATTAGAGCTTTATATTTGTAAGGCCCGTGATAAATCTAGGAGATAATTAGGCATGAGATTTTTCTAAGTGAAATTTGGGGTAAAATAAACCTCATCATTAAGTTCAAAAAGCCTAAAGAAACCCTTTTTTCATATAAAACACTTGATATTTTGACATCAAATTTTTTTTGGTATTTTTTCTAAGGTTATCAAAATATTATATAAAAAATTTGTACTTTGTACAAAATCCATACATTTGTATAGATCTTGTGGTGTCATAAATTTTCACCTTTGAAAATTTCACACTAGGTTCCACACCCTATTTTGTATGCATAGTTAATTATGTTCATAATATGTTCATTTTGGTCCCAAATTAAGAAAATATATTAATTTCCCCAACATCCTAAATTTACAAAATGAAAAAGACCCAGACAGGGGTGTTGTGTGCCTTGGTCATATAATTTACCTTTTTAAAAGTTATAAATTCAAATGCTAGCCATTACTATCTTAGAAAATATAGCTTGTCAACCTAACTCCAAAAATTGTTATAAATCTAAAATATATTCAATAACCCAAGGAAATTTTTAAGATAAACTCAAAGCTACATAAATTGAAAAACATAAGCAATGCAAACAAACAACTCTAAGAGATATGCAATGTTAGGATGATATAATTGCATTAAGATCTTCCAAGATAAAAAATACAAGTTAGTTAGTGAGCTTATATAGAACTAAGGAGAGTATGGAGGTTGAAAATCAAAAAATAATAATTGACCACCAATAACCACCAACATTAAATAAAGTGGTGAGAAAGTAAATAATCCACCCTTAAATGGTGGAGACAACTCATCACATTATCTCCTAGTTATTAAATGAGAAACTCACTTTATAATCCTAGGAAACCTTAATAATCATGGAAAAACCTATAACTGAGGAAAAATAAATTATAAAATAAAAATATACACCAACACCCCCTATTAAGAACAACTTAGGGGGATGTACAAGAGATGATGGCTCTCAAAAATTGAGGCCATTTTAGGTACCCATGTATATATTAAATTACCCGTAAAGAAGTAGAAGGACCCCCCACAAATACAAAGAGAAAATCCCCCTAGAATAGAGAGAGAAGAATATGAGAAGGGCTAAGTAGTGCCCCTAGAGAGATCCAATGGTAGGTGCTCATAATTGAATGTAGAAGATGGTATATGATTGTTAAACAATGTTCCTCCCCTTAGGAAGAAACACAACCAAAAGTGTATGCAAGTTATCTCCCAAGTCCTGAAAGGAATGTGTAGGAAAAAAGTGCAAGATGTATGAAGTCTTTGAACTCAACTCAAGTATCCCCATGTTTATGTTGAAGACTATCAAAATCAAATCAAGCATTCTAGGCAAAGCTTTTCAAAATTGAAAATCATAATCTCCTAGAGATAGATGTAGAAAAAAATCCAAAGAATCAAATATCTCTTTTGTTCAAGATGTCTCCTCCAAATGTTGATCCAAAGTATCCACACTCTTGTCAAAATATGATGAATGATCATGTAGAGAATAAATAAGAGGTCTAGAGTGTTTCCTCATAAAAATCAAAGAATAATCAACTTTATCAAGGAGAAGATGAATACAATTAATAGTGTCTCCCAATTTTGCAACTCCATAAACAAGTTTGGAATACCTATCAAGAGATCATCCCACAAAACTAAATATAAAAGATAATGTATATCCTACTACATAGAATCACTAGAAACTTTCAAAGATGAAAGACTGAACTCTTTAGTAGCAACATATATAAGGACTAGATATTTTTATTCAAAGAGAATATGTATCTACTCAATAGTGTGATCTAGATCTAAAATGAGGGGTTGTACAACCAAAAAAGATACATCTAGTAGAAACTAGTCCCAATAGACTAGATCTAGAAGAGACAAATGATCCTATTGCAACGAATCACTGGAGACTCTCAAAGAAGAATCTCTAAAATCTAAAGAAGCAATAGGTATTGTTGATAGGGTATCAATAGAGTGATCACCCACACAATATGTGTTCACACAAGATGGGAAAAGATAAGTCTCAGTATCATCCACAATAGCTTGGTTATTAAAGGAAACATCACTTTAAGATGAAGAGTCAATGTATCCATATAATTGTTGGATGATAGTCTAAGTAATGAAAGGGTAGTCAATGTGCTTTATGTGATGTAGATTATCCTTAAAAATAGTAAGACATATCAATCCATAGACCATGATGTCATTATTGTTAAACCATGCATTCTTCTGATCATAGTTAGATGGTTCAAGAACACGTCCAAGGATATAAGGTAGTAGATCCTACTCAAAGAATTTATTATTTATCCCTTGTTTCCAAGAAAAATAGTTCTATGAAGTTACCTTGACAATAGAAGGATGAAAATAATATTTAAGAGGCGTTATTCACCCCCATAAATGGAACTTTATCTTAGTTTGTGATAACACAATTCTTATATAATCCCCCAAGAATGAGTGTAAAAGACATAAAAGAAACACTAATACACTCTACCCTTTTCACTAGTATCAAAAATCATCCCCCAAACATTATAAGGTTGGAATTTTATAGCTTAGCGAGTTTACAAATCCTTTTCCAAGATACAATGTTGAATAGGCCCATAATAGCCAAAATTAAAAAATTTGATACAAAATGAATGTATGACAGAATATAGAAAAATTATCCTTATAGCTATGTATTGCTCTTCACCACCTTTCTAATTTCCTATTTGTATCCAAAAATTGAATTGCCAAGGTGAAATTTATGGCCCATTGAAAAGATTAGCAACAAACAACTTCAGCCTAAAATATCTAGTAGAAAATAGAAAAAATTTAGTTTCAATACCTCTATTGATGGAAAGTTCTTGTCTACATCTTTCGAGCGATATCTCATTTTTTTAAAATGGACACCATGGTGAAGAGTTGTGCAAGTTTAAAGCAAAAGGCCCAATTTGGCCTATTCGAGGGCCCTAGTAGCCCCTTAGTAATCCTTGGGTGGTGCCACTATCGATGATGGTTGTTGGGTAGTGGATGAGTAGTGATAGGGTGGGTTTTTTTATGGCAATTATAACATAATAATTGGTGTTTTTGACATTATCCTGCAACTATTTGAAGGAAATGCCATAGTTATTAAATTCTATGACACTTAATAAACCATACTCGGGCAGTAATGTTAACCACTTAGCGGCTAAATGTTGTTGGTAGTTTTTATTTACCACTGTGGCTTGCTAATTCTACAAGTGGCTCACCCTAGTCTTTGGAAAACTTATAGTCTTGGGATCTCAAATCCCTTAGTGACACTTTTTAATTCTTAAGCACTTATTTCAAGCACTAAGTGCTTATCAATAACACTTTATAATTTATAATTTGTTTTGTGAATTTTTTAAATCCAACTATCGTATGACTGCAATTGGGAGGCATATAACCCTCTTAGAAAAAAAAATTCCTTCATGGCTCCAGACACCAAAAATGGGAAAAATTTATGTCAAAATTTATTGTCTCGGCCTCTTGATCACAATGGCAAGGTTCTTTTGGCTGAAAAATCTCCTATAAAAACATGTTTTCCATATTTGAACTTCAAACCCTTGTTGGCATCTAAGTCAAATGATTTCCAGAATGGATGAAACAAAAGATAATATTGACTTTCTCAAGCCTCATAGATGTTTTAGAATAGTCAAAAATACCACCAATATATACATAAATGTTGCAATTACCTAGAACTCACAAAACATAGATGCAATATAAATAAATTATTAAATATTTATAAATTATTTGTAATTATCCATATCATTCAAATACAAGAGAAGAGCATATGGAAATTTATAGTATTTTACATGAAAAAATCAATCTCTCAATTAGAAATCTATGAACTTAGATTTCTCATTTAACAAAAGTTGTAATACCATGTTATAAATTTAAAATAGATTGAATAACCCAAGAATTCTTTTAAGGGAAATTAAAAGCTACATAAAACATTTGGAAAACATAAACAATGGAAACCAACAACTTTGAGAGATATGCAATTTTAGTATTAAAAATTTGCATTAAGATCTTCCAAGATGTCAAATATAAGCTAGGTAGTGAGTTTATATAGAACTAAGGAGAGGATGAAGGTGACAAATCAATCGATAATAATTGAGCACCAATAACCACCAAAATTAAATAAAGCAATAAAAAAAGTAAATACTTAGACAACTCATCACTTTATCTCCTAGTTATTAAATAATAAATTCACTTTATTATCCTAAGAAACCTTAATTAATGTGTAGGAAAAACATATAACTAAGGGAAAATAAATTATCCCACTAGGAAAATAAAAACCTACACCAAAAAAAATTACTTAGGTTACATATATGAAAAAGTCTTTCCCACTCATTTGAATAATTATGATGAACTATGATGAATTATGAATTATTGTACACTAATTGTAAAAGAACATGCTAATACTTTGTATTCCTCTTTACATGCTTGCTAGAACTCTCTATTTTTCTATGTGGACTAGCCCTTGCAAGTATTCAATGAAATTTATTCCTTCTTAATCAACTCCTTGTGGAAACTTGTGTTATGATATCACTCCAAAAAAGGTTTCATACCTAAGGTAAATCTATCTTATTACATTTATTATAATATTTATCATTTACTTTTACTCTACTCCAATGAGACCATGTGATATTTAGCATCATAATCATTTCTAGTTTGGAGGTGGGAACACAAAAATAGAGTTTGAATAAGGAAAAATACTATACAACACAACGATTTTACCTCTTGTTTTGACTGTGCAGACACGAGTCCAAAATTTTTGATAGTGATAGGCTACAAGAAGGTAGAGAAGACTACAATAGGTGGATAGGAGCTCAAAACAACCCAAAATCATCATAATAGGTAACTTGGTGCTTCTCCCCCTCTAATAAAACCTCTTCTTTCAATGACAAGTACACCTTTTTCTAAACATTTTATATTTCTATTTATTTAAATTATTTTTTGTTTTCATTTGTGTGATCATTCATATATTTTGATTATGTCTTATATCAATTTGTTTAGTAAAATCACACTCATTAAATCTGCCCTCTTTGAAATAAAGGAGCATAGCATATGTATATTGACTCTCCTTTAAGGTAGTTATCCAATCATAAAACCCTTTGTGGTTCATGTCCCAGTGTTAAGAAAAGAAAAGGTTGATCTAGGTTAATCTACTAGTTAGATCTAGGATCTCTTTTCCAAAGTTCACAGATCCATATTGTACAACATTGAGTATATAGGTTGATGCAAGTGAGGGTATAGTCACAATCATCAGAAAGCATATTGATAGACTATATTTTCTACAAGTGTTAAAATTTGTGTCACTGTGTATGGGTCTGCAATACATTTTTTTGGTGGTTTTAATTTTTAATTTATTCTTCAATTTATATGCTAATTTAGTTTTTCGATGATTTGCTCCTAGTCCTCTATGAATTTTGAACCTAGGTTATCCTCTTTGCAAGGGAACTAAGAATCGAGGAACACCTAGATCACATTTCCAACAATCTACGACCTCTACTTAGAAAACCTCCCTAATTCCACCTTAACCCTCATTCAAACCAATTTCTTGTAGTTCATGAGTGCCTAAACCCTATGTAGGTGGTCATGTGGGTGATTGATTCCCAATACCTAGGGGCCAAATACTTCTCCACATTCCCACATGGGGTAATTTTTTCATTTTTCCTTAATTTTTTACTAGAGTATTAGATTTTAAATAATGAGATTGTCAAAAAAGTTCTAAGAACTTCACAGTGGTGTAGACCATTTTTCAGAATTTTGCTACAAATGCCCAAAATCGTTGATTGAAGTTGAATATTAATTTTTGTATTACAAGCTCATTGTTTTCTTAGATCTCCATTTTTTGTGATTCTTGTAGCATTGGAGAGGTATTCAGGAGCTCTATCAATCCAAATTTTCTAGATTCAACCACTTTTTTAATTTTATTTAGTTTGTTACATATTTTCATTCTAAATGATTACTTGGATATCCCATCACTTGGGAAAACTACTCTTTGATCAAATAACTTCATTTTTGTGAATCCTAGTTTTATACCTACACAAATGCAACAAACAAACACATTATTAGCTCAATATGCAAGATAAAAATAAGGATTCCCCATGAAATCCATTTACTATGCTCAAATAGAAAGGAAAATGAAGAACAATGCAAAAACTAAATAAAATCTATCTAAGCAAAGCAAACTCTTGATCCCATGGGGGAATTGGTGCCAATTGATATGTCAAAATTGGCCCTTTGCCAACTCCTTTGTTGCAATGTTGATGATGTTTAGATGATCAAATATCCTTGATGATATTTTGGCATAACCTAACTATGAAATCATGAAAATTGTGAATACTTTGGAGAGAAATGGGAAAAATTGGCTCTCAATGTGAAGAGAGTAACTTTACATGAGATTGTGGATATTGAATGAGAGGAAGAACCTCTAATATATAGATTTCCAAAATGGAAGAGAGAGTGAAATGGAGCAATGTGGGATCATTCAAAATCCAATGGATATGTGCCACATGTCAAAATGTGAATGGTTGAAGGTTGTGCACATTTTGGCCAAAGTGTCAATAAATGCAATTAGGTGGAATTTGAATTTAAAGAAATGACATGTGAGAGGGAAAGAGACATGAAATAAATACCACTTGGCTCAATGCACAATGACATGTAAGTGGAGTGAATGCCTTGTTGGAAGTACCCATCCACTTGTATTTTTGGATTCAAACTTGAGGGAATATTCCTTCCTTATTCCTTGTTGAGAGAAAATAGGCATTTAAATAAATCAAAGTAGTTGATTTATTGTGAAAGTTGCATTCTCAAGAGGATTTTAGTGATTGAGATTAAGTTAATCAAGATTTTATCAATTTAATGAGGGATTAGATGATTTGACAATTTTGACTTAGATTTTAGGATTTATTTAAATTAGAATTGAGAAGAAAGATTAATTAAATAAATGTTTTTGATTTATTTAACTAAAAGGGGAAATGTTAGATTAAGTCAAATGAGGTTTAATTTATTTTATTTAATAAGAAGACTTTAGGCATTTAATCAAATAAAATGAATTATTTAATTAAAAGTGGATTTTAGGGTTAATTAAATTAATTAATTTAATCAACGAAGGAGAAAGACCTAATTAAATAAATAATGATATATCTAATTAAGAGACAAAAGATAATGATAAGATGAGAGTGTGATTCAGGAAGAAATGGCGATAGTAATCAGGATCCAGTGCGTTAAATTGAATTGTACATTTTCCATGTCTACATTTTTCCCCTCTTTGAAGCAATGTACTTGTTGCAGTGATTCAAAGAATAAACTGCTATGATCAAAGTTCAAAACTTCTCAATTTTTTTTTAGATGCCCCAATGTTGCCCCAGTGGAAGGATTATGCTGGTATATTGCCCGCTCAAGAGATTGAACGAAAATTTTGATTTTTTGGATGATCTCATGAAAAAAGAAGGACCAGGTGCCCGACAGGTGCAAAAATGCCCCAGGATGCCAAAAAACAAGTTAAAATGCCAAAAGAGATACAAAATGGCCCTCTTTAAAAAAAAAATGGGATCAGGGGACCAAAACCCTAGCTGGATGGCCAAATTAGGTCAAAAACCCTAATTTGCAAGCTTAAATAGACCTTGAGGGGTCACTTTCAATACATTTTCCCCTGTTGTCCTTAGAATTCTATGCATTTTGAGCCCTGAGACCTAATTGAGATGGCACAACAACAACTTCCTAGGCACGTTTCAGAGAGAGTATGAGTACATTAACGACCAGTCACTGTAGGACCCATGGTATGTACCCCCATTCTGACTTTTAATTTCTCATTTTTCATCCATTAATTAGGGTTTAAAGCAATTTTAGGTTGAGCAACGCTATATAGTGTCGTTGAAAGTGCTTGGTTAGTGTCACATGGTCCTATATTGGACCGCATATACAAAGAGCATCACACAACACAGTTAGGAATTTAGGGTCTGTAGGGCCAAAGTTGATCGTATGCACAAATAGCATCATGCAACGCAATTTAGAAATTAGGTTTATCAAAGTCCATCACACGACACAATTTAGAACTTTTCAAATTGTACCGCATTTGCAAATAGTGCCACACTTGTTTCAAATGTGAAAATCTGACGTGAGAGGCAGATTTTTTTATGAGACTTCACATAATGGTTTCCCTCGTAGAGGAGGAGCATAGATGGACAATTCTTAGCAGATTGGATGGTATGCATGCATATCTTCAAGAGAAACTTGGTATTCTTGGTCTCTAGTATGTTGTGTACGTCCCTCCTATTTAGATTCACTTAGGAATGATGAAAAATTTGGCCTAGTGGTGGAATAGTGAGACCTCCTCCTTCTATCTTCCTACTGGTGAGGCTACCATCACTCTTGAGGGTGTTTGGCACATTCTTCGATTTCCTATCTAGGGAGCCAGAGTGATTTATGATCCAGAGGAGGATAGAGAGGGCATGCTTTGATGTCATGGGTGTTGATGAGCTCATCCTTTCTCATGAACAAATCGACCTGGAGTGATATTAGGGTAGAGCACCTACTTACAGGTTGATTTTTATAGCCATTATTGTTGGTGTAATTAATTATTTAATTACACTTTAGCATAAGTTTACAAAGGCATATTTTATTTCCTAGGTTAATTATAATATTTATCTTATTGAGCTATCTTGTTGCTCAAGATAAGATTAGGGTTTTGCATGATTTCCTTTTGAAGGCTTTTGTAGTATTTGTAAAACATATGATTCAATAATCAAACACTAGTTTTTTATGCTTGCACATTCTTGCTCTGAGGGTTTACAAAACATCCTCTTGTTTGTTCTGGATATTTGTTGCATGTGATAGGTGATTGCTTGTAGGTGATTCTTGGGGACTGTCAGGTTGAGTTTTATCAACTTCTACATGGTATCAGAGCTCCAGACCTGTGGCTACTTATTCGTGTTTTGAAGATATTCTCTCACAGCATCTTTTTCTATGCAAGGGTTTCAAGTCGAGCTGATTTTTTGTGCATCTAGGGGTAGGCATTTTTTTTGTCCATTTTTGGGAAAAACAGACATCGCCGTCGTGTTTAGGATGCCCAAAAACCCTAGAAATGCCTTTCGTTTCATCAATTTCGGAGTCGAACAAAAAAGGGCAAAAAAACAATTTGTGTTATCAAGGTCGTACGACCTCCAAAACACTGTTCGTACTGCACAAATTTTGAATTTTAAAAATTAAAATCAAAAACCATGCATGCATTTTGTGTGGCTAGTGCAGAGCCAACCCATCACTGCTGCGTCTCCCATTCACCGCTGGCGGAGCGGCGATCCGAGCGGCGCCGCCGACCTCCTCCCCCGTCGCCGACCAGCTCCCTCCAGCCCCTAAGGGCTTAGTGCCAGTCCTATTGGCGACCAGGACATGCGCCTAGCCCCGCCGGACTCCTAGCCCCCATGCATGGTCATGTGGGTGACCAGGAGCTTCAGCTCTAGCCCCCATCCGCCAGCCCCCTGGTCACCATACGACTAGGATCCTATTTTTTGAAGCCCATGAGGGCTGCAGTAGGCTTTATTGGGCAAATCAGAGCAATTTCACGGAATTGGCTGTAACTTGGGCATACGGTGTCTTTTTTTCAAAAACAAAATATCGTTGGAAAGCTGGTTCAGTGAACTTCATATTGGTGGAGGTTCGAATTTTTGATTTTCTATTTTTGGTGTCTTTTTCGCTTGTCAAATCTAGAAGTTGCTGTTTTCAGTCCGGGTGGCGTAACTTTTGCATCCGGACTCCGTTTTGCGAAAACAAATAGGCGTCGGAAAGCTGATTCAGTGATCTACATAGAAATCAGACCTGTTTTTCCAGAGTTTTTTTTACCAAGTATCTGATATTACTGTTTGATCTCAGCCTTTAGTTTTTCAATTATTTTCTTAGGAAGCGTGCAATCAGGCTACTTTTTCGAGAGCAATGAGCATTGTTATTTTATTTGAGAGTATATATTGCTATTTTATGTCATGGATACATATAATATTGCACCCCTTAATCCATTCAACTATTTTGGTTGGAAAAAACAAATGGAGATTCATTTGAAACACAAAGGGTTGTATAGGGTAACCATGGGTACATAAATTGAACCTACAGGTGCTGCTGAAAAGAGAAAGTGGTTTAATAGATGTGATGAAGATTATGGTACATTATTTATTTCTCTTTCTTCTAAACTTCTTTTTCATATTGAGTCTTGCACTACACCCCATGCGGTTTGGACTACTTTGCAGTCTTTATTTGGACAGCAGGATACTATGACAGGGTTTCAGTTAGAGAATGACCTTATTGGCTTAAATCCTATGGATTTTGATAGTATCCAAGAGTTTTTCACCAAACTCAAGTCTCTTAGATTGCAGTTGTCATAGTGTGGTGTTTAGAAGGAAGACTCTTAGTTGATATTGTCCATTCTTTCTAAGCTTGGACCAGATTATTCAGTTTTTGTTTCTACTTTTTATGCTACTAGGGATGCACTTGGTACTAGATTTACTATGCCTTCTTTTGATGATTTTTCATCTTCTCTCACTCGAGAGCAGGCCAAGTTGGCCAATATGGGCCAGTTGAAGCCCTCTTCATCACAAGCACTTATTGCATCATAGGAGCCCAGAGATCAGAAGGCTTCTATAGGAAAAGGAAAGAAACAAAAACAAAAGAATTCCAAATCTTATGAGCAGCAGAAGGAGTCCTCATATTCATCATCCTATTCTAAGGGGAAATCATTTAGGAAGGAGAAGGGCCCATGTGCATATTGCAAGAGAGAAGGACATGTAGAACATAATTGCTACAAGAAGGACATTGATGAGCTAAAGAATCTTCTTCAGAAAAATCAGATTGATTTTCCTTCTAGGATGTTTGCATTAGCTCCTTCCCCTCCTCCTCCTTCTTCTTCTTCTTCAGGCACAACTAGTTTACACACTTCATCAGATATGAGGGGGCATGCTCTTTGTGCTTCTTCGAGTCTTGGATCAGAGAGATGGCTTCTAGATTCAGGAGCATCTCATCATATGGCTTCTACACAAACTATGTTCACTTCCTTTGAGTCTCACACTATGTCTCCTATTTTGATGGGAAACAATACATACATGAGTGTTATAGGGAAGGGGTCTATTAGTTTTGGGGAAAACACTTTTTAGGATGTCTTGTGTGTTCCTCATTTGATGAACAACCTTCTTTCTATATATCAGATCACACATGGAGGCAATGGGAGGTCTGTGGAGTTCACACTTGATTCAGTTATCATCAGAGACTTGGAGAGTACACCAATTATTGCTACTGGAGTGGTGGATCACTCATCTCGATTGTATTCCTTTGCAGATTTTGCTAATGATGGTGCTTCTATTCCTACATCTATTCATCACACTTCTAGTGTGAATCATCATTCAGAGGAGACATTTGGCTACTTGAACATTGGAGTTCTCACTTCATATTTTTCTCTTGAGCCATCCATTCCATCTCCTTCACCTACTGTTGCAGTTGTTGATACTTCTATGACTCCAGATGTGGGTTCTTTCATTTCAGTGCAACAGAATCCAGTTTATCATCAATCTTTGGAGGTTCCTATTCAGTCTTCACCCACTTTGACTTCTTCATTTGTTGAGGTCACACCTGCTTCCATGGAGACATCATGGGCTACACCTATTTCACCTTCAGAGATTGCTTTCATTCAACCTCTTCCCTCTCACTTCTTTCAGGAGATGTAGTTTCTTTAGTTCTTTTGGGGCTAATTCATTCTGGGGGGGATCTGTGGTCTCTTTCTTCCTCTCTTCTGGGCAGGTTCTTTTATGTATCTTTGTGACGGATGGTGTCCTTGGGGGGTCTTATGGAGTCCTCCATCTTTCATCACTTAGTTGCTCTTTGCATTCTATTTTGGGGAGGAGTTTTGTTCCCATTGGGTTTTCTCCTTTACCCCGTTTGATTTAGTTTGCATTGCATTTGTAAATCGGTACCTAATCAGGCCTTGTTGCTAGGACTCATCTTTGCATAATAATTTGCTTCTCCCTAAGTTGCACTTATGGGGGGGTGTTGGTGTAATTAATTATTTAATTACACTTTACCATAAGTTTACTTAGGAATATTTTATTTTCTAGGTTAATTATAATCTTTATCTTATTGAGCTATCTTGTTGCTCAAGATAAGATTATGGTTTTGCATGATTGCCTTTTGAAGGATTTTGTAGTATTTGTAAAACATATGATTCAATAATCAAACACTGGTTTTTTATGCTTGCACATTCTTGCTCTAAGGGTTTACAGAACATCCTCTTGTTTGTTCTAGATATTTGTTGCATGTGATAGGTGATTGCTTGCAGGTGATTCTTGGGGACTGTGAGGTTGAGTTTTATCAACTTCTATAATTATTTCTGGTCTTGTGGCACCCAATTGATGGGACCGATACTTCAGTCCAGGCTAGGGACTGGCATGGTAGTGGATGTGCATTCATCTGGAGTGTTTTTCTTTGGGTACTAGTGATGCTAGCCTCTTTATACAGGGATTTCCATGAGTTCACATATATGGACAATCAGGCCCTCGGGGCCAGAGTTACTTTGTTACACATCTAGGCATGGGAGCAGATTCTTGTGCTACATCCAAATGTTACCCCAATTTTTCTTGATATTGATGACCTTGTTGTTTGGAAATATGGCAAGGCAGTGATCGGGTTCACTCATACTAGCACAGGTGCTCTTTCACACCGACGACGAGCTCTCAATGAGATGAGGGAGTTCATTTGGAGATCTTGGTTGGGCATAGGCCCATGGTATGATGATAAAAATTAGTTGTTCTTTTCTAGGTAGGATAGATGGATTCAAGGTCGGCAGCATACCATGATAGAACTCTATCTCCTAGATAGGGTGGCCCATCAATTTGGTGAGGTCCAGGACAAACCAGATGATTAGTAATGGAAATTTTCACCCATACTATGAGAGAGACAACATGGGGCTAGCCCATCCCAATAGCCGAGGCAGTGTCATCATTCAGGTAGCTTATGGCTAGGCCATGGCCGTATGATCAGGGGTTGGTAGATGGGGGAGTGACCCAGATGTATAGAGCTTGGTTTAGGCCTCCCGTGAGACTAACAATTCCAAGTGTGGTACTACCACAGCAAAGGCAGATCAGCTAGCAAGTTCAGAGGATAGGGGTGAGAGGTGATAGAGATGGGGATGAAGATGGAGGAGGAGGTGGGACACCTCCCATGGCACATGGAACACCCCCAAGGGATGTTGATAGAGGGGTCCCGCAGTAGTAGCCACTAGATCAGCCAGACCATAGGGATGTACTAATCCAGTAGTTGCAGGGTCAAGTTCAGGTATTGACTGTAGAGAGAGATCAGGCTCATAGTAGGTTGTGACATTTACTACTAAGAGGGACCAGGCTCGATCCAAGAGGGATCAGGAGATTGGTCGGCAGAGGTAACTGGAGAGTACACCCTCATCATATCAGGGCTCGTTAGTCTCCCTATAGGCATATAGAGAGGTAGTCAGAGAGGCTGAGTACTATTGACAACACTATAGATAGGCAGTGCCAGTAGCAAGCTGAGTTCCAAACTTCTCCCAGCAAATAGGGATGAGGCCCCCACAGGATCACAGTGAGAGACATGTGGGAGAGGGAAGTAGCTAGTAAGGCTAGCCCCTTGATCATAAATAGTTTCCATTTTTTATTCATGGTCCTCGATTATTTCCCCTATTGTATTATAAATTTTGATACACACTTGATTCAGTTTTTTGTATCGTGATAGTATATTTTTCATGATATATATGAGATCGTTCACCTTTATGATATGCAGATGCATTTTAATTTCCTATGTACTATGAGATGCTTTTGTTTTTATGCTCATGTCATATGATGTATGCTTCTAATGGATGCATTTCTTTTTGTATTTTTCCTATGCATTTTGATGGTTATGTGGTAAATGATATGCCAATGATGATGTATTGATGTGCAAATGATATATGAAATGCAACTAATAAATGATATGAAAATGATTTAATGATGATGGGTGCTAGTGATCTTTTATTATGTCTTGTATGATGTGAAATGAATGTAATGCAATGAATTCTTAAGATGCTTAGAATAAATAGTCTATATTATTCCTCATAACTTAAGATGATGATAATGTGGTATTATATATATGATATGCACTTTATGCTAATGATCAGGTGGATGCAGGCTATATGCATTGGCGATGTTCTAATTAATTGTTATGATACCATGTTAGTATGAAAAAGAAGATAGAGTGACTTAGAGTCAATGAATGACTTAGAATGATGGTGATTTTTTTACCAGGAGTCAGGATTTTCAAAGGGTCAATTACGTTATGTTTGATAAAACACATAGGTACAATGCATCGAGGTATAAAGAACTAGGATGGCATTATACCCAGTGTGATGGAATTTGACTTGTCAATTGGATAGGAGTATTATTGTTCACACTTAGCATACAAACTTTATTCAAGACGTAGTTCAAACATTCTAAACATCTCGGGCCAAAACATAGGAAAGCAAGCTTTCCTATGTGGTCAACAAGATATTTAAAATATCCTCTCCACATTCCAAATAAAGTATGCATGACTAAGTTATTTCACAAGTGTTTCCCACAAGCATAGTAGATAAAAGTGACAATTATCATTTCCCCATTCCTTTCTCTCTAAACCTATTTTGTTTAGGCATCATCGAGAGGTCCTTGGAATGCTCACAAAATAAGATAAGTCAAAAAGACCAAATAAAGAAAACCAACAAGCTAATGTTCTTCATACCACTAGCCAAGACTAAACTATTGTGAGATACCTAATCTTTATGTACATCATGGGAAGGATTCATCCTAGGACATGATGTGATTAGGTTTTTGGTGAGATTGATTGGATGATAAGCTATTGATACTCCGAGTTGATTAAATTGCTTGCATACCGACTTAGACTTTTGAGGCTTTGACAATTAGGTGTTCACTTTTGAACCTGCTAAACTTGCTTCCGACTGACTCACCAAAGCATGACAATGATGACTGACTTTATTATGAGTGATGAAGTGAGATGAGATGAAAGCACCATTTTGGGTTTTTCAGATATTTTGAGGCTATTTTTGGTATTTTTTTGATTTTTTTTTAATTTTTTGGTATTTTTGAGATTTATGACAAAGAGACTAACTTAAAGACCTATCTTAGGGGTCTCAAGAGCTAATCCATAGATTAGACTTGCCTACATTATACACGCAAAGACCACATAGTTTTATTGACGATAGATTTGACTCAATGATAAGATGGGAAAACAAATTGCCATTTATTTGTGATGAACGCCTAAGGACTCTCCTAAAGTGTCTCAGAGGATGATCAAAGATCAACGTTTCCTACATTCAAGCTCAAAGAAAATGTAGTTTGACAAGGTGAAAGACTGACAAGACTCAATGATGAAACTTTCTGAAGACCTTTTGAGATTTTTCCAATGTTTTGGGGTTTTTTGATGAGTTTTCTGAATGTTTTGAATTTTTTGATTTTCTGAATGTTTTTGAATTTTTGATGTTTTGGGAAGATCACAAAAGATATACACAAATCTGATCTGATGCAAGTACAGGAACATGCCCCCAACATTAAGTGATAGAATACTTCAATAAAGGCAAGACAAACTAACCTTAGGGTACACTAAGTAGTAGTATGGTGGAATATGATATGAGCACGAGATCCGGCTATGGTAAGGGTGTGAATAGATGGATGGAAGATTAATGAAATGTGATGGAATGGATGAGTGGGGCATGTAGATCATGGTGGATAAAGAATGTTTTATTTACATTTGGCACCTATTTTCCATGTTTTCACCAAGGTACTTGCCCAAAGTGCCACCGAAGTGGTGTTCACTAGAGGACGGTTCTTTTTCTTTACTATTTTCAATCCTCTCTTCTTCTTTTTTTGGATTTTTTTATATTTTGATTTTTCTGTTGTCACCAAGATGCCTGTTTACCAGGTTTTCATCAAGGTAACCTTTTTTTTTTCAAGACATTTTTTGATTTTTTTGTATTTTTTGGCTCCATACCTTGAAATTTTTTTAGGCATTAAACTTTTTGAGGTGGGAGTTGTTTAGAGGTTCCTGTAAAGGCCCACCCTATGGTGTTGATAGCTGATAGGCTCTTGATTTATAGTTGGCTATGATGATGAAGGGTCCCAACCAATTGGGCTCAAATTTCCCTTTGCTCTCTGGATTCAGGACATTCTTTTGGTTCTCTTTTAGCACAAGTTCATTGACTTGGAAGGTGCATCGCCTAATCTTCTTATTGTAGTTGTGCTTTAGGTAGTTCTGATAGACTTGTAGATGATTGAGGGCATCCATGCATCATTCATCTAATAACTCAAGTTCGTTCAGCCTTGAAACCCAATATTCCTCATCTTTTATGAGATTTTGTAAAGACATTCTTAGTAATGGGAGCTCGATCTAAATCAAAAGGATGGATTTTGATCCATAGACCAAGGAGAATGGGGTGGTGCCTACTGGTGTGCGGTAGGCCCATAAGGAAGGGTTTAACTATAGATGCCAGTAATGATCAGATTCATAGACTATCTTCTTAAGAATTTTCAGAATGGTTTTATTAGTAGCTTCTGCTTGGCCATTGCCTTGTGGATAATAGGGAGTGGAAAAGAGATGTTGGATTTTGAATTTGTCACATAAGTCATAGACATCCTAATTCTTGAAAGGTGTCCCATTATCATAAATAATGGATTGGGGGACACCATATCTGCAGATGAGATAGTTTAGGAGGAACTTGGAGATCTGCTTTCTGGTTATGTAGGTCATGGGAATTGCTTTGACCCACTTTGTGTAATACTCTCTGGCGGTGATGATGAACTTGTGGCCATTGGATGAGGTGGGTGTGATTTTTCCTATGAGATTGATCCCCCATTTTGAAAAGGGCCATGGTGTAACAATAGGATGGAGTTCCTGAGTTGGTGCATGGATAAGGTCTCCATGCTGCTGGAACTATAAACACTTTCTGACAAAGTCGTTTTCCTCTCTTTCCATTGTTGGCCTGTAATACCCGGTTCTCAGCAACTTCTTGGCCAAGGTCATAATGCTTGAGTGTGAACTACAAGTGCCATTATGTACCTTAGTTAGAGTAGTCAAGGCTTCCTTAGGATTTAAGCAAAGTAATAGGGTTTTGTCAATGGTCCTAAAAAACAGGGTTTCTCTTAGGATGACAAAACATAAGGACCTTTTACCAAAGGCGCATTTAAGGTTTGGGTTAATGTCAGCTAGGAGGAATCCTATTCTTAGGAAGGTGTAGATGTCATGATACCAAAGATCACCAGGACCAATGAGTTTGCATGCATATTCAGACTATTGTACCTCGAATGTGGGTACGAGAAGCTAATCTTCCAAGAATTCCTATTTTGAGAAATTGCGAGGGATATTGAGTAAGGATCCAATTGTTGTCATGGCATCAGCTGCTCGGTTGTTAGCCCTCGGTATCTGCTCGAAGGTGATATCAATGAATGATTCTTTGAGGCTTTCTACTAACTTCTTATATGGTGTTAGCTTTTCATCCTTAGTTTGGTATTCATCGTTGACTTGGTTGATAATAAGCTGTGAATCCGCATATACCTATGGTTAAAGCCTCATACTTTGCAATGTTATTGGTATAGGGGAATGCCAATTTGTAGGATCTAGGTATACAATCCCCTTGTGGGGTGATGAAGAAAATACCGGCTCCTTATCCATGTTGTGTGTGTGAACCGTTGAAGTAGTGTTTTCGATGATCGGCTATGCTGATATTAAAGATGGATTCATTTGGAAATTCTGATATGAGTGGATTCTCTGAATTGATTGGAGCCTCTACCAGTTGATCTGTAATGACTTTACCTTTGATTTCTTTTCATTGCACATATTCAATGTCATATTTTGATAGTATCATAACCCACTTATCCATCCTTCCTATGAGCATACGCTTTGATAGTAGATACTTTAGGGGATCAATTTTGGTGATGAGTTGGATTTGATGAGCTAGCATGTAGTGTTTGAACTTTTGGGTTGCAAACATGACTACCAAACAAGATTTTTCTATTGGTGTGTAGTTTAACTCATGGTGGACCACTATTATGCTGATATAATAGATGGTTCTCTCTGTCCCATTTTCATTGTGCTAAGCTAAAAGAGCACCAAGGGCTACTGTCATTCCTGAGATTTATAAAATGAGTGGCATTAACATTGGTGGCATGAGTAGATATTTTTTGATTTTTCTAAATTCCTAATTGCACTTATCATCCCACCTATATGCTACTCCCTTGTGGAGCAGATGTGAATATGCAATCTTTTTATCTGCCAGTTGCGCTATGAAACTCTGGATTGATTGGAGTATGCCTTGCAAGCCTCTGAGTTGTTTCAATTTCCTTGGTGCCTCCATGTCGATGATTTATTTGACCTTGGTGGGATCCACCTCTATTCCTCGCATTGGTACTATGTATCCCAAAAGTTTACTTGATTGCACCCCAAAGACACATTTATTGGGGTTGAGCCTGACCTTTTACTTCTCCAGTCTATCGAAAATGACACTTAGGGATGTTATGTTATTTTGTCTCTTCTTTGATTTATCTAGTATATCATCCACGTAATCTTGGATAGTTTTTGTATCATGTCATGGAAGATTAGTGTCATGGCCCTTTGATATGTAGCCCCTGAATTTTTTAGCCCAAATGGCATCATGTTCCAGCAGTAGGCACCCCATGGACATGTAAATGTCATCTTATGCTGGTCCTCCTTTGCGATCATTATCTGGTTATACCCTAAGAAGCCATCCATCAGTGATAGCATCTCATGTTCGACTGTCATGTGCACTATCATATCAATGTTAGGTAGTGGAAAATCATCCTTCAGACACGCTTTGTTTAGGTCTCTGAAGTATGTACAAATAGAAATGCCGCCATTTGGCTTTGAAACTAGTACAATATTGGATACCCATTCTAGATAGTCAATTGGGTGTATGAAGCCAACATCCAGGAGTTTTTGTAATTCTACCTTGACTAGCAAGGCTATCCGAGGGTGCATTTTCCTTAATTTTTGTCTTACTAGCTTCACTCCAGGGTAAATAGCCAAATGATGAACCACAACTTCTAGATCTAGACCTGGCATGTCAACATAGGTCCATGCAAAGTTCACCTTTCTTTACTTTAGAAATGTTGCCATTAGTTCTTGTTCTTTTGTCAAAACCGACTCAACATAGAAGGTGATTTGTGGTGTTGCCTCCATTCCTAGATTGACATGATTGCACCATTCTGCCAAGACTGTCGACTTCTCCTGATGAAGTGCAGTAGCGGGGAGATTGAACCCCTCATCCACCAGTGGATCAGAGAGGTTTTCACCATTGGATGCATCCTTTATTTTTACTATTATTTGGTTAGAGAGTGCCATAGTGTGGTTTTCACTCAATGACCCCGAGTTTATTCTCGTTCATTTTCTTTTATGACAAAAGGACTCAATCATCTCCCCAAAATATGCTTGTGTGTCCAGCATAATATCAAACCTAGCCTTGTAATATTTGCATGGAACTATATCCCTTAATCCCATGAATTCTGAGAGAGCCTCATCATTTTTGAATGTGTCTAGAACCGGTGGTCCTTGCTGGTCATAATCAATGAGTTGTGGGTAAACTAGGTTTACTTCATAGGTTTGGTGGTTTAACTCAATGGGGGAAGAACTAATCATTAGTAAGGAGGAATCCTCAAAAAGAAAGGGAAATAAAATTATGTTATCCTCATCATCACTGCTGGTCCAGAGATCAGTTATGTCAAAGGTGAAATTATCTAGGGGCAAACCTGTGGATACGGGTAGTCGCAGGGCGACTATCGATATTTGAGGCAGAGTTTTGACTACTCTACTAGGGGTACCTCTGCCATGTACAATTATACTCAAAGGGGTACATCCGAGGCCAAGGTTTCTCATTCTTCTTTCTACAAAAATAGGCTCCAATAGTCCATCATTGTTTCTTCCCAGGCTTTCATTCCTTTTATATCCCATACCAAGCATAATTTGCAATCCTCTATTGGTTTCATCCATGGGAAGAGTGGGGTTGAGTCTATCATCATGATCTAGCTTGCTTGAATTGTCTTCCTCATCCACATTTTCCTGACTTAGATCCCTGAATGGTGAAATCCAGAAGGACCTGCCCCAACAGTGTGGACAGGTGTTTTGGCTAATGGAGGTTGTCCATGCAACCTAGGAGATTGCGGTAACTCTCCTACAACAAATGCATTTTTCTTCATTTTGTACTCTCCACACTCATTGTCCTAGATCATGTGCTTGATTTCAGATATATCAAGGATGGAGGGTGTCTCTATCGTAGAAGTGGAGGCAAGGTTAGATGGGTCTATATAAGAAGTGGATGGGCCTTCATCATTTTTTGGTACTTGGGGGATTTTGTAAAACTTGGGTTCCAAGTTTTTGCAATAGGGAAATGGTTCGAGATCACCATGGATTGTCACCTCCTCATTTTGGTATAGGAATTTGATGCATTTCTGGAATGTTGAGGCAACCATTTTCATTCCATGGATCCATGGGCATCGTAGGAGGATGTTGTATGGTAGGTCAAGATCAAGCACTTGACAAGTGGTTTCCATGGTTGTTGGCCCAACTTGGATTTTGATTCCGATAGTGCCTTGAGACACTCTTTCTTGATCATCATATGATCTTATGGTGATGCTCTTGTTCTTGTCGATGGATTCCTCCGAGAGTCCCAAGTTCTTTATGAGTTTTAGTGAACAAATATTGAGGCCTGCACCTCCATCTACCAGGACCCTTTTGACTTTATTTTTGTGAATCAACACTTGAAGGTGAAGTGAACGATTGTGAGATGGTTGGGTGGGAAAATATTGATCTGAGAATGTTAGGAGATTTGGGGTAAAGACATAACCAACCATAGCTTGGAACTGTTCCATATCAAGGGTGGTAGAGATGGTGGATGCAACTAATGCTTCATCAAGGATTTTCCTATGGGTGGCAGAAATTTTCAATAATTCCATGATGGAGATTTGGGCGGGGGTTCTCTTTATCTAGTTGATGATGCTATAATCACAGGGAATGGATTTTGTATTTGAGAAGGGGGTCTTAGATGGTTGTGATGGCCCTGTGATAGTAACCTTTCTGCCATGTGTGGTGAATCCACAATTAGCATTGGCCCCTTTGATGTTAATGACTATGACCATCTAGCGATACTTTTGCTTCCCTTTGTTATTTCGTTGGTTATTTCCTTGATTATGTCTCGGTATTGGATTTGTGTATATTTTAAGGTCCAGATTTCCAGCTGGTTGTTCAATTTTTATGATCTTGTCCTCAATGAGGTCTTGGATGATATTTTTTAACCTCATTTAATTTGTGGTTGTGTGTTCCTTGATTTTGTAAAAATCACAAAGAATATTTTTGTTGTACCATGGTGGTTTTGTCATGGGTTCTATGTATTGCTCGAAGCTGGAGATTTTGATAAGGTTTTCCTTAACCAGCTTCTTCATTATGGATTCAATTGGTTGTCCTAGAGCTATGACCTTATGCTTGCGAGGGTACTTGTTTTGGGGAGGTGGTCCTCCTTGATTTCCCAAGTGATTGATTTGTGTTGGTGTAACTAAATTTTTTGTACCTTGTCCTAGGTCATAATTACACCTTAGTTAAGTTTACTTAGGGACCACATAGGATTTTTTGGAGAATTTCCACCTTTGGTAGACTTATCTTCTTATTACTTTATCACCTCCACCTTTCATGGGCATATCATGTGATTAGGTTTCCACCTTTTGTGGGTGATCCACTATTTGTGGTGGTTATCACATTATCACTTTCCACTTTAGGTGGAGTGATAGATTTTCATTGTTGTCTCATGTCATAAGATTATGACACTTGTCATAATATTATACACTCCTATGTTCTCACCTTGTTATATAACCAAGGGGTCTCTACTACATTAGTACTAATCTCATATCATATCATTAACATTGAATACAGTTTATTCTTGTCACATTATTTTCTCTCTTCTTGTTCTTTCTATTTAGTCCATAGATCTTGGAATCCATAGCAATTTCTAACATAGTATCAGAGCATGTTTGATTCTAACAATTTGGTTGTTAGGGAGTAGTTTTTGTTGTTCCATTGTGTTGGTTTGCACATTATTGTGATTATGATTCTATGGCTGGTGATGAGTCTGGATGTTCTACTTAAGAGCATTGATGACCACCTTAGCATCAACCACTCTATTGTTCATGATATTTTAGTTCCTCAACCATGTTTGGAGTTTATCGTTATAATTGTTTGACGAGCAGTTATCCTATTGTGGCATAAATGTTGATGTGCCTCCCCGCACAGTAAGGGCTCTTTCGATATTGAATGCCTTTGGGATCAACTGATCTTACATTGTGATGCATTGCATTTTTAAGTAGAACACCAAATTTTCATCTAGACTGGATATGATTGTGCAAACTTGTTATTCTGGCATAGTCCACTTGTTCTTATTTTCCTTGGATTGCCATCTTTACAAGAAGGATGTGAATAGATCTTCTTTTCTTTGTTTAAGCATTGATAGTTCCTTAAAACTAACATCTACACCTATGTTAAATGCATAGTTTTTAAGGAAATCTTTCACAACTTCTTGAAACTTTTTAATTCCTATGGGTAGGTGAGAGAACCATTCTCTAGTAGGACCAGTCAGACTTTGAGGAAAAATTCACATCAGATATGTGTCATCGTATGAAACCTCCATACAATGTACTTGAAATTCCTTGATGTGATTTTCAGGGTTTCCTGTTTCATTATATTTATCAAATTTGGGGATTTCAAATCCCTTTGGGAGTGGTACCTGTTGTGCATATTTTGCACATACGCCCCACTGTAGGCAGGGACCCTCTTTTCTCGCTCCCGATGACCTTCTTTTCTCCCATCTCATTTTGTGGGCCCCTCATTTTCTATCCTAGTTGGTCAACGTGCCCTTCAAAGTCTCATTTTTGGCTGACCATATTTTGCCCCTAAAATAAAAAATTGCTAAGTCTTCGATTTTCCGGGCTTCGCCCCCCCGCTCGCTCGATTCGCTTTTTCCTTCATTTTTTGACTTTGGGGATAGGTTTCTTGTGGATTTTGGATGTTTTTGTGGTGCCTAAGTGAACTGACAAGGTTTCATTAAGTTTTAGGAAGTTTTGAAAATTCCAAAACTTTATTTTTGCAGCAGCATTCCTGCAACAGCATTTCCAGAATGACATTCCAGCCTCTTGTCTCTAGAACGTCCATGCACACCTATGATTTGAAAACAGAATTCGATCTAGATGGTAAAATTGGATCTTATCCTCCCTTGACTTTTCAAATTTCAAATTTTCGGTTGGGAGATACCATCTAGGGTTCCATGCTCTATTAACCATTTTCAAAACAGCATTTCCAGAATGGCATTCCAGCCTCTTATCTCCGGACAATCCAAGCACTCCTTCGATTTGAAAATGGACTTTGAATCAGATGGTAAAATTGGATCTTATCCTCCCTTGACCTTTAAAATTTTAAATTTTCAGCTGGAAGATACCATTCGGAGTTCCATGCACTGTCAGCTTTTTTCAAAACAACATTTCCAGAAGAACATTCCGGGCTCATGTCATCAGAATGTCCAAGCGCTCATCTGATTTGAAAACGGACTTCAACCCAGATGCTAAAATTAGATCTTATCCTCCATTGAACTTTCAAATTTATAATTTGCAGCCAGGAGATACCATCTGGAGTTCCATGCTCCGTCAGCCATTTTCAAAACAACATTCTGGGCTCACGTGTCCGGAACATCCAAGGGCACCTCCAATTTGAAAACAGACTTCGACCCAGATGGTAAAATTGGATCTTATTCTCCCTTGAACTTTCAAATTTCAAAATTTCAGCCAAGAGATACCATCCAGAGTTCCATGCTCTGTCAGCTATTTTCAAAATAATATTTCTAGAACAACATTCCGAGCTCACATCTCCGGAACGTCCAAGCGCTCCTCCGATTTGAAAAAAGACTTTGACCCAGATGGTAAAATTGGATCTTATGATCCTTTGACCTTTCAAATTTCAAATTTGCAGCAAGGAGATAACATCTGGAGTTCCATGCTCTGTCAACTATTTTCAAAACAACATTTCGAGAACAACATTCTGGGCTCACTTCTCCAAAACGTCTAAGCGCTCCTTCGATTTGAAAATAGACTTTGACCCAGATGGTAAAAGTGGATCTTATCCCCCCTTGAGCTTTGAAATTTCAAATTTGCAGCTAGGAGATACCATCCAGAGTTCCATGCTCTATCAGCCATTTTCAAAATAGCATTTCGAGCTCACATCTTCGGAACATCAAAGCGCTCCTCTGATTTAAAAATGGACTTTGACCCAAATGGTAAAATTGGATCTTATCCTCCCTTGACCTTTCAAATTTCAAATTTGAAGCTGAGAGATACCATTCGGAGTTCCATGCTCTATTAGCCATTTTTAAAACAACATTTTGGGCTCATGTCTCTGGAACATCCAAGTGCTCCTCCGATTTGAAAACGAACTTTGACCTAGATGGTAAAATTGGATCTTATCCTCCATAGACCTTTTAAATTCCAAATTTTCAGCTAGGTGGTACCATCTGGGTTGCCATGCCTTGTTCGCCATTTTCAAAACAACATTTTGGCCTCTCATTTCCGGTTTCAAGAAGCCTACCATGGGTCCATCAATAGACCCATTTGATCCAATGAGGAATGCTGAAATTCCATCGAGAAGAAGTTAGCTTTCAGGCAGTTTCAGCTACAGTAAAGGGGAAATCAACTAGAAGACAAAATTGCTATATTGACTCGCCATTACAAGAAAAAATAGGAAAAGGACAACATATGTATTTGAAATTGTTGAATATTGTGGGGTAGGTGAATCCCTAATGTAATTGAATTTGAGCCACACAATGTAACTCAATCATAGCCATTCATTTGGGCTTTGGAAAACTATAAATAGGGGTCTCCCCCTCATTTGTAAAGGGTTGGAGAGCTGTTGTAAAAACATCCTGTAGCAATAGAAATCAACATTACATGATCTATGGGTGTTACTTTTGAGTTTTCTCATTATGTGTGCATGGTTGTACCTTCCAAGTTAGTTTTAGTTGTAGTTTCTTGAATGGAAGTGGTAATGGTGATTGTTGTTACAGTATTTGATTAATTTTCAGCCCATACTTTTGGCACTTGTTGATGGCAAGCTATTGTGCAAAGTTAGCCTGGGCTTCTTTATTTGATTGTTGCAACTTAGTTCATTTGCATGTTCATGATGTGTGTATGCAAACTAAAAATATAAAGTCCTTAGAATATTATACTGGTTTTGTGTAACTATAGGATCCACTTGGCCAATCAAAACCCAGTTTAGGGAGTTCGTCTACTATAGCAGCCTCCATGATCACTGTACATTCATAGTTTCAGATCCAAGAACTTTCTCTCTTCCCTGCCCCTTTCCCTTTTTCCCAATAAGTAAGCTTAGGCAAGGTTCATTGCACATTATAAAGCTAAATCTGATGTTGAAATGGAGTTCTAGACTATTGTTTGAACCTGCAGCAAATGCTCAACAACTCTCACATCTTAAGAACTCCATTTGCTGATCCAACTTCCCCACTTTGTAACTCATCCATAAGTCTTCCTTGTGATTCCAGCAAATCACATAAATCAATTGAAATATTCCAAGCATTGTCATGACTTGACATCCGAGAGACCTTAAGATAGTGTTCTGCAATTTGATTGTGGAAGATTATCTTTCAAGAGAGGTGATGCACCTATTCATTACCTATGTTTAGAAGTGCATAAAAACACCACCAACAGTACCATTGTGAGATTGTTGTCAAATGGATAGGGACACAAGTTTCCTGACATTCTGGTTGTTTTTCCTACTTGTAGGTCCAACACTTGTTGCAAGAGAAGTTTGATTTGTGTTGCAACATCATTGTGCAGATCAGGAGGTGGGATGAATGTGTTTTGGGGTATTTGATTGATGAGAGGGGTACTGGTGGGGGTTTGTTGCAAGCTATGTTGTGCATTCAAGGCCTACTGATATACCTACATTTGTGTCAACAATGCTTGTTGTTGATCTTGTTGTTGTTGTTCCAATAAAGCTTGTTGTTGGTCCAGTTTTTGTTGTTCCCATAAAGCTTGTTGTTGGTCTACTTGTTGTTGGGCTAGCTGTTGTTGTGCCAACAAACTTTTGTTGTTGGTCTAGTTGTTATTGCACCAAAAACATTTGTTGTTGGTCTAGCTACGGTTGTGCCAACAAAGCTTGTTGTTTAGCTTGTTGTTGTGCCTGAAAGTCTTGCAGGGCTTGTTGGTATGCTTTTTAATGAATCACTTGTAGTTGTTCTCGGTATTGTTCTTGTTCTTGTTGAGCCTAGTGCTAGGCTTGAGCTTGAGCTTGTGCTTGTTGGGCTACTTGTGTGGCTTGTGCGGCTTATTGGGCTTGTGTAGCTTGTTCAGTTTGTTGGGCAGCTAGTTGTTCTTGCGCTTGTTGAGCAGCCTGTTGTGCAGATTGTTGGTTTTGTTGAAGTACCCTTTGATGGTTGGCCTTTTGGACTGCCTGAATCATGGTGATGAATAATTTTTTCCTGTTAGCTTTTGGTGGTGTATTGGGAATGGTGCTAACCATTGTGGCAAGTAGAGGAGTTGTATTGGTGGTTGGGACTTGGGTTGTTGGTGGTGTGGTTGAGATGCTCGGTCCTTGAAAAGGTATGCTTGGATGGATTTGGGGACTGGTTGATGTATTGATCGTGGTGGCTTGAATCATTTCCACTTATTGTTGTGATGCTGCCAACAAAAGGAGAGGACTTGATGTGATGATCAAATTGCCTTGATTTGAGAAACTAGCGGTGGGTAGGGGGGAAAGACTCAACCTAGGAGGTGATACGGATGTGAGCGGTAATGGGGGGAATGATGGTATGCTCCCTTGGAAGAGTGATGATGAAAATAGGTCAGTGACTCCTAATTTTCTGAACAAACCACCTTCTCCTTGTGATAGAGAAGTTTGTATGTTTAACAAATAGGATGGTGTTGCATGGAATGAGGATAAATCCACATGATTATGGAAAGTGAGCGGGACATACGGGTGTGATGGATTTATTGGGATGGAGTTATCTAGTGTGGTTCTAATATTTACCTCTTTGTTTCTTACAAGGTGATATTTTTGTAATTCACAGAACATGGCACTTCCCTTGTTAACAATTGGTGAGGTTGATGTGATTTTTGATATGGTTTGGGGAATTTCTTGAATGATGTTTAGAATTGACATTGGGGGTATGCTTGTAAGAGGCCTTTCCATATTGGTACTTACGTTAAGGTTAGAAGGGAATTGGGCCCCTCCTTCCGTTAATGTGTGTATGTATAGAGAAGGATTAATTTGAAGCATGAAATTAACAATTCTATGATTCTATGCATTTTGAATCATTTCAGTTATTTATTTTTGTGTCATTCCAAAATACTCATTGATGATTTATTCCTCGTAGTCTCCCTCTTAAGGATTTTGTGATGGTTGAGAAGAGCTATTTGGGGGATTTCTTGATCTCACAAGGTTTACTTTAGAGTTTACTTGACTTAAGTCACTTGAATTTGATATTTGTTTGGTGTTTTACATGTTCCTCTTCTGTTGTGATCTTGTTTGGACCATAAAATAGAGACTGTTTGTTCTTAATCTTTAGTCTCAAAAAAGGAGAAGAACTAGGAGAGCCCAAGGATCAAAAGGGTGATGATCAGGATGAGATAAATGGATGGTGCAGATGAGTGAAACTCTTGAAGAAATTTTAGGGCTTGGATTGATTTTGATAGTTTGACTAGGTGCGTTAAGCCAAACAAGATGATGGTGAACTTGTAAGCCCTAGGAAGTTGTGTTATCTTAGAGAAAACTTGCACAAGAGAATGAATTGGCTAAGTGTGTTAATCCAATCAAAGTGATTATGAACTTGTTCAAGAGGATGGATAGTTTGACTAGGTGTATTAAGTCAAAAATAGAGTGATGCTTATTTTTCCTTTTAGTTTAGCATAAACGATGTTTCAAAGTTCTTCGAAAGTTTATTGGTGAGATGAGATTTGATTGATGGAGAGATGTATGAGAGTGATGATTTTTTTTATTTTTATTTTTCATCCTAGAATTGACCTAGACAAGACTCCTTACAAGACCTCGGTATTGAAAAACATGCCTTACTTCCTATATGAGAAAAGAAAACCTTTAGAAAAGATTTGGATTCTATTGATAATAGAACTCATACAAACTTTGCTTGTTATTTGAAGCCTTCTTATATAAATTATACACCAATCTTTCTCTAACTTCAAAAAGCATTTCAAGATGCTCCTCACAAGCTTTCAAACTAAGCTTCTTGAACTTTGGTTTTTGGATTTTGATTTTTCGAGATATCATTTGAGAAAACACATGTGAGGTCCAATTGTACTTATCTTTTCTTAATGATTTCCTTTTACCAGAATCACTTTCTTGATTTATGATTTCAAAATAAATGTCTATGTCTTAATTCCTTTTCATTCCACAAGGTCCATTATGTGAAAATCAAGGTCTCAAGGGCATAGTTTCCTAGGTTGACTTTAGTGAAAACAAATGATGATTGAACCCAAGCACTTGGAAACCTCTAAGGATAAAATCCCTAGGACAATAAAGAGCACTTGGATTTGTCAAGGGTATTTGTTTCCTCCAAAGGGTTTGACATTTCAAAGCTTTTGTGAATGTTTGTTTCTCAATGTTTTAGATCAAGCAAGGTGTTTTGATTTCAAGAAAATGTAAAATCCTTAGGCTGAAAAGACAATATTTGTTGGGTTCCCACTTGGATAAATCCAGTTGCGCATAGATGATTGACCACATAGGCTCCCCCTTATAGTGCACTCATTTCTCGGGTCACCTCGTGACCTCTTTCTTGTAACAGGATTCTTTAGCCAATCGAGCCAAGACCCTTGCCCCCTAAATTGTACAAATTTCACCATTACACTGCTTACAAAATAAAAATAAAACAAAAGCTAGTTACTGAATACCTAGAAACTAATATTACTAATATTATAAAATTTATATTAGTTCTACTTACTGTAATTTACCTTTTAAAAATTTCAATTTCAATTGAGTCATTACCCATGAATCTCCAATGGCATACTTTTCATCTCTACAATAGAACCACATTTATAACACAAGGTGGCTTCGAAGGACATGACCTTTTGGACCAATAAATAGATAGGATTTTGTCCTTTTCTAAACAAGGGTTTTAATGTGGGCATTCCATTCATGGGGGAGTATCCATGTGGTGAGAGACCATTTCTTCCCTTCTCATCTGAATAATCCTCATTATTCTCGAACTTTCCTCGAGAATCCACACTTATATACCAGTTGGAAGTCGCTTAGCTTTAGCGTGTTCCCCGTTGGGTCATTTTCTTGGGTGATTAATTTTTCCCACAAGGAAGGCCCGCTTAGATAAACAAAAGCAATCAAGCATATCTCGTAGTTCAATCGACCCTCATTGAAAAACAAAGGGAGAACAATCGCAATATACCATGCTCACACTCACATGATTGGTTCAATTTTATTTCCAAAATGAAATGTGGAGGCAACTATTTTACTCACCTTAAGAACACATGTGGTGCTATATAGCATCGCACCCTTCACTAAGTGCAGTGCTCTACAAAAACAAAGAGCGCAGATGCGGTGAAGTTTTACTAGGCGGTGCAGTTTGCAACTTAAAAATCCATGGCAAAGTTTGAAATTTGGAAATTTCTAAGTGGAAAAGCGAGTGCGGTGCAATTTGGAATAAGCACAATACAATATAGCACCACATCCTCAAAAGTGGTGTAGTATAATTCCACAAGACTATGTGCGGCGTAGTTTGAACTCAGATTCTTGGCAGATTTTGGAATTTTAAAATTCTAGCATAGTTTCGACTTAGAGTGGTACGATATAGCACCACGCCTTTGGAAGTGGTGCAATATAGAATTGTGGGCCTATGTGTAGTGCAGTTTCCTATGTACACAAAAAAATGTTAAAAGAGCAAGAATTTTTTGAAAAACTGCGATGAAATACTTGAGATAGGCCTATTAGAACTATAAAACTTTCAAAAATATCATTGACCATTTACACTCATTAATTTTCCAAAGGGGTTGAGATTATAGACATAAAATTTCCTCAGATAGCATTTTCACCAAGGTCCAAGTTAAATTTTGTCATATAGCCCCATAAAATTCATCTGACATTAAATCTTTAACATTTGAAAAATATCGGCATAAGTTGATGTAGGTCTCACCGATAATAATATACATCTCTTTCAGTATATCAGAAAGAAATAAGTACTGTCATACCAATGAGGATATATGTTGGGAATACATGGGTTTACAATTTCTGTTGATAGGACATTGGCTATCGGCATGATGGTATAAGGTCATATCGAGCTAATCTTTATCCCACCGCTCAAAGCATAATAACATGTATTGGCCATAATAGAGTCATTGGAGTGAGGTTCCAAAAGATAACCCGATACCATCATTGGTCTTTCCGGTAAAGCAAAAGGAAGACTCATTCAGTGAGACAATGATGTCGAGGAGAGTTCAGGGAGTCTTACCGACTCCCCGTGTTATACCGATAGAACTGGGCATATAGAGATAAAAGTTGTTGAAGAGACAATGTGTGTGGTCTCACCGAAGAAAAGATGTATTGATAAGATAAGTCTCAATGGGGAGATCTAAGAGAGGTCACGATGAATATTATTCTGTCAACAGGACAATTACTTGGTCTTGGCGGTTTAAGTTGACAAAGGGAATATCTCAGTGAGACAAAGAACCTTCAGAGTGAAATGAAGAATCATTGGCCCAATTCATTAAGTCTGGGTGATAGTTTTCTTTGGTGAAGGTCATGGCGATATTAAAAACTAAAAAGGAAAACTATCGGGGAGACTTGTGATGTTGAGGGAACTACAAGATGTCTTAGCGGATGTGTGAACGTTAAATAGATGGATCGGCCAGAGATTTGAAATGTTTTGCCGATATGATACATGATGTGACATCGATAATTTCAAAAAACTTGCTTCATTCATGTCTCAGTGAAGACATTAATGGCGCCATGAAGCATAAAATATTTTTCAAATCAAGGTAAGCTCAATTGAAATCATTTTTTGTAGAATTGGTAGTGAAGGAGAGCAGAGGAATGAGAAAAATAATAGGGGCATTCGTTTAACTTGGATTTTTAGGTGAAATATAGTAAGTTCCTCATTCTCTGAAAATTGTAAATTTCAAAGAATGGAAGGCACTAGTTTAGAAAAGATAAAAGGAAGAAAACATGGGGAGGGTAGTCAACCAAAAGGAAAAAAACAAAAAACTGAAATACGACTAGAGGGCACCGAGCGAAAATTGAACCAAGATCTCATAGACCAGCTATCTAGTTCAGGACCTAAAGCTAGGTGCTCTGCATAGCTTAAGGAAAAAGTAGAAAAATTGGATGACAAATGTAAGTTCATAGGAGATTTTTGGACCCCAAATAGAGGATACGAATTGTTCAATTTGAACTACAATAGAAGAAATCACTTCAAGCCAGTTGTTTGTTGAAATTCTGCAATTATTTGATTGTCTCCAGTTTGGTGTTTCTCGATTGTTTAAATTGAAGTATCAAGTAAATGTTCAATTTATTAGTACACATTTGTTTTATCTGTGTGATTTGATTAATTGGGTTCTTTAAAAAGAATTAAATTCCTTTCAGTCAATTATAGTAATCTTGGAGTGTTATTTGGATCAATAAGAAGAATGAGATAATTAGGGTTGATTTTCTGTCTCAACTAGGGTCTATCAATCACATTCTTGCATGTTTATACTAGTTATAAACTCATATTCATATTCCAAAGAATTAAGGAGCTTGCTAGATAGAAACCACTCATGTAAGACTTCATTTGACTCCGTTTTACCCAACAAGGCACTAGTCGTCCATATTTTATTCATTTCATTCAAACATCTATTAGCTAAATATATAGGGATTCACCTTGATATTGCATAAAAAATTCATACCTAATTTAGATATTGCATACACAATTTATACCAAATTTAGATCATATTTCTCCACTATCAAATTTCCATTGTGGATAGTTTGGTCAAGTAGGAAGCATAATCCAAAATTTGTAGCATTCATATAGGTACACCCACCTAGGTTTAGCAGATCCTTAAGAGTAGAAGGTTCAACTATATTGGTTGGCCTTTTTAGTTGGCCAATAATGTTGTGAGAGCTTGGCAACCTCTCATGGTTCAAACCAACATTTTTGAGACCTAACAATTTGGCGACTCTACTAGGGAAACTTGAGAGAAATCTGGTGGTAGACAACCTTTCCATATAGAGTCATTAAAAGAGAACCAAATTAAAATTTGAAAATTGACTCTATTGGGTGAAATAATAACATCTTTTCTCACTTTTAGAAAAAGTGGGTGGTGACTCTGAATGAACAAAAGCATTGAGACTAATACAATAAGATACAAATCAGAAAGGAATTGACCTAGAGTTCAGACCATCACATTTTCTCACAACATGCAAGGAAGGAGATCTTTGTACAAGGATGGGGATGGTCCTAATGAAAAAGGTAAGCGAACCTATAAAAATGATTAGGGAAAGAAGGTATTCAATGACCTAGATCGAGCCGCAAAAAATAGAATATCAAAACCATCGATTGAAACACACAACTCATACGAGGCATTAACAAATGAAAATAGCCCATCTAAAGAGCTTCACACTCTTGAAGAGAAGAGAAATCCCTTCCATCGAATAAGCCATGATAAAGATGAAGAGTTCATGGTTGAATTTGAATGTGATCAAAGAGCAACACTTTTTGAGGAAGGACTTGAATATGAAGCAACATCTAAAGAAAATCATGAGCTTATGAACCAAAATGAGATAGATGCACAGTGGGAATGTATGAGGCAGGAAATAGAAAGGTCAAGGGTAGAATATGAGCAAAGGCTTTAGGCCATGAAAGAATTTGAGAAATTGAAGTTAAAGAAGGCTCAGGTTAAAAAATCAATGGCTGATTCACCCAAATATACGCCCCCTCATAAGAACAACAATATGAAGCCATCAAATTCCCCATAGGCCCACTAAAATCAGCCAAGGAATCAATATAGAAACACAAACACTCCACCACAACACCGAAATATTCAGCCACCTCCTCATCAGCAGTATGTACCCCCATAAGGTTAGCAATATGTGGCAAAGACTAACCCACTGTACCATCATCAACATTGCCAAAATCCTCTTCCACAATGCACAACCCTCTAGACAACAATTGGAGGAACCTAGTCCCTAAGTTCATACAAAGTAATGCAGTTATAGTCGAGGAGCATTTGAGAAACTTTAAAGTGGTTATTCAAGACCTGTATATGCAATATGAGGATGTACAGATGAGATTATTTATGATGTCATTGATTGAGGATGTCAGTGACTAGTTTAATAGTCTACCAACAACATCCATTTATTCCATTCATATATTTTATGAGTAGTTTCTTCAGCAGTATGGGAATCAGGGTGCATCAGATTTTGCTTTGCACGAGTTAGTAACTATCCAAAAACATCAAAATGAGTCAGCCTATGATTTTAACCAAAGGTTTGTTAAATTACAAAATAAATTACCTTAGGGATCCAAGTTGGTCGATCCTGTTACATTAAGTATCTATTTGAAAGCCTTTGACCCCAAGATAGGATATGAATTGAGAAACAAAGATCCTAGGAATCTGTCTGAAGCTCAAAAGATAGCATTAACTATTGAAAATAGTAGGAAAGTTGCAGGGATGTTTTCTAAAAGGGAAAACCCCAGGGTTCCCCCATATGCTCCCCCAAACAGACAAGAGAGTACATATAGGAATGAAAGACCAAGGTTACATGACAGGCCCTATAATACAAAATGGAAGGATGGGAAGCCAGTAATTGATAGACCAAGAAATAAGGAAACATCAGATCCATTGAAAAGAAAAGGAGTATATATGGTAGATAAGAGTCCCTGGTGCCCAGTGTGTTATGCACCACATTCCTCAAAGCATTGTCTCATAGCTTAGTCAATACCTAAAGAAGATTCCTTGGAAAATGATGGTGGTGAAGACTAGAATGTCTATTTAACTTCCCACACCCTCGTTGCTTTGAAGTAGGAATATTCATCTTCAGAGGAGGAGGGATATGAGTATGATGTTGAAAATAAAAAATACAATATTCATATGGCAGAGCAGTAGGTTTTTTCTGATCATGAAGAAAGTGATAATGAGTAAAATCCCCATATTCCATCATGTCAAACTAATAGGTACAGTATGAGGAGACCAAGTGAAGAAGAGATTGAAAGGTTGAATATTGTAGCAGGGGAGGAATCTAGAAACAAATATCAGCTGAGGAACATAACAGTGAATAGAGATGAGGGTGTCCCAAGAGGAATATTTGTAAAAAATAAAAATGTATCAAATGAGACATAAAAAAGGACAGATGATAAGCAACCAAACAAAAAAGAATAGAAGGGATCTCCTAAGGAGGAAAGTAACGAAATCTCCATTGAGAAGAAAAAGAAAAATCAAACATGCAAAGAGGAAAAGGAAGAAGGAAAAGGAAGATTGATAGAATCAAAGAAGGTGATTAGTACCAAAGGTACATCTTTTGATTTCATGCAAACCTTATCTCAACTAAAAATATTTGTCCCATTACTCGAAATGATGAAAATTCAAGAATATAGGGAAGGTTCCATTCAATTAATATCTAAAGGAAATCAAAATATAAACCTTGAAAATAAGGAGACCCCCGTAACCACCAACAAAAATAAGGAAATAAAAATCCCAAAATCTTGCTTGATGAATACGCCATACATTAACCCATTTTTTACCACCCTGCTCATAAGTGGCAAGTTAGTAAGAAATTGCATGATAGAATCAGGTGCTTCAATGAATATCATGCCAGTAGGAGTAAAGAAACAACTTGGTATGTGGGTGGATGTAGAAGGAGGTAAATGTTATGCCATGGATAGTAGGCCTATTCCGTTTGTAGGAATAATAAAAAATGTGGAAGTAAGATTAGCAACTTATCCCCAAGCTACCTACAATATTGATATAATAGTAATTGACACACCTCCTCAATTTGGAATTCTCTTGTCAAGACAATGGAATGCAGCAGTAGGGGGTAATATACAGTTCAATTTATCATATGCCACTATACCAGTAAATGGTGAAGAGGTCAAGTTATATAGGGAGCCAAGAATGAGTCAAATTGTTGAATGTGTTCCCCAAGAACAACTTAATTGCTTCTGTGATGTAGATTTGGGGAGTTTTAGAGTGGAGTTATCACAACCTGAATTAGTAAAGAAAGACCCAATTGATAAGCACATTTGTGAAAATAAGCAAGGGGTATGGAAAATATACTTTGATGGGGCATGTAGCCAAGAAGGTAATGGAGCCAGGGTAGTTTTCATATCTCTTGAAGCTACTACATTTAAATATTCATTTTTGTTGGCATTTGAATGTACAAACAATGTGGCAGAATATGACGCCTTGTTAACTAGTTTGAACATGGCATTCAAACACAAAATTAAATTGTTAACTATTTTTGGAGATTCAGAGCTAGTCGTGTCATAGGCCAGATCTAAATATGTTACAAAGAACAAGAGGGTGAAGCAATACAAGAATGCTATATGGGATACAATCAAGCTATTTGATGCTTTCTCCATAGATTGGGTGGATCGACTGAAAAATAGAATGACATAATTTCTAGCCAATGTAGCACTAAAAAAGGATGACATCACCTTGGCAGGAGTATCTCAAATTGAGTTCAAGACAAGACCCGCTGTGCCTGAAAATATATATAGTTGGTAGGTTTTTAATGAGAACACTGACCTCCTAAAGTTTCTTCACTGTATAGACCAATATGAGGTCCAAGAAATTGACTTTAATGCCTTTGTAGAAGAAATAAATGGAGAGCAGACAGTATTTGGGAAAAGGGTCTTACAACTTAGAACTAATAAACTCCCCAAAGGACTAGTAGCATTGGAGAGAGTATATGATCGAAATGATCGTTCTCTTATGAAACAAACACCATTAAAGAAGGAAGATATTGAAAAGATAAATTTAGGGATTGAAATGGCACCAACAAAAGTATATATTGGAAAGAAAATAAGCTCAACGGTTCGAAGAGTGTTGATATCATTACTCAGAAAATATAAACATGTATTTGCATGGTCTTATGAAGATCTCAAGGCATATAGGGAAGACCTATTTCAACATGAAATCCCATTGAAACTAGATGCAAAGTCGTTTAGGTAGAAACAAAGTCCTATTAACCCTACATTCAAACCAAAGATGCAGGAAGAATTGGCAAAGCTTAGGGATCGGGGTATCATTAAACCGGTCAGACATTCAACATGGATGTCAAACATAGTTCCTATGAGAAAGAAGAACGGAGATATCAAACTATGTGTGGACTTCAAAAATTTGAATGTGGCATCCCTCAAGGACAATTACCCTCTACCTAATATGGAGGCTATACTGCACAAAGTGACAGGGTGTGAGTTGTTATCTATGATGGATGGTTTCTCTTGTTATAATCAAGTTAAAGTCGAGGAATCTAAGCAGTACAAGACAACTTTTACAACCCCATGGGGAGCATATGTTTATGTGAGAATGCCTTTTGGTCTCACAAATGTAGGAGTGACCTTTCAAAGAGCTATGGATTTAGCATTTCAGACTTGATTAATACTATAATGGTATTATATCAAGATGATCCTACTGCTTACTCAAAGAGGGGTGAAGATCATGTAGAACATCTAGAAAAAATATTCATAAAAGCCTTAGAATATGGTATTAGTTTAAACCCCAAAAAATGTCATTTTTTTGTTACGGAGAGGAAACTCTTAGGACATATTGTGTCGAAGGAAGGAGTTAGAATAGATCCTGAGAGATTTGAGGCTATAGATAAGGTTCCTATTCCTAAAACCATCAAAGCCATCCAATCTTTCTTTGGAAAAATTAACTTTGTTAGGAGGTTTGTGTGCAACTTTGCTGAAATTGTTAAGCCCATATCAAAAATGCTAAGGAAAGGACAAAAAATTGAATGGACTCCAGAAGCATTAGAATCCTTTGTATCCATTAAAAGAGACAACAAGGAAGCCCCTGTCCTCAAATCTCCTGATTTCACAAAATGTTTTCAAATATTTTCATTTGCTTCCTTGCACACTATAGCTACTGTTACGTTACAAAAAAATGAGGATGGTCATGAGCAACCCATGTCCTTTTTTTAAATATTTATAGGGATCAGAGTTGAAATATGACATAATGGAAAAACAAGCCTTTGCACTGGTAAAAACCACAAAATCCTTTAGATTGTATCTTGTTGGAGCCAAAGTGATTGCTTATGTCCCTCACATAGCTGTCAAAGACATTTTGACACAGTCAGAAGTAACAGGGAAGAGGTGCAAGTGGATTAATAAAATTCAGGAATTTGATATGGAAATACAAATTACTAAATTGATCAGAGGCCAAGGATTAGCCAAGTTAATGGTAGAAGCAAATATTGAGGCAAATCAAATTTGCAATGTGGAAGATGGAAGAAATGCAATTGCAATTATTGAAAATACACCTTCATATACATACATCATGTATTACCTTAGAAACATGAAGAGCCCTGAAGGATTTAATGATAACCAAAAAAGAACCTTGAAAATATAGGCCTCTAAATATGTATTCGTAGAAGGTGATTTGTTATGGAAAAATAGAGATGGAATGTTGCCATTATGTTTAGATGAGTCGCAAGCTAATCATGTTTTGAAAGAAATGCATGAAGGGGTTTGTGGAGGCCATTATTCTGCAAAGACAACTGCACATAAAATCCTCAGGGCAGGTTATTACTAGCCAAAAGTTTTTAATGATTCATTTTCATATGTAGCATAATGTGAAGCATGTCAAAACATTTCAAGCAAAATGAAATATCAGGGAGCTTTACCACTTAGACCTATGTAGGTTGAAGCCCCTTTTCATCAATGGGGTGTTGATTTTATTGGGGAGATACAAGAGAGATCAAGTGGAGGACACAGATGGATACTGGTAGCCACTGATTACTTCACCAAATGGGTAGAAGCAATCCCAACCAAACAGGTGACAAGTAAAGTTGTGATAAATTTCTTGATGGATAATATCATCACTAGGTTTGGTACACCATTGAGATTAATCACAAACACTGGGATGTATTTTAGATCAGATGAGTTTAAAACCTTTTTCAGTATGCATGGTATTGCTATCTCTTATTCTACCCCTTACCATCCACAAGCTAGTGGCTAGGTAGAGTCCAGTAACAAAATTCTTCTAAAAATCATAAGGAGAATGCTAGGTGGAAACAAAATGATATGGGATTCAAAATTAAAATTAGTTGTATGGGCTGATAGGATTACTATCAAAAAAGCAATTGGAAAATCCCCATATGAACTAGTATATGGAACACAAGCCAAAATTCCTTTACAAAATGTGTTACCAGTTTATAAATTTATTCTTTAAGAAAACATGGAGGTTCTTGAATAGATGGAAGAGAGAATGGAACAATTAGCAAAGCTTGATGAAATGAGAAGACTAGCCCAAAACTAGAATATGAAGTTGCAAAGACAAATGAAGTATTTGTTTGACAAAAAGGCAAAAAATAGAAAATTTGAAGAAGATGACCTCGTATTGATGTGGAATGATAGGTGTGAGGAGAAAGGAAAACATGGAAAATTTGAGGCTTTATGGTTAGGACCTTTTATTGTTGTTGGCAAGCGAGGAGAGGATTCACATTATTTGCAAAATATGAGTGGTGAAGAATAGGAGTTGCCTATACATGGGCAATTTCTAAATAACTTTTTTTCTTGAAAATTATAGAGGATCAAGGGTTTTTAGTGCATGGACAACTCTTGAGAAAACCTCTCATAAACTTTCCATGCAAAGTAGTATAGGAAGTAAAGCGTACAGGAAATTGCTAGTACATGGACAATCCTAGGATCCCTTATTTGATTTTCTCCATGTACAGTAGTATAGGGTCATCATCATCTCTACTTATTTTCATTTCCTTCTTCTCATTAATCCATAGCCCTGAAACAGATTGGTCTGCTCACCCAAAGATCTGGATCCTTGCAATGATCTCACAATCATTCATCCCTAGATGAAGCCACTGTTAGAACTGTAAAAATTTCAGAAATCTCATTGACCATTTATACTCATTAATCTCCCAAAGGGGTTCATATTATAGACATAAAATTTCCTCAGATAGCATTTTCACCAAGGTTTGGGTTAAATTTTGTCATATAGCCCCTTAAAATTCATCTAACATTAAATCTTTAACATTTGAAAAATATCGACATATGTTGATGCAGGTCTCACCGATAATAATATATATCTCTTTCAGTATATTGGCAAGAAATCAGTAGTGTCATACCGATGAGGAAACATGTTGGGAGTACATGGGTTCATAGTTTCTATCGACAAGACATTGGCTATCGGAATGATGGTGTAAGGTCATATCGAGTAAATCTGTATCCCACCACTCAAAGTATAATAACATGTATTGGCCAGAATAGAGTCATCGGAGTGAGGTTCCAAAAGATAACCCGAAACCATCACTAGTCTTGTCGATAAAGTAAAAGGAAGACACATTTGGTGAGACAATGATGTCGGGGAGAGTTTGGGGAGTCTTACCAACTCCCCATTTTATACCGACAGAACTGAGCTTATAGAGATAAAATTTGTCGAAGATACAATGTGTTTGGTCTCACCAAAGAAAAGGTGTATCGATAAGATAAGTCTTAGCAGGGAGATCTAAGAGAGGTCATAGTGAATATTATTTTGTCAGCAGGACAATTACTTGGTGTCAGTGGTTAAAGTTGACAAAGGGAATATCTCAGTGACACAAAGAGCCTTCAGAGTGAAATGAAGAATCATTGGCCTAATTCGTTAAGTCTAGGTGATAGTTTTCTTCGGTGAAGGTCATGGCGATATAAAAAACTAAAAAAGAAAACTATTGGGGAGACTTCTGATGTCAGGGGAACTACAAGATGTCTTAGAGGATGTGTGAACATTGAATAGATGGATCGGCCAGAGATTTGGAATGTCTTGCCAATATGATACATGATGTGACAACAAGAACTTTGAAAAACCTACTTCATTCATGTCTCAGTGAAGACATTAATGGCACCACGAAGCATAAAAGATTTTACGAAACAAGGTAAGCTCAATTGAAATCATTTTTAGTAGAATTGGCTGTGAAGGAGAGAAGAGGAATGAGCGAAACAATTGGGGCATTAATCTAACTTGGATTTTCAAGAGAAATATAGTAAGTTTATCATCCTCTAAAAATTATAAATTTCAAAGAATGGAAGGCACTAGTTCAGAAAAGATAAAAGGAAGAAAACATGGGGAGGGTAGTCAACCAAAAGGAAAAAATCAAAAACTGAAATACAACCAGAGGGCACTGCACAAAAATTGAACCAAGATCTCATAGACTAGCTACCTGGTTCATGACCTAAAGCTAGGTGCTCTGCACAACTTAGGCCAGAAGTAAATAAATTGGATGGCAAATGTAAGTTCATAGGAGATGTTTGGACCCCAATTAGAGGAAACGAATTGTTCAGTTTCAACTACCATAGAAGAAATTGCTTTGAGCTAGTATGTAACCCGTGGAGGCCTAATTTGGGAAAACTAGTGTGCCCTAATATTTTTGTTGATGTCGAATTGGTGAAATTATTGGCTGGTCATTATAATTTGAAAAATTGGACCATATGTGATCTATCTAGGAGTCCATTGATACATGTGTTAGAAAATGCAATAAATGAGGTTTTCAAATTAGAAGGAATGTGCAATGAAAAGATTATAAGAGAGGAGCTCGAGAGTGAATTCAGAAGAATGGATACCATTTAGAAGTGTTGGAGGTTACCCCTACACAAAATTAGGTGTGATGGCAAACTGAATCCAATGGAAGATAGCGAGGGACCACCATTTCATGTGGATCTCTTCAAACCCTACATAAAGTACACTTATTTTCACTGGGATAGGTATTGGGGATGGAGGTCCCAGAGCATATGACAGTTGTACCTATGGTGATTGTTATGGTTATTCAATATCATAACTCCAGGTTTTTTGATTATGCTTCACATGTGTTTAAAGAGCTTGATGCTAGTTTGATGGCAATAAAAAATGGAGCCTCTATCCTGCATCTCAGAAATTATTCATTATTTATGCACTTGGTGCTATATTTCAGACAAGAGTTAGGGTTGTGGCCCCAGGAACTAAGAATTTCACAATTTTATAAGGAAGGCAAGCCATTGCCTATTTAGTTATGAATTGCTATTTGGGACAACAGGTTTTCTACTTCTAGTTTTTTACATTTTGATGAATATTTTGTAAAGCCATTGTACAAGTTTTATAATCATCCTTGTGACTATTCCTTGTCTGATGAAATAAAGAGGTTTCTCAGGCCTAAGGATTTTATTGGACGAATCAGCCACAACTGGGGGGATTGGTATTGTTTAAAAAATGCCACCATGATTAGGGTTTATGGTTTTGAAATTACTCCATTTATTTTTCCTAGGACAGTTCTAGATAGGATTGCATACTTAGAGATTGTTAGGAAAATGGATTTCTCTAGTGTCATGAACTTAAGCTCTTATGGAAAGCAAGCTTTTATGCCAAGTACGTTGTGTTTTGGTGATTTTACTGTGCTAGCAAAGGAGGGATACAATTTAATTCTTGATAAGTTATTACATTATAACATGAGGAAAGTGCCATCAAGGAAAAACTTTGATCCAGAGGGATATATTCATTTTGCTAGATAGAGGATAAAATTTGGAGGGTATCAACATGTGCCCTATCAGTTTGATACATAATTAGAAACTTGGAAGCAGAAGAAGCAAAAATGGTAATTGAGAAACATGATCAAGAATTGTTAGATGCTGAGTTGTTCTCTTCCAGTGAAGAAGTATTAGAGGCTAATAGGCCACAAGGTCCATCTAGAAAGGTATCGAGGACGAGAACTCAAGATTACACCTATTCTTCCAGAGAGATAAATATTGAGGAAACTGTGGATATGGATACAAGACATGAATAATATAGATCTTTTATAGTAGATGATGAATTTGTGAAAACCTCATAATTCAAAATAGTTTTTATACAAACAAAAGGGAAAAGAAATAAGAGGACTGGTTGACAATGTCACACTAGGAAATGAGAAGTAGTTGTTTAAAAACTTGAGGGATGATGTGGAGAAAGAGATGACAAGCATGAACCCTAAGAAAGGGAGACAAATGTTGGAAAAGGCTGGTGTCATGATTCTCCCAAGGCTAGATCTCAATTCTGCATTGGTTTTTGATAGTTTCCTAAAAGACAACAATGCTACACACAAGCTCAGCATAGAAAAGGTGGCAAAAGTATATATAGGATCAAAATACAATCCTGATGAAGAGACATTGATGATTTGGGCTTTATATCCCCCTCACAAAAATTTAGTTGTCATTCATACTAAGAAGGAATTTGGACATGTCATGACTTTGAAGGCTGGAGAGGCTGATCTAGTTGCAACTGTAGAAATTGGGATCAATATAGAAAAATTAAATAAATCCCAAATACAAGCATTGATCAGAGAGAGAGAAATTCACAAAACCAATAGTGAGAGAATACTGAGAGAAAATGAACGTCTAAAGGACTTGTTAGGTGTTGCAACAAGGCCAAAAAAGATGCTCACCCAAGGTGAAATTTTACAGGTGAAGGACCATTAGGAGGGATCAAGTGCATACTCTCAAGGGAAAATGGACACACTTACAACAATAATCGAAAGGAGGTAGGTCATTTTAACCACTTTTTTAAATAAACTTTGGGGAAAACATTCACAATATGTTGATGCAATAAAAGAACATAGAAGAGTGCATGGTAGAATCGAAGAGAAACTTGAGGAAATAAAAAAAAGCATACTCCTAATAATGTAGGGATTGAAAATGTTAATCATATCATGGATAAGCACAAAGTATTCTTTGAGTTACAAGAGGATGTGCACAATTGATAGAAGCCGCCGAGAAAATATTGACTAGGTTATGTGATGATGAAGGAGAATCAAAATAAATGGCTGCATGGAAGAGCGAATGTGAATTAATACTCCAAGGGATGTTGAAGACAGCCACTACGAAAGATACAACGTTGGATGAAGCATGTGAGCAGAACGAATGAATGGTGATGATGGAGATCATGATCCGCAATGCGTTAGGAGATGCAAATATGCACGAGCACTGAGACTACATAGAGCACATGTCTAGAGTTCACTTGTGGCTTAATAGAGCTTAGTTAATGCTAATCTTGTTAGTGTTTTATGCTTAAAACATTTTTTGAAAGGACACGTCCTTCCACCTGCTAATGTATAAGTATCCGTTATTTACATAACTTGGTTGGGGATCTTTTTTTTTTTGGAAATAGAAGATAGGTAGTAGAAGATAATATTTTCAGATTTTTCACATTCAAGAAGACTATGTTTCATGTATAAGATTTGAGGAAGATAATGAAAGACCTTTGATGTTCTGGTTTCATTATGGTATTAGTTGTTTGTTTAAATTCTGCAATTATTTGATTGTCTCCAATTTGGTGTTTCTTGATTGTTTAAATTAAAGTATCAAGTATATGTTCAATTTATCAGTACACATTTGTTGTATCTGTGTGATTTGATTAATTGGGTTTTTTAAAAAGAATTAAATTCCTTTCAGTCAATTACAGTAATCATGGAGTGTTATTTGGATCAATAAGAAGAATGAGATAATTAGGGTTGGTTTTCTGCCTCAAGTAGGGTCTATCAATCACATTCTTGCATGTTTATACCAGTTATAAACTCACATTCATATGCCAAAAAATTAAGGAACTTGCTAGATAGAAACCACTCATCTAAGACTTTCATTTGACTCCGTTTTACCCAACAATGCACTAGTCTTCCATATTTTATTCATTTCATTCAAACATCTATTAGCTAAATATATAGGGATTCACCTTGATATTGTATAAACAATTTATACCAAATTTAGATATTGCATACACAATTTATACCAAATTTAGATCATATTTCTCCACTATCAAATTGCCATTGTGGATAGTTTGGTCAACTAGGAAGCATAATCCAAAATCTGCAGCATTCAGATAGGTACACCCACCTAGGTTTAGCAGATCCTTAAGAGTAGAAGGTTCAACTGTACTGGTTGGCCTTGTTAGTTCGCCAATAATGTTGTGATAGCCTGGCAACCTCTCATGGTTCAAACCATATTTTTTGAGACCTAAAAAGGCCCTCCTTCTAGCGCCAAAATGTGAATCTTGGTTTTATACCTACACAAATGCAACAAACAAACACATTATTAGCTCAATATGCAAGATAAAAATAAGGATTCCCCATGAAATCCATTTACTATGCTCAAATAAAAAGGAAAATGAAGAACAATGCAAAAACTAAATAAAATCTATCTAAGCAAAGCAAACTCTTGATCCCATGGGGAAATTGGCCCTTTGCCAACTCCTTTGTTGCAATGTTGATGATGTTTGGATGATCAAATCACCTTGATGATATTTTGGCATAATCTAACTATGAAATCATGAAAATTGTGAATACTTTGGAGAGAAATGGGAGAAATTGGCTCTCAATGTGAAGAGAGTAACTTTGCATGAGATTGTGGATGTTGAATGAGAGGAAGAACCTCTAATTTATAGATTTTCAAAATGGAAGAGAGAGTGAAATGGAGAAATGTGGGATCATTCAACATCCAATGGCTATGTGCCACATGTCAAGATGTGAATGGTTGAAGGTTGTGCACATTTTGCCCAAAATGCCAATAAATGCAATTAGGTGGAATTTGAATTTAAAGAAATGACATGTGAGAGGGAAAGAGACATGAAATAAATAACACTTGGCTCAATGCACAATGACATGTAAGAGGAGTGAATGCCTTGTTGGAAGTACCCATCCACTTGTATTTTTGGATTCAAACTTGAGGGAATATTCCTTCCTTATTCCTTGTTGAGAGAAAATAAGCATTTAAATAAATCAAAGTAAAATATTTATTGTCAAAGTTGCATTCTCAAGAGGATTTTAGTGATTGAGATTAAGTTAATCAAGATTTGATCAATTTAATGAGGGATTAGATGATTTGACAATTTTGACTTAGATTTTAGGATTTATTTAAATCAGAATTGAGAAGAAAGATTAATTAAATAATTTTTTTTTATTTATTTAACTAAAAGGGGAAATGTTAGATTAAATCAAATAAGGTTTAATTTATTTAATTTAATAAGAAGAATTTAGGCATTTAATCAAATAAAATGAATTATTTAACTAAAAGTGGATTTTAGGGTTAATTAAATTAATTAATTGAATCAACAAAGGAGAAAGAACTAATTAAATAAATAATGATTTATCTAATTAAGAGACAAAAGGTAATGATAAGCTGAGAGTGTGATTCAGGAAGAAATGATGATAGTAATCAAGATTAAGTGCGTTAAATTGAATTGGACATTTTCCATGTCTACAATTTCAACTGCTTAATATGGATTGATATTTGATTTTATCATTTTAGTATTGTATCATTATAATATCATTATTTATGTGACACATCATTTCATAATTATTCTAACTAAGGAAAATTATGAGTCTTAGCAAAAAGGTATCTTGAAACATTATTGGTGGCTAAATATTTTGCCTCATCTTTTTTGACTCATTATGAGCCACATACACCTTCAAAGAAGTTAGTTTCGGGTGTTTAAAATTATCATATCATAATATTGATTGGTACAATCAGTGATGTTGGCATTTTTTGGGACACTTACTAGAAGATTACATATATTAGGTTCCTATAAACACTTTGGTTCATAATTTGGGAGATCAATGGAGAACCTCACATCTCTCTATTCCTAGATGATCTTACATTGGATTTCCTCATTCCACTTGTTGATATGGATAATACACCATTGATGATCATACATTGGAGGAAATTTAATATGACACATTTATTGAGCATCTTGATGATACAAAACCCTCTCCTATAGCTCCTTCTCCTCCTATTTAAATCATAAATCTATCACATAATGATACATATAAATCTAGAGATAATTATTTGAGATATTCTAGTGATTCTTTAGAATAATTAAATCAGTCTTTTAGATTCAACTTTGTGGGATTATAACTTGATAAGTATTTAAGACTTGTTTGTGGAGCTTTAAATTTTAGATTTGGAGGAATATGTTTGAGTGGTTATCTCTCCTCTTTGATGACTATCCCATCTCATTTTTTTTCCATCATCTTTTTCTTTAGATATTGTTCATCATTAGTTACCACTTGATCCTAGTTTATAACCTACTCTATTGATTGGATATGTACCCGATTTGATTGTGGCATCATCATCTACCTTAGACATGGCGACACGTGAGTATATTATAGATACATGATCATACATTTTAACTCTTCTTCTTTCTAATTCCCATCCAAATTGGGAATAATTCCTACATCTATACTTGTTTTTATTTATTCCCAAGGGGAGGAATTTTGTTTGTAAGAATTGGATTATGTTTTTTCTTCAACCATTCACCATTAATATAGGAGATTGCACATTGTGAGGGGATACATATCATTTTCCAATTGTATAGGTTGGGGATCATTGATTGTATATTGGTGATAGAATTAGTCCTTGGGGGCTCATTTTGAGTCCTCCTTTCTTTAACTTTTTTTTTTTCTCATTTGGAGATTATTTTTGTTCTGCTAGATTTTCTCCTTTTATTTTTTTGTAAGAGATTGAATTTGTAAATGACTAACTAACATGATCTAGTAGCTAAGACCCATCATCATATTTTCATCATTTTTATTTGTGAGCATATTTCTCCCTAAGTTACAATTAAGGGGGTTTTTTGGTGTGAAAAATAATAATTCCTATTTGGTTTCCATGTTGAATAAGACACATTATCTAGCTAGTAATTAGTTAGGCCAAATATATGCATGTTCACCTTTTAAGTGTTCTTAGGGAGTTATGGAATTTTCTACAAATTCTAGTAAAAATATGATCTTATCTTCTAGTTGTCACACAACATAGTATTAAAAAACTTGTCATCATCGTATTTATTCTAATTTAACAACCTTTACTATTTTTTCCATTTTCATGTCACCCTTGGATTCCCATCAATAAGACTAGATCTTAGAGATCTTTCATGTGCATCCTATTTTAATCCATGTCATTTTTGAACTGATAAGGCTGTTGAGGTTTTGAAATTCCTCAATTGTATTGAAGTTAGGGTTTCAAATATGTATGATAGGGGTAAAACCCTCTCAAAACCATAACTATCTTGTTCCTTAGTCATTCCTTCTATTTTTTCATTGACTTGCTCTAGCCAAATCCTAGTCACTTTAGTTAGGGCCTTATGTCTAGGGAATCATATGTTTACCAGCCCCCTGGTCCCTTTGGATTGTTTAAGCCCGCATATCTAAATATGTTCAAATTTGGTTGTCAAAGAGTTATCAGTGTTTTTGCCAATGGTGCTAACCTTGTCAACCTTTTCACAAGTTCTATAACTTTGTCAACCTTCGATGAAGTTGTCAATATTCATCATTCACTAATATTAAGTGTTAAAAGACAATGAATTAATGGTTTTTCAGTATTTTCGCTAGTCATACAGCCTCTATTGGTGCCAACATAGGTTTCCTAACCTCATCTTTTGTCGATCAAGTTATACCTTTTCATTTGTTAAAATATGAAACATTTTATTACCTAGGTATGGCCCCCTCTTTAAAACAACTTATTGAGAATGTGAAAAATTCTTAAGTTGTTTATTCATTGCACCATCCTTTTACATCACATTTTGGTTCTTGTTAGGATGGACTGAAGATTTGATGTGTGATATTCAAATAATCAAAAACTCGGGATAAGTGGTGGAGATTTGATGGTCATTGCAGTATTTCTATGTATGAAATTTGTGTTTTCCTAGAGTATATAGCTTTGAGAAATGCGTGACATATATTTTCATTGCATGCATCTTTCCCATCAAATTTTTACCCCTAACCCTAGTTATATTTGCATGATGTGTGATTGCTTCAACTATTGTAGGGTCGATGGATTGGTTTCAACATCTAGTTTCATTGCAACCCTCCTTTGTATCATGTTTTCATTCCTAATGGCATGGGATTAAAATGAAATGTGTTCTATTCAAAGATCAATGGTCATCGCAAAGTTTCTTCACATCATTTTTTGGGTTTTCCATCAAGAGGTCACATTTTTAATGTGCAAAGAAGGGATCTAAGGAATATTCCCATGTCTAGGTAGTAGTAGCCCATTGTCCCACATTATCATGGTGGGCCCACTGTTTGGCCCGGTGGGGGTGCTGAATGGTGAAAGGTGTCTTAGTGGGACCGAGCAAAGGGTTTATAAGGTTTGGACTTCAATGAATCAAATTCAAAGGAAATATCCAATGGTTAATGGATCAGTGCTTCACATATTTTTTGTGAAGTAAAGGGAGGGTAGGATATTCACTATGGCAATCTATTGACTGATATCAAGAGATGGTGATCAAACAGTGATTGTAGGTCTACTTTACATCATAGAAATAGAGGTCAATGCCCTAGAAAAAGTTGTGATGGTCTCAAATGATGTGATGAAGATCAATGGATGAGTTTTAAAGAGATCTAATTGATGGCTACATTTTAAACTTCAATATGGGGGTCAATCCTAGGTGCACATCTAGAATATGGCGATCATAATTCAAATGCCAATTGCTAATCATACTGAGTTTCATAGTTTACCTGGATTAATGGTGGATCTATTTTTCAAAAACCAATGGTGATTTAGAGTGGTTTTATTCATTGTACAATATTTTTCTTTCTTAGTATCCCATGCCATATTAAATGATATGGTGGCACCAATGCCTCCTTGTTTCTGAGACAAAATTCATTTTTGTGCAAACTATATTTTATGGGGGATTTCATGGATTTCCTCTACTCTACATTCATAGAGCATTCAATGCAAAGGTATGGTGTATGCTTCATAGAATTTAGAGGTCATCTTGTAGCCTGATCTTCATGATTTGGTCATTCAACTTATTTTGGGGGTGAACTCCTTGTTTGCTAACTCTAGGAAGGGTTAGGGTTTTGAATTAGTCAATCTCAGTTATCCTTGAACTATAAAGGAAATACTTGTATCATTTTTAATAGTTCTTCCTTGGATATTCTCTAGAAGGTTTATGCTATTTAAGCATTCTCTGCACCTATAAAATTGGCTTATGCTTCTGTGTTAATAGAATTACTACCTTCATCTCTTCTCCATGTTTGCATTCCAAGTAACATTTGATGCCTCTTTACATGTATGTTTTTTTATCATTTTCTATAATTTATATGATTATGTTAATCTATTGTAGGCATCAATTTTTGATAATCCTCATCTCTTTTGAGACATTTCAAGCCCTAACCTCCATATTCCCTCATAGAATTGGAAACGTAGAAATTTGTTTGAGCTTCACTAGCAATTTTATTGACGCTCTGTGTAATCACAAGCAAGAAGAAATAATATATATTTGGTGCAACTATTTATGCATTTTTTCCTCCCCCCTTTTCCCCTGCAAGTCATTAGTTTAGACTTTATTGAGGTTGGGTTAGACCAATCCTTTTCTGCACCTAGTCTAGAAAGGAAGTCGACCTTCTCCATATATTTAGCCTCAATTAGAAGGGTTCCAAACCTTGAGGCTATTTCCATTGTATGAATGGAAGCTAAAATAATTTTTCAGTAGGGTGCATTTCCAAGTGATAGTAGTTTTTGGTATGCCCAATGGTAATAAAGCTTTTTCATTTACATCATTGTTGAGGGAGTGGTACTTCTCTCAATGATCTAGCTTTGAAGAAGTACACAACTAAAGTACCTGGAAACTTTGCATTCAAAGAGGAATTTTTTACATCAAAGTTGGTGATTCTAGGAAAATTCCTAGCTGCAAAATAGATCTGTGCATTCATTCAAAGATTCCAAACAAGATCTTCTTAAAGAGGTATTTTTAAATATACACAAATTTATTTTGTTGCTCCTATAGGAAGAGCTAGGCTTTATTTTTCACCTATTAGAAGAGGTAGAAGAAATAGAAGTTCAAGTCCTTCTCCTAGGACCCAATCTACACCACCATTGGGTAGAAGTTAGAACACCTACTTATCAAATAAAAAGAAACCTTTTGTACCTTTTAATGGAGGTAGTCCGCTAAATTTGCAGTAGCATGATGATATCCCTATGGCTACATTAAAAAATCTACCTTTTTTTAATGGAGAATACCAAGTCACCCCCATTGAACATATGAGATATGTGGCCTATGTATGTGTAGTCCATAATGTTACTGAAGAAAATATTGCCCTTAGACTATTTGTTGCCGCATTCAAAGGCAAGGCTTTGTAGTGCTTTAGAGGTTTGGTAATGAATTATATCACTACATGGGATGAGTTAAGAGATAAGCTTTGTAAACACTTTGAAGATAAATCAAATAATTTATCTTTTGTGGAGAACCTAAAAAAAATCAAAAGAGATCCTCACGAACATGAAAAATTTCAAATTTCACTTTCAAAAGGCTTGGGATGGAATCCCACTTTTGGTGATGCCTTCAGCTCAATATGATTTCCTATACCTTTTGAGGGCTCTATATAGTGATATCTCTATAATGATTCAATATATGAGTGCACAAACACTTCTTGATGCCTATGAGGTGGCCATTAGAGCTGATAATAGTCTTATACAAGCTAGAAAAATAGTCCCAAGACCTCCAATACCATTTTTCCAAGATATACAGCCATGTTTGTCTATGCCAATGCCAAAAATAACCACTCTACTAGTTTCTCCTACATAACAAAAATAAATCTTAGTGTAGTTTTCTAACTTACAAAGACTATAAATACTTCTACAAACATTTGGAAACAGCTTGGTTAATATTAAAAAGAAACAATATAAAAATTATAGGCCTTAATAGCCCCAGAACTAGATGTCTTATCAACCAACTCAATCAAATAGGTTACCTTACCAAGAAAATAATCAAGGCCAAAATCAAGCCCCAAATTTAAGACCTTTTCAAGCATATAATCCAAATACAACAAGAACATAGAAAGAATTAGTACCTGTATAAAACAACCTTTCTCAAGAGAATGAATAGTGTTTTCCTTGCAATCAACCTCATAACCAATCTACTTGTTCGAACAAAGTGATTAATCAAGCCTTGATGGTGCAAAGTTCACCTAGTTTAAAACAAAGTACATCGAATGAAACACCTTTTCAATAGTAGGAGGAATTTCCAAGTAGTACTAAACTACTAAATTGGCAAGGAGAATATTTCTATGGCATCAACTAAGATCATAATTCTATAGCAGCCAACACAAGAAGCAAGAAAAGATCTATGGAGATAGAGTAGACAATGAATAAGGAGTCTCATCAAGCTCCCAAATTAGATCAAGAAGTTGGAGGCCTGTCTACACCTCAAGAAAGACAAATCCATCAAAAGAAGTAGCCTGGAGTTAAGTATCAAGAAACTCAATGACAAGGAGATACAATCATTACAAAAGCTCAGTAAAAGGTAGGACCCACTCACTTTAATATTCTTGATCATATAAAAATATCCAATGTTAGTATGTCTATGTGGGATTTTGTGTCTATCTCGGGACAAAAATATTTGTTGCAAGATACCCTATCAAAGGTAGGAACATCAAAAGACCTCTGCACTAGCTAGGATAATGTTGTATTGACCAATACATCTTGGAACATCAAGGATAAACCAAAAAAATAAGTCAAACCACCACCATTTTATGTCTCCCTAATCATAGGAGATAAATTTTCACCCAACTATATGATTGACTCAAGAGCTAGTGGCTTTGTGATACCTGAACATATTATAGATAGACTGGGTATTGAGTATCAACCTCTCAAAAAATAAGTCCAATTTATTGGGACAATTATTAACACTATGGGATCATAAACGACCTAGGCCTTACATTGCATGCATGCCCTAATTTTCCATCCGACAAGATTGTTGGCAGCTGGTTAGTGCTCCCCTCGGGATTCATGGCATGGACTAACTTCCTCTCGTGGATCCACTAACATTGGTAATTATATCAAACATTAACAGGTCAACATTTTGGTGCAATAGAAACTGTGGGGCCAAAAATTTGTATCAGAGCCAAAGGTGTCAGGTTTGAATCCCCTTGGATAATGCTGAGGGGGAGATTGTTGGTAGTTGGTCAATGGTCCCCTCAAGATTTGTGACATTGACTAACCGCCTGCTGTGGATCTGTCAACTTTGGTGGTTGTATCAGACATTAATAGGTTGACCTTTTGGTGCAACAAAAACCATGCGACCAACAAATATTTGTATGTGATTGACCTTCAACCTTATTTTTCTCTTTAATTTTCAAGGGAGTTCACTAATAAGATAGGTGGTTATTTATCATCAGATTGTTCACATATGTTGTTTAGGATAAGATATGGAACCGAAGTGACTATTAATTATGGATATATAGCAAGAGGTCACATAGAGCCATATGTAGCTTGTGTGGAAAATATTAATTATTCTATTTTTAATCATGATGAACATGTTTTTTTCTCAAGAACCAAGTACCCATACTAAATATATCCCTAATATTCTTTTGGATGAGTGGGTTGTTAAAAATATTGAGGCTGATCCAAATAATAATTTGGAGGAAGTGGGCCTAGGTGTTTTCTTGGTCCATGAGCCAAAAAAATTCATTCCTAATCTCCAAAAGGATGTGTAGCTATGTGAGAAACAACATAATGAGGTCTGGAAAATGTTTTTTGATGGTTCAAGAAGCAAACATGGAGCTAGTGCAAGTGTCATGATTATATCTCTAAAAGGTGAAAAGTATTACTCAACTTTTTAGTTTTCTTTTATCTGTACTAATAACACAGTTGAGTATGAAAGCCTTATTCATGGTCTGGAGTGGGAAAGAAAAAAATAGATAATATTCCTACAAGTATTTGGAGATAGTGAATTTATTGTGAACTAGATAAGAGTTTTTCATTTGACAAAAAATGATTTTCTCAAGTCATATAAGCAACAGGGTATAGGATACGATAGAATATTTTGATGCTCTCAATCTGCTATCCATACCTATAAATCAAAATAATCATGCTAATAGATTGGCTACTATAGGTGCTCAATTTGATATTCCAAATGATATTAAGAGTGAAAGTACAAAAACATATCAAGTTGGTTGTAAGGCCATCAATTCCTGATAATGATGTGCATTAGAAAGTGTTTGAAAATGACAAATAAATTGTTAACTTCTTGATTGAAGAAGTTGAGTTCTCAGCTAGTAATCAAAAAAGGTTGCAGGAATAATATGGTGAGAAAATTATTCAATTCAGGTCAAATAAGTTGCCAAAGGGATTGGTAAACCTTCAGTCCATTTTCAACACTGATGAATAGGTAAGAAAGTAGAATTTCAACATATTGGTTAAAGAGGAGAATTATGAACCTATTGATATTTTGAAAGCTAAACTCCTTAAGTTGGAAATATTTGTACTAAAGAAGAAATAGATTATTTTTTTTCACTTTGTCAAGAACATGATGACATTTTTTCTTGGGAATATAATGATTTGAAAGGCTTTAACCCTAAATTGGCACAACATACCATAGATGAATAGGTAAGAAAGGAGAATTTCAACATATTGGTTAAAGAGGAGCATTATGAACCTATTGATATTTTGAAAGCTAAACTCCTTAAGTTGGAAATATTTGTACTAAAGAAGAAACAAATGCTTTTTTTTCACTTTGTCAAGAACATGATGACATTTTTCCTTGGGAATATAATGATTTGAAAGGCTTTAACCCTAAATTGGCACAACATACCATAGATTTGTAACCCAATGCAAAGCCAATAAGGTAGAAGAAAAGGCCTTTGAATCGAAGGATTGAACATCTCATGAGGAAGAAATTAAGAAAGATTACTGAAGGTAGTATCATTTTACCTATTAAACACAAATCATCAGTTTCTAATTTAGTACCTATGAGGGAAAAAAATGGAGAAATAAGATTGTGTGTGGAATTTAAGGACTTAAATAGAGCTTCACTTAAAGATCATTATCCATTGCCTTAAATGAAGAAAATATTATAGGTTGTATCAGGTTGAGAGAGTATCTCATTGTTGGACATATTTTTTGGTTATAACCAAATCTTGGTTAAAGAGGAGGACCAATACAAGACAATATTTAATACCAAATGGGGGACCATGGCATACAAGAAGATTCCTTTTGGATTATCTAATGTTGAGGAACATTTTCATAGAGAAATAGACATGGATTTTCAAGGCCTGATGAATAAGATTGTCCTTTTGTACCTAGACGATATTACTATTTTCTCAATGGATGCAAAGAATCATTTTTCTAATCTAAGGCATATTTTTTATAGATATAGGGAGTATGGTGTGTCCCTCAATCCAAATAAATTAATGTTTTCTATTCATGAGGTTAAATTAATTGGTTATGTGGTGTCCAAACATGGTATGACAATTGATCCTAAGAGGGTGAGAGCTTTTTTGGATCTGCCTTTTCCCAACCATAAAAAAGAGTTTACAAAGTTTCATAGGTAGAATTAACTTTGTTAGAATTTTTATACTAGATATTGCTGTTTTTCTTAAGCCACTAATAGCTATGTCGAAGAAGTATATGGTTTTTCAATCGACTAAGGAAGAAAAGTAAAATTTTGAGGCCATTAAAGATGCCATAGAAACAATGCCTACATTGGAAAATCCTAAATTTTCTAAGGATTTCATTCTCTATGCTTATGGAATCAAGGATAACATCTTAGCTATGCCAATGTAGAAAAAGAAAGGAGAATTTGGACCAACCAATAGCATTTTTCAGTCAAGGCTTGAAGGTTATGAGAAAAGTTTTACTTTAATTTAGAAAAATGTTCTTGTTGTCATTAGAAGCCTAGATAAATTTATGAATTTGGTTTCCAACAATAAGAATAAATTAATGGTTGCTCATCCTAGTATTAAAGAGTTTCTTTTGAGTAAAGATCTGAATGAGAAAAGAGCTAGTTGGATAACCAAAGTGATTGTAAGATCCCGTCCCTTGTGGCCTTGTTGATCTTATTAGTTTTTGATGATTTATATGTTATTTCATGTTGGATAGTACACATTAGTGATGGTTGTTGCTACACCATGAAGTTTTTCATATTCTTGATTAATCCTACTTAACAGTTATTGTGAATTCATGTGATAGTTAGATGAGTTCCATTCTTTGTCTACATAATTATGCAATGATCAATATTATTAGTTATTGGTAATATTAATATGTATATTAAGTGGATTACATTATATTGGGTAATTAAATATCATAGATGTGAGTAGGTGTGATTATGAAGACAATTATTGATATTTAATGTTACTTATAGTAGGATGCATAATAAGTTAAATATTCTATTGACATAACTAGTGATATTTTGAAAATAGATAGTATTCACTCAATTGTTCCTTGATTCCATAACATGTATCATGTGAGTAAGGATTGTTAAATTGTAAGTTACTTGTGTAGAATAGTGGATCTAATTTTCTAGCTGATTATTATTCTCAAAATTTTAACTCATATGTAATTTGTTTTAATTATTATTACTCATGAGTAGGGAAAAATTTAGTGGTGAATCTTTTCCAATTGGAAAATATTTGAAATCGAGACCTCTAGAAATGGTGAATAATACAAGTTAGAAAGGATGTTGAATTGCCAGGTTTTTATAAAAACATAAATTTATCTCGATTAATTCGCCAATGCATTATTTTTTAAATGATGCATCATTGGAACTGATTTGCCAGTAGTTTATACTATAATTATAGATATTAATTATATTCGCCATTAAATATATATTCCTACAATTGATTTTTGGGAAATATCGCCACTAATAATAATTTACCTTTTCATTTTAGGGATATTTTAGCCTTGAATAGGTTTTTAATTTATTTCCATCGATTAGCTTTTTAATCAAATGGATACAAGTCAATTCCATGAATTTATATGCACATGCCTTTTAAAAAGGTTGTTGAGGCCTGATATTTGATCTCCACCATTCACTATTGCCAATAGTTCATGACATATGTCATCATCTTTGTATCGGTGGGACATCCCTAAGTGTCCCACTGATGTTCACTCATGTAGATAAAGCTTCCATACTCCACCTAGGGTCCACCAAGGCACAGGTACACAACTTGTTTAATTCTGGACAATCATGAAGGGAATCTACAATATTTGTGCCAAGCTCCCAAAAAGACATCCGATCAAAGCTCTATTTGATCTACATCGTTCACTGTTGCCAATAGTTCATGACATACGCCATCACGGTTGTATCGATGGGGCATCCCTAAGTGTCCCACCGATGATGTTCACTGATGCTGATAAGGCTTCCATACTCCACTTGGGGTCCACCAAGGCATAGGTACACCACTTGTGTAATTCTGAAGAATCATGAAGGGAATATACAATATTTGCACCAAGCTCCTGAAAAGACATTTGATCAAATCTCTATTTGATCTACATCGTTCACTATTTCCAATAGTTCATGACATACGCCATCATTGTTGTATCGGTGGGACATCCCTAAGTGTCCTACTGATGATGTTCACTCATGCCAATATTCGCTCATGGAATGAACTTCCAGCCGTCTATTATCTCCAGATCCCATGAGGGGACACTGCCCCCTCGACCCCCACAAGGGGGTTCTACCCCCTTGATCCCCACAAAGGGGCATTTCTCCTTGACTCCATCGGCGGCTACCGCCCCCAGGCCCCTACTTCAATATTTTAAAAAAATTTTAAAAATGGGGGGACTGCACCGAACAAATATGCAGTTTTCTAAAGGAGGGATTGGCCATTATAATTAATCATTTTAGTGATTATTCACTAGGATTCGCCACTGTGATTTTATTTTTTACCAGTTATTCATTAAGATTTGCCAAGATTTTACACCTTCACTAAGGGGGGGTTTCTTAAAGTTATTTCTGATCATGAGTAATACTAACACACTTTCTTGGTTAAGTAAATAGGGAAAAATTGGCCAATGTTGATAAGGGGGTCACATAGCTACTTCCTTTATTGCATCCTTGTGAAATATTAGTCTTGTCATGGGCATGTGATTTAACTTTTTTTTGTGTGATATGGGTTGTGTGTATGTGAGAATTGTTTTATTAGTCCTTTAAGTCATTTTATTAAAATGGTCACTTTATTTATGTTTTATGAAGTCCTTATGTGGTCTTAATTGTTTAAAATGTTCCCTAGGTGATAGGTTTATGGGTTAGAGGTATTTTTATTGCATAAAATCCCTTTAATAAAGTCTAAAACCAACTTTAATTTCTCACTTATGAGAAGTGACGAAAATTGGAATTGAAAGGGTTCTTGGGAAGTTGAAAAGGAGGTTTCTTTTTACCCTTTCATTTTTTCTCTCTATTTGTCGGAAGGAGGGAGTTTTCTCTCTTTTGGATTTTTGAATTGTTATGGAGTTCTTATTGGGTTTTTAATTCTTAATTTTTGGATTTCTTTCCATGTTTGCGAATAAGGAGGAGAAAATGGAAGAGAGTGCTTGGAGAGATTCTTCCACAAGTTTGATAGAAAAATTTATTGGTGACGTCTCACCTTTTAGTTATCTATCTATGTTGATTTGTAATGTGTTTTTTGTCATATTGGTCTTTCTTACAAAAAAATATATGTGAAATATGATGTTGAATCTCTTGTGTGGCTGCAATTAGTGTGTTAGGGTTTTCATTGGTTTAGTCTTCCACATTGTTTAGTTTAATTTCATTTATACTCTTTTTGTGTGTTAAAATAAAGAAATATGAATGAAATATGTTGTGATGTGCAAAGTATTTAAAGTTTAAACTTGTCTACGAACCTTTGTGAATAGTAGTTGTAATGTATCAAGTTTAGTAAAGTGGATGTTATATGTTACACATTTGTTGTGTATCTTTTGTGAAAATATTTTGTGGAAGTGCTATGTGACCCTAGCTCGAGGGTGGATTGAATCTCAATCCTATGGTTGAGTGGAGAGCCCATTGGCCCATATTATTATTTTTCTTTGTGGATATTTTTGTTCTAGGTACATGTGTTGAATAAGAAATAATATCTTTGAATTTTTATCCAATGAATTTCAAGAGAGAAACAGGTTGGTTTTGTTGAGGTAACAATATTGCTACCCCAATGCCAAACAATAATTCGATTAAAATTAGTTTCATGTATTTGATCATAAAAATGTTATTAAAACATATAATTTAATGGTTTTTTCTATTATTAATCTTAAAAACATATTCAATTTTTTTATTAACCCAGATCACCAATTATGATTTATTAAGAAAACATTGACATCCTTATTCCCAATAAAAATCTGTCATAAAACAGTCCTACAAATTTGCTCAAACAGAATGAAAAACAAAGGGTCAGATGATAAAATTTAAAGGGTTTTTAAAAAACCAATATTTGTAAAACATATCCAAATATCATAGAAACCTAGTAAACCAAATAGAATTTATGATTAAAACATTACCGTCTCCTACTTTGAAACTAAAACAATAAACTAAAAAGAAAAAGAAAATTGAGTGAATCCAAGTTAGGGTATCATGTAGGAAATAGAAATATCTAAAGTAACTTTTCAATGAGAAAGATAGAAACATAAGAAAAAACCATTACATGGATTCTTAATTTTTTAATTTTTTTTTAAATTAGTTTCTAATTATCCATTAAGAGCCTTAATTGTATAGTGCTTAGAAATATTAATTCTAAATTATTGATTTTATTTATCCTCTTATTTTTAAGGATTATATTCTTATTGGAGAGTTTAATTATTTATTTGGTTTATTAGTGGATGAACAATATCTCCATTTAATCCAAGAATAAGAATATTTTAATTTGTATTAAAGTGATTTAAACAATGTATCATAGAAGAGTCTAGGTATAGTAGGCAAAGTTGGTAATTGAAATCACCTAAGAATTTTTGTAAGAATAATAATAATTTTGGTAGAGTTATGAAGTAAAGAAATAAACTTTAATTTAAAAATTATAACGTTAAAGCTTCTAAATCCATTAAAGTATATTTACTAACAAATGGTAATGAGCTAAATAGTCATGAATTATGTGTATATGTTTAGTTGTGTGTTTATATTGCAAATATACATAATTAATTTCAAGTTGTTGAGTTATTAGTCCTATAACATTAGTGTGTTTAATATTGTATGGTATAGTTCTTGTTAGCTTATTTCTTGTATGTTTATGCTTGTAATATTGATTTAAATTATTTTTTTAAATTATTGTCTTCATTTCTAATGATTAGGCATTAAATAGTTTACTTGGGAAAAAAATAGATTGAGGTTGATTCACCACTTACGATACAAATTTAGTATTTGATTGATATTACATATCTCAACTTTTATGTAATCTTGATTTTACCTTCACTAACAAATTTAGATGTCGTATTTGATTCTTCTTTAATGATAATAATATTTTTTGGGGGTTAAGTTAATGATATTGTGGAGATTTAATACTAACCCTATCCAAATATGTTCCATGTTTATGTGTAGTTTAAATCAATACAGATGACGTTGACAATTAGTGTAAAGTTTGAAAAACAATGTTTGATTTTAAAAAATGAAAATTCATTCATTTTGTTTATATTAACATTGGTTGTGTACTTATCAAAATCATCATAAATTAATAATTATGAAATTCCTTAGTGACATTATCATTATTATTATTTATTAGTATTCCCTCTTGTAAATTTAGTTTTTGGATTAGCAAAGAAAGTATCTAACATGAAAAATATTATTTTGGAGTGTGCAGGACTTCATCATTGTTGCTATTAAATCCATAACATTAGACAAGATTTAGATTTAGAATTTTATCTTTAATATTCCTACTTAAGTACTTACTTCTCTTATCTAGTTAGTTTTTAGTATTATGTTAGCTTAATCTTGGGGAGGGCACTACAATGATGGAGTATGATGTGGAAATCCAGTTTACAAATCTTGTAAGAGGTAAAGGTTTATGTAAGCAACTAGCTAGTGGCATATAAGATAACAATGAATAAGTTAATGGAAATAGTCTTAACCCACCAAGAATAGTCCCAAATAGCTACACATACTTCCCCTACAAGTTGGGTGCAAAATATGGTTCATTTCCTCCAAACTTGTGAGTATTCACAAGGAATGAATAGAGCTAAGAGAAGGTATATCTAACTACAAACCATCCCATAGGTGTTGCTTAATGGTATAATTTTAAAAAATGATGTCAATGGTATGCCATTTAGATGCATTGATTTTGATCAAGTTTACAAGGTGCTCAAACAATTCCATGATGGGGTATCTAGTGGACATTTTGAACCAAGAACTATAGCCCTAGAAATAATGAGGGCGGGATATTATTAGCTATTTTATTCAAAGATACCCATGATTGGGTAAGAAAGTGTAATAAGTGTGCCTTCTTCTCAACTAAAGAAATATTGGATGCCCTTCCTTTGCAACCCATCCATTTTGAGAAGCCTTTTATGAAGTGGGGTATTTATTTTATTGGAGCTATCAACCCACCTTCTAGTATAGGTAATAAATGGGTCTTCATTGCCCCTAAATATTTCACCAAGTAGATTGAGGTTGTAGCATTGAAAGAGGCTAATGAGTCCGATGTCTTAAATTTTTGAGGATTTGGTGACAAGGTTTGGAGTTATTGATTCTTTTTTTTAATAATTATTTAGCTTTTGTGGGTACAAAATTAAGTGAATGGGCTATTAGGAATGGAATATATTTGAGTACTTCATCAAACTATTACCCTTATGGGAATGGTTTGGCTAAGTCAAAAAATAAGAAACTGATCAGGATCATCAAGAGGACCATGGAAGATAATTAGAGAGCTTGGTATACCAAGTTAAAATATGCCATGTGGGTAGATATAATCACTCCTAAGATATCCATTGGAAACTCTCTATACATGTTCATCTATGGAAAGGAATTAAGGTTTCCCTTATCAGTTTAGTTACCAGCTCTTGAATTGGATAGTCAATTGAAGATTTTGTGGGAAGAGGAGCCAATGATGGTCAGATATTCTCAGCTAATGGAGTTGGAAGAAATTAGAGATAAATCAATGGATAAAATGGAGGAGCATGAAAATTAGGTCAAGAGGTCTTTTAAGAAAGGGACAAGCCCTAAGATCTTAAAATAAGGGGATGTATTCCTCAAATGTGATGAGTACAAGAGAAGTCTTGTAAGACACACAAATTTTTATGCCATGTGGAGTGGCCCCTACATAATTTTTGAATGAAATAAGCATAATTCCTTCCAATTATCAAATATGGATGGAGAGGAAGTCCCAATCCCAATTAATGGGATTAACCTCAAATGTTATTTTTGAGGTTATTTTTTTTAAAAAATTTATACATATTAGTTTAGATTCCTTGCTTTCCATGAAGTGATTTGAACACCCTACATTATCCTTAAGGGAATGTATGCCATATTTCCCTAAATTACTCCAAGTGTAGTGTGCACATGTATTATTTTTTTTGTTGTATGTTGAACCCAATTTCTGCAATAATTTTTTCAACTTTGTGCCCAATGGATTTTTCAAGGCTACTAAATTTTATGATTAGAAAGAAATCATCCTAGAAAGTTACCAAGAATGTTTTCATTTTCATTTCACCCTTGGATTCCCATCAATAATACCTGATCTGAGAGATCTTTCATGCACATCCTATTTTCATCCATGTGTTTTTTTAATTTCTAAGGCTACTAAGGTTTTGAAATTCCTCAATTGTATTTAAGTTAGGGTTTTAAATCTATATGACAAGGGTAAAACCCTCCTAAGAACCTAAATGAGATGTGAAATATATGATATTAATTTATTAAAGAAGGAATCCAAATCATTAAGTGAGACAAAATAAATGTATCAATGTTTAATACAAAGAAGGAAATAGTCACCTATCCCTAGTGTGAAATAATTACGCAAAGAAAAAAATAATGTTGAATCTAAAAATTATTAATGTATTAATGATGATGATGATGATGATAGAATTGTTGATGAGAAGAAAAATGATATATTATTGAATGTATGTTCACTGATAACATTTTTATAATCAAAGATTGGTAAGATTCCCAAAGATGTATCCTTACTGATTATAGTTTGACTAAAGTCGTTCAAGGGTTATAACAAGGCTAGGAATAATTTAATTGTGGGATTTTCTTCAATGGTACATTAGATTGTTGAGTAGAATTACATTATCAAGATTATTAAAATTAGGTTGGAATATTATGATATTTATTTGGAGTGTGGTGAATTAGATTTATTTGGAGTGTGGGGGATTTAATATAAGTGTATTGTTTTGGAGTAATGAAAAGGGAAAACTAAGGCTATGGATAAATTCAAAGAGGATGGGGGAATTTATTTGATAGGAGATGGGGAGATGTGTGTTTTTGTGTGTATGAAAGAAGCATGTGGATAGATAATAACATAGGAAACCATTTTTTTATGACATGGGTAGATAAGATGGGGGCTTGGAAGAGATTTAAGATGAATCTCTAGGGACTATATCGAATATGAATAATATACCACATGTTGGTGTATTTTAGTAGATATGCTAAAATAAGTGTGAGAAAATATTCCAAATGGATGAAGGATCATATAATGAGGTTTGCATGTGAAATGATATATAAAGAGCACAAGCCAATGAAGGATGTTGTAAGAGGGGAGTGACTAGAGAAATAAAGGCTTGGATTGTCTAAAGAATGATTGGATAGCATGTCCATGTCCTTATAAATATTGAAATGAGAATTAATGGAGTGAATATGATAGGGGAGATAATATTTTAATGATAGGAAAATAGAATGAAAATTATGGATAGATATAATGGAAAGGTAGATAAGATGGAAGGAATTTTACCCCAAGTGCAAATAATATTCCTTATTGATTCATCAGTGCTAAGGACTCAAACATGTTGGAAGATGCTACTAATGGAGACAAAGTGAGTGAATGTAGGATGGATATAGTGATTTATGTAAATGAATGGACCAAAGGAGTGTGTTATGTGGGACAATGGTGTGAATGTTGAGGGATGAATGGATGGAAATATGGGATGGCATGAGGAATTTCCATGGGATAGCAGGAACTAAGACCAATTTTTACACACATCATGGTGGATGGTAGAATGTGAATGTAGATGAAGGAGTTAAAATGGTTTATTTTGGGATGTATCAACCAAAATTAGATTAAGGGGATGAAAAGAGAGGAACTATAGATTTGGGTGCATAAGGGCCCAAAATGGATTAAAGATTTGGAAGATGTGAATGCTTAAATTTATATGGAGGAATGTTTGAATGGAAGGAAGGATAGGTATGCTCATATAGAGGAATGAAATTAGCTTATAAAGGAGCATATATGGATGTGATTTTATATGCCTCTATTTTTTGTCGAGAATCAATATTATTTTGGTGTGTTATTTTTCCTTTGTAACCCATGTTTTTTTGGTATTTTCATTTTGGTTAACAAACATCTGTGTCTTCTTGAAGTGTTGACAATTTTTTATCTAGTTTTAGGTTTTTCTTACATATCAAGGATTTCGGACATGGTGATCCATGGGTTTTTTTGGATTTTTGATTAACGTGTCTTTCCATTTAAATTAATTCCAAAGGTAAATAAATGGTCTCATGTGGAGAGACTAACTTGGTATCCCATGTGTTGGAGTAATTCTAATGATTTGTGCATTCATTGATCTTGGTTTGGGATGTTAGGTGATAGATGGATAAATTTGATTAAAGGATTAGCAGTGGATGTGATTAAAGTGATGGGTGTAAGGGATAGTGAAATCCCACAACAACCGGTCCTAAATTTGGAATATGAAAATTTTGAAAGAGAGTGGAAAATGTTTTTAGCTACATTGATTCTAATATATTTCTTTGAACAAAGGTTCTTCACTTGAAGGTCTTTATGCTAAGACATTTGATCAAAGGCTAACCTTTCAGTGAAGGTCATCTCCAGTTGAAGGTCCTTTCTAATAAAAAAATAACATAAAATCATACATTCTAGTGAACATTACCTTCACTTGAAGGTATTATTTTATTAGTTTAGAAAAAATATATATTAATCAAAAAACCATTTTGCTGGTTGATTCAGAGGTGTGTCAAAACTTTCTCTCCAATAGTTGAGCATCTCAGCTTATCCAACAACTAGTGCCTAAGCATACTCTAGGCACAACTAGCAGTCGAGGAGAGGGTATGTTTTAATGGAGGGTAGGGACGGGGGAGGTTTGAGTAGAAGTATTTATACACTAGATTCTACTATTTTCATCATTTTCCCCTCATTTCCTTTCAATGTTTTCCTCCAATTTCTGAATCTATTTTGTGAAATTTCCTTGCAAATGGTAACAATTCTTCCAATTTTAAAATTAAAATGGTGAAAACCACAAAACAAATAAAATTCAAACCCTGCATATCCCTAAAATTAAAACCCTAAAATTGAATATTTCGTAAAATTTTAAAAGTCCACTAAAATTGAAACATGTCATCCAAAAATATAAATTATGAAATATTTTCACAAAATTATTTCTCTTTAGACCTAAATCAAAGATCTTCAATTGACCAAGTGCTCTCAATTTGTAATATTAACACTTCTTTATTTTCTTGATGCCTTAGAAAAAAAAAATCTCATTCTTCGAGTTTGGAGATTCTACAATATACATCAAACTTATTTTACATGTATGAATATACCCTCCCATATTCTCCCTTATTCCTCAAACCCATTAGAGACGTCTAATTTTTTTCCTTCCTCATATTAAATCTAAGTATTTTTTTATAATTATCTATGGAGATAGCCTACCAAGATCTAGAGGCCAAATGGAAAGCACAAAGAGAGAAGGTCAATATGATACGAATAAATTGTATTCCTATCAATTATGTAAATAGAATTCAATGTAAAATATATGAGAGACCCTTAGTTATATAGCCAAGGTGAGACATAATATGACATAATATTCTGACAAGTGTCTTAATCTTATGATATGAGACAACTTATCATAACTACCTAGGAAAAGATAAAATATAGACATGACAACTAAGTCTTCTAGAAATAATCTTAGGACCTAAGTAAACCTAACATGTAAATATATCCCTTAAGTCCCTAGTAAGTGAATTAACTAAGTACAAGACATTATTCACACCAACACCCCCATTAAGTGCAACTTAGGGAGTAGAATAATTTGTAAATGACACAAAAATGGGTTCCGAATACTAGGCAATGTTAGGTACTCATGTACAAATATAAATGAAATCTCTCACAAAAGAAGAAAAGGAGAAAACCCAGTGGGACAAAAATCCTCCCCAAAAGAGAGATGAAATACAAAAATTTCTCTCCATAATGCATGAGAAGGACAAAACCCCATGTGAGGAAAAATACCACAATGAGAGAGAAGAAGAAGAGATACCATGCAACCCCCCTCAATGGTTATTATCCTACAATGGTAGAATCTCAACATTGAATGTTGTAGATGATCCAATTCCATCAAACAAAATTTCAACCCTTAGGAAGGAAAAACCAAGAATTTATGCATGATCACTTCCCATTCCTAAAAGGAAGATGAGGGAAGATAGATGATGTATGAAGTCTCTTAAACATGCTCAAGTGTATCCATGTCAATGTTGAAAGCTAACAAACTACAAATACGTGTTATAGGCCACAAAAATGAAGATGACAATCCAAAATCTAGTAGAGGTGAATGTAGAACGCAATCCAAAGACAAAGATACCTCCTTTGAAGACAAAGAAGACTCCTCCAAATGTTGTCCAAAACTAACAAAACTCATTTTAAACTACAAAGAATGATTATGTAGAGAATGAAAAATAGGGCTAGAGTGTTCACTCACAACAATTGAAGAATGATCATCTTCATCAAAGAGAAGATGAAAAAATAAATGAAGTCTCCCAAATTTGAACTATGAGACTCCATAAACTAGTTTGGAATACCTGTCAAGAACCCATGTTGCAAGTAACCAAATCTAAATGGCAATGAATATCCTTTTGCATTGAATCACAAGAAGCCATATCTATAGCAACATAGGCATCATCAACTGCAATAGTATATGGAGATGAAATAAACAACTCAATAACTAGATCTGATGTGAGAAAACCCAAGTCAAGAAGCCAACTGTCTCCTTTGAATCATGATTCACACTAGAAGTGTGATCGATAGCCGGAGTAATAATGACACCATCAGAAGAATTTTTTTTAAAGGTATACAACCAAGATGATGATAAACCATCCTATTAGCAATGATCTCTCTACTCTCCAAATCTCGAATGATGACTGAATTAGGAGTGAAATCCATAGTCCTCCAATATCCACCATGTGTAATATGATATATGGAAAGAATATTGTTCATCAAATGAAGAACACACAAAACATCCTAAATTTTTTTGTCCCTAGGTATGTGCAAGATCATCATGGAAAAAATAGGTCCTTAAGTGGCGATGAAAATTTAGAAAATTAGAGTTAAGCAACTTGACGTAAAATTTGAATAAGTTATCTATATTATTTCAAAAATATGTAAGAATAGAATATGTAGAAAATTGAATGTAGTTTCTAAAATAATAGGTTTATTTATAAAAATAAAATTTATTTGGTGAAAATTTAAAATTTCAATGCAGTAGTACTTAAATTTCAAGGAAAAAATAAGAAGTAGGTGTATGTTTGACCACCCTAACCACAATAAAATGATAATATTTTTTTAATAATATTTTAGATATCAGTACAGGACTCATGTCCCGATGTGATGCATACTTTTTTGTAATTTTTTTCCAAGTAAATAATTAATTATGATTTTTTTATTACAACTTTTAAAAAATATAAAAACTTGTATGTCTTACCACCTTAACTTGGTCAAAACTTCATGAAATTAAATTTTATTTTTTTAATCCTATAGTATGTGAAGCATAGAATGTGACACATGTTTTGGATTAAAAAAAAATGATACTATTTGAAAGCTATAAATTTTTTTCAATCAACCTATCAATCAGGACTTTAGCTATGATTCAAATAGAAAATGAATAATAGTTATTTATTAAATTCAAAGTAAATCATAGTTTATACTAGTGGAAATCTGAGAATCTCCTTTCATTTCATAAATCTTGGGTAAAAAAAAGTTTTCAGCCACATGGGTCATCATATCACTTACATATCACCACTTTTTGGCCCATCATGATCCCGCACATACCCTCCCAAAAATAATAGATCCCTTCCTAAGTACACTCATGTTGTATTATTTCCCATCAAATTAGGAGGGATAGTACAAGGCTTAAAAGAAGAGAATATAGATTATGTATATGTCATATGATGAGATTCTCTTGAATCTAGAAGTCATCTCCCTGATAAATGACTTAAAAAGGCACAAAGAGCATGCCCTTTATTTCCTGAAGTAGAAGCCAAACTAGCATGACCTTTTTCCTTATCAGACTTTTTTTAAAAGAAGAAGGTGCAAGTGATTTAGATATTCTAGAAGGAAAATAAATCTAAATCTTTTTGAGAAGATGTTTAAATTCATGAATATTCTTCTTATAAAAATAGCGTTCTTCATGTTCTTCCTTCTTGCAATATGTCCCTGAAGAGTGGTCGACCTATGTGCATCCTATTGAATGAATTCTCATTACCAATGCTCAATTATGTAGGCTCATAGGTGGTTGCAGAGGAGATCATGTAGGTAACATATGGCATCATTACCCTCACTAGGAGTTGATCATGATTTCCCATTATGGCAATTTCAAAAGTTTGGATGAGACGAGGTCTGCAAGAATGAGAGTGGGGAATCTCTTCTATTTTGATGGTTCCCATCTCATTAGGGATTAATTTTCATATTTAAGCCCTGCATGGTATAATTGGGGGGTTATTTTTTAGCTCTAACTTTTATCACATATAGAGATAACTAGAAGGAATTGATTGTTTTATAACACATAGAACTTAGTATATTACTTTTCTTAAACAATAGAGACTAAGTAAACAAGAATTGTGCCATTTTTTCCTTTGCTATGTGTTTAGCTCTATTTGTTTACTCAAATTGACACTTTTGCCTATAAAAAATGTTCATGGTTTTAATTCATCCCATTTCATTTTTTATAACTTTAGTTACCTTAATGGGTGATCCCACGATAGTGATTTACAATTTTTGGCCAAACTGGACACTGAAATTATTATTTTTAACTAAATCTTCACATTGGGGCACCTATAATGGCTAAACCATGAGGAATTTGGAGATGATTCAAACTAGAGTCTCGTCACATTTTTTCTGTAGATTCTAAAACTATTTTTTTCAAAAAAATTGGAATCAAATTGCACTTCTTTTTCCATCTCCCACGAAAACTTGTTTTTCTAGAAAACATCATTTTTAAGAAGTGATGCACATCGTATAATGCATAATTTTTTTTCCATGAAGGATAAAATTCTAATTCTTTTGTATTTAGATTTGTAACTCTGATATCTAGTGCTTCCACTTGGCTAGATAGTTCTTAATTGAATATTTTTTCTTTAATGAAGTTTCAAAGTCAAACCAATTACAATTCAGACATAACACGACCATATAAAATGTAACTTTTTTTGTTGGATCAAGGACTTCAATATATGGTGCACTCATATTTTTTTAATATTTGTTTTTATAATATGCTATTTTTCCACATGTGCAGAACAAAGACCTTCATTTTCAATGAAAAATCTATGTTTAATAAAACTAAAAAAAAAATACATAATAAAACCAAAACATAGCTCATTCTGAGGACTACCGTAATCATTTCAAATAAATTTTAAATGAATTAATTTGATCCCCCAAAAGATAAATCAAAAGTAGTTTTTTATCAACATTTTGATAGGTGTAAAGGAGACTCATTTATATGTATGGTTTAAAACTAGAAAGGTTCTATCCAAGGGGGTTTGATCAAATCCTCTTCAATGGGAATCCTTAAAATAGAACTTTTTAAGGCTTAAATCATTATATTTTATAAAAATATGTGATTTCAGCAAAAATCAAAGTCTCTCAAAAAATATAAACTACTTTGTGGTAGCACCGTAATGTATGCAAGGTTTTGAACCATGTTTAATAATATTTCAAAATTATACAAAAGTTAGCTTAATTCAGATTTTATTATGCTTCACCTTGTAATATCTTGTTTTATGTATTATTTTTCATTCCTTTTCCCTTTTTCTCCCCCCTATTAACATAGTGAAGAACCAAATTATATAGTCTCAGAGCTCATTTTATAGAAAAAATATTAGTCCCCCATTTGTAGAACTTCCCTTTAGTTGTACCTCTTATGTGTCAAATTTAGAGATCAACATTTTTTTTCAATGTGTCTGGTGGAACCACAATACTTAAAGCCATTAAAGAAGTAGGTTTATGAGACAAAGACCTATCACTAGATCATCAACATTGTGTAATCTAGGATTACTCTTACCTCCACTGGTGAATGTCAAATAGAAAAAAACTACAAGAAGAAGAGAAAAAAAAACACCAATAGAAAATCAAGCACAATAGGTGCAAGGTACAATGGCTGCTAGAAAATTCATAAAATGGAATAGTGGTAGCATGCTCATTCCTCCAACTCCTCCAATAGTGTGGGATACCATTCCTACTAAAAATTTAAAATAACTCCCTAAGTTCATAGGAGAATACTTTAAAATATTGATAGAATATCTATAAGATTTTTCCAACACGTACATAGTGCATCATCTAACAGATAAAAATGTAGCACTATGGCTCCTTTATAATTCATTCAAAGGGAAAGCCTTATATTACTATAGATCACTAGCCCCTAATTCAATTGATATATGGGATCAACTTGTGGATAGGTTTTTTGAAATATTCACAGAGAAAGGTGATTAGTCTTCCTTACTCCACCAATTGATAACCATTAAAAGGGCTCCTCAAGAAATTCTTACAAATTTCAACACTAGGTTTCACAAAACTTGGCAAAGAATTCCCTTAACAACTAGACCTCTAAAGGGTATGGTTATTATTTTCTACCTGAAGGTTTTTAATTGATATAGTCGTAATGATCTATTATTTGGGAGGACAAACCCTTATCAATGTATATGACTTGGTCATTAGATCAAAGAACAATCTTATAGATTCTGGAAAGCTCCCTCCCCCACCACCTACGTTGATTTTCCTTGAAATAAAACCTCTACCACCTGAAGAATCTCCTAGTACCTTTTCCATGTCTCCTTCAATGTATGTATATCCCAATGCACAAACTAGTGTAGTCACTCTTGCATCCTTTGTAAAAGAAGTGAATGCTATGAAAAATTTGTTGCAAAAATTTTCCAATGAGATAATTAACCTTAAAAGGTAGCAAGTTGTGCCACTAAAGCCCCCTTACCAGAATTATCAAGGAAATAGAACCTTGTTCCAAAATAGCCAACACCAAGGAGGAGCATAGATAAATAACTAGATGAAGCCTTCAAACTAGATAGTCCCTATCTGAACTATGTTATAGTTTGTATCACCAAATCATAACACAAAACTAATAGTAGGTAAAAATAACCTTGAAAATGACACTAAATCATGGTGTTTCTCCTACAATGAGGCTCACATCATTCATAACTACCATAGGGGTAATCTTCAACATAGGATCTTGAAACAATGAAATCAAGAAATTATTGTTGATATAAGAATAAATGTCTATTAATCCCTGAGAGTTGAAAATTCCATCCTAGTGGCATAGATGCAGGGAATGTCCCTTGAGAAAGAAGGAGAAATCACTTCAAACCATTCCCGATTTTCCTATATGGAAGGAGAGGATGCAATATTCAAAAATGGTACATCAACATCCAAAACCATGCAAGTTCAATCAAATTATTTGTTGGCATTAGATGCAGATTGTTGGGTTTATTGATTGGATTTAGATTGCCATTGATGTCAACTCCATGGTATAATTTCCACTCATGGTAGCTACAGGAAGTATGATTTCAATTCCATGGTAGTATGTCCACTCATAGTAGCTATGTATGAAGTATGTAGTTGTAGCTATAGGAAGTCTACACAAATCTTACAATGTGTAGCTACAACCGAAACCATTATATGCAGTTGTAGGAGGTATGCAGATGCGGCTGCAAGAAGTATGCACTGTAGGAAGTATGCACTATAGGAAGTATGTATTTTTCCACTATAGTAGTGTGAATATTTAATATGAAAAAATACAACTATACAAAAATACAAATGGTGGTCAATATTTAATATACAAAAAGAAATGAGACAACTTTGCAAGTTGGGCCAGTGAGAGAACCTTGATCTGGCATACACATGGTAAACATTATATGGATTAATGGTGTGTTAGAAATGATCTGGAGACTTGGCCGAGTAATGCATTGTTTAACTTGCTAGGGTTTTTGGACGCATAGAGTCCTTTTGTGCGTGACTAAAGGAGATTGGTTGTATGTGGTTATAGGAGATTGGATTTTCTTTTGTTATTATTCAGATGGTATTGTAGAGGATAACATGTAGATATTATAGCAAGGAGGTCATTTTTGTTTGTATCTTCAGCATAAGGTATGGTGGTTTAAACCCTAAGTCAAGTATTCCATTCCAAATGGTTATCCATGATTGATGCATATCAGATTTGCATTTGTTAAAGTGTAGCAAGCATCAAATTTAATAATCTTCTTTCATCCATGTTTTAGTTGCATTCCCAGTTCTCCATGATTCAATCCAAATCAGATTTGAGTGTTTCTTAGCTTGGTGGAGAAGTTCTCTCAAGAAATACTGAATGAAAATTTTTTAAATCCTCTTTTTGTTGCGATTCAAAAATAAATAAAAAAGCATTTTTAATCAATGGAAAACAATTTAAATAGATGTAGCGGCATTAGATCTTTTTGTTTTTCAGGAAGACAATCGAAGTCTAGCAGATGGGATAACTAGAAGAGAATAAGATTTTAGTTTTTTTAACGTTCTGTAGAAAGTAGCTACAAAAATATCAGAAATCTATAGAAAGATTACTACAGGAATGTTAGAAAGTTACTAATAGAATGTTGTAGAAATATTTGTTTGAAGATTAGGGCTTCAAAATCTCTTTGTTCTAATAGTAGTAATATATATCCAAGATTTTTATTCAATGCAGGAGTGTAAAGAATTTTTTAACCTTTAGGACAGAGAGTGTGGTAGAGAAGGTACAAGTGTGGAGAAGAGAGTATTTGACTTTGTAAAAATAGAGTATGCATTTCCAAGTATTAAAAGTTTTATTTTCTGTAGAAGTGTGTGAAGGGATGTTTTAGTTTTGTAGAGACTTGGTGTGTGGATGTAGATTATAGTTTCTTGCAGAGTGAGTGCAAGGATACTTGCAGTGGTAGTGAATGATTCAAGACCAAAAGTTGTTTGAGGACTTAAATTTAACAAAATTCTTTCAAAGTGCAAAATTTGTTTGAATTACAAAACTTTATCTGTAACATGATACTAAAATTGTAATCAGAAATATCTGACTGTATAATCATCTGAGTGGATGCTTAGATTGGGGGTAGAAGCTCCTTTGAGTTGGTGCTCATAAATCCAGAATTGATGTTCCTTTTGGGTCATTGTCCATACATTGTAACATAAATCATTTTCATTGTGAGGCTGTATTGGAGCAGTAGCCTCCAGCAACTATTCTCATCGAGGTTTTTCCCATCTTGGGTTTTCCTCATTTATCCTGTGTTGTGGATGCACTTTGTGAGTTTGGTTTGGTTGTGTTTCTCTAGTTGTTAGTTTATCCTTTCACTATAGTTTGTTATATTGCTTAGGAAGTTTAAAATTACAGCCCACTAATTCACCCCTCGTCTCAATGGTCTTTGTGTTCCTTCAATTGGTATTAGAGCCTCAAGTTCCCTATTAGAAATATTTCTCCAACTTGGGTAGATTCTTATTAGTGAACACAATGTCTAAGCATGAATCCTCTTCTATGAAAGTACCTATGTTTGACGGCACTAACTATGCCTTCTGGAGTAGAAGAATGGAAACCTACTTGTCCAACTTAGGTTGTGATGTGTGGTTGAGTGTCAAAAATGGTTATACTATTCCTCAAACTCCTCCAACTGACCTTGATGCTAAAAAGGAATATGAGTACAATTCCAAGGCCAAGCATTTTATTCTTAGTGGATTGTCTAATACTGAGTTTTTCAAAGTTATGCACTACAAATTTTCAAAACAAACTTGGGATAAGCTACAAAAGATTTATGAAGGTGATGAGAGTGTGAAGGAAGCCAAGATACAAAATCTCAGAGCTCATTTTGAAGGATTGAAGATGAGGGAAGATGAGAAGATTGCAAATTACTTGCTAAGATTTGATGAGATTGTTAATGCAGTAAGAGGACTTCAAGAAGAAATTGAGGATAACGTAATTGTTAAGAAAGTTCTAAGGCCGTTAAAAACAAGATATGAAAATAAATTTTATGTCATAGAAGAAGCAAGGGACTTGAAGACCTTCTCCATAGATGAATTATTTGGTTCATTATTTGCCTATGAAATGAGGACTATGAGTGTTGAACCTTCTAAGTGATAAGTTTCCTTCAATTAGTGAAGAAAGGAAAAGAAGCAGCTGCATAAGTTGATCAAGAAGAACTTGACAATGCTAAAGAAAACTTTGTCAAGAAACTGAAGAAAGGATCAGGCAAGTATAAAGACAAGTTTCCCTCTAATTGTTTTTACTGTGGCAAGATTGGACATATTTCTGCTTAGTGTCCTTATGAGAAGAAGGAATAAAACACTAAAGAAAATAATAAGTTCAAACCCAAGAAGCTCTAAAAATCCAAGAAGAAAAGATTTAAGAAGAATAGAAGTCTTATCACTATTGAAAATGAAACATCAGATGATGAAAGTGATTCGGATGAAGACACTAGTGAAGATGAGAAAGAGGTAAATCTCTTCAGGCTCAAGAAGTTCTAAATGAAAAGAAGATTGAATATAATGCTCGATCTTAAAATTCAAGAATAGTTGATAATGATGAGGAAGATGAAGATGATGCTGAGGTTGATCTTGAAAGAGAGATGATATTTTCTCTAAGTGAATTAAACAATTCAAAGAAAGAGCATACCAAATTCAAGCGCAGTGCTTTAAAAGAACAAGACTAGTTAGAAAAGAGTATTGTCACTCTAAAGACATAGTTGGAAGAAGCTCAAAGAATGAGTGAATTTTTGAAGTTGGAAGTTGAGGCAAAGGAAAAATAATGTCATAGGTTGGAACAAGACGTAGTAACTCTGAGGAAAGAGTTAGAAACTTGTCAAGAAGATCTAAATTTGAGAATGAAAAATGAGAGAAGCACTAATGCACTAAATGATATAATTGGTAAGTAGAAAAAGAACAAGGATTATAGTGGTATAGGCTATGAACATGTTGAGAGATCCAATATGGGAGAAAAATCCAAGAAGATTGTTTTCAATGCTGCAACAAGTGAAAACGTTGCTGCCCCAAGTGATAGTATTAACATTGTTGTCCCAAGAGATAGTATTGATGCTGCCACAAGTTAAAATGTTGTTGTTCCAAGAGATAATTTTGCTTCCCCAAAGAATAATGTTGTTTTCCTACATATTAATGTTGCTTCCCCAAGGATGAAAATATCTATTGTTGAAATGGAAACAATGATAAGTGTTTCTTGGTATAATAATTGGTACATCCCTAAATTCCATGGTTATTGTTTTAGATGCAATGAGTTCATACAATACAAAATGTTGAGAAGAGAAGCTCCAAATTTCATGAGAAAAAACTATTTTGCACCCTTGAGAGATTTGGATATAGAGTGTCATCATTGCAATAACATGGGACACAAAAGTGAAAATTGTAAAAGTTTAAGTTAGAATAGTAAAGGCTTCAAATTTCCTATGTTCAATGAGAATATAGAATGCTACTATTATCATAATTATGGACATGCTACAAGGTTTTGTAGAGAAAGATCTACTAAACATGAAAAAAATGTAGTTGTTGTCCCCAAGAACAAAAATGAACAAACAGTAGCAACAAAGAAGAATGAGACCAATCAAGAATGGAAAGAGGTGAGTAAAGACAAAGTTCAATCAATCATGTTAGCACAAACAACATTACACACAAAGAAGAAAAATATGCGGGTGATAGATAGTGGCTGCTCCAACCACATGACTAGTGACAAGAACAAGTTCAAATATTTAGAATATTTGAATGGTGGTTTAGTTCAACTTTGGAATAACTCCTCAATAAAGATTAAAGGTAAAGGAACTTTAAGAATTGATGGGAAACTACTCACAAAGGATGTATACTATGTTGAAGGGCTGAAACACAACTTACTCAGTGTTAGTCAAATGTGTGACAACGGCTATAAATTCTCATTTGATTCCAAAGGATGTGAAATCAAGAAACAGAACAATGGAAGATTATTTTTTGTATGTAAAATAACAAATGGAAATGTCTAAAACTTGAGAGAATGTCATGAAGCTCAATATATGATTAGAAAAATGGATGAGAGATGGTTATGGAATAGAAGGCTAGGACACATAAATTCTAATAATCTTGTCAAGCTAAGCTCAAAGGGCTATGTGAGACATATGCCAAAGATAACTAAAGCATCAAAAATTATTTGTGATGAATGTCAAAAAGGGAAGAAAACCAAAGTGATTTTCAAGACAAAAGAGTACTCAAGTGCAAGGCCACTTGAGTTAGTACATATAGATTTATGTGGTCCTACAAGAACAAGATCTTTAAATGGTGAAAAATATTTTATGTTGTTGATTGATGACTAATCAAGAATGACTTGGGTAACTTTCCTAAAGGATAAGTCACAAGAATTTGAAAGGTTCAAGGTATTCAAAAAAATGGTTGAGAAACAAAGTGGTTTCAAGTTGAAATGTTTAAGATCAGACCGTGGTGGATAATTTACATCAAATCAATATTAAGACTATTGTGAACAACATGGGATTAGAAGACAATATTCTACTTATTGAACACCTCAACAAAATGGAGTTGTTGAGAGGAAGAATAGGAGTATGAAAGAAATGACACAAACTATGCTTAATGAGTCAAACCTATGAGATATTTATTGAAAAGAGGTTATTCATACAATAGTATACACACTAAATAGGGCCCAACTAAGAGTGCACAACAAAATGACACCTTATGAGCTATGGTATGGTAAGAAACCTTCTCTCATATACTTCAATTCTTTTGGTAGTAAGTGTTTCATTAAGACGGATGATGATGGGCTTGGTAGCTTCGATGCAAGATGTGATAATGGAATATTCTTAGGATACTCAACTCATAGTAAAGAATATAAGTGTTTCAACAAATTCCTCAAGAGAGTAGTTGAGTGTGTACATGTGAGAATATATGAAGATTTTTAGTAGTCAAGGCAAACATAAGAAAATCAGATTGAAGAACATGATGATGAAGGTGAAGAGAAATCAGAAAATAAAGATGTAGTTGGAAAAACTCCAAATAGATCCCCAAGCAAGTATGTTAAGAAGTACCACCCTAAAAATCAGATTATAAGAATCAAAGATCTTGGTATACAAACAAGAAGAAGACATGCTGGAAATGATGATCAAGTTAACCTATTTCTTCTAACTGAAATAAAACCAAAGAGTTACAATGAGGCCAGCAAGACTGAGGATTGGATAAAGGCTATGAAAGAGGAACTACAATAGATTGAAAGAAACAAAACATAGGATTTAGTTCCAAGGCCAACTAATAAGAACATTATTGGCACAAAATGGGTCTATAGATACAAAGTAAATGAAAAAGGTAAAGTGATTAGAAATAAAGATAGAATAGTATGCAAGGGATACTCTCAAATTGAGGACATAAATTTTGATGAAACATTTGTCCCTATTTCAAGACTAGAGGCTATCAGAATGTTAGCATTTTTGGAATATATGAACTACAAAGTTTATCAAATGGATGTTAAGTCTACATTCTTGAATGGTAACCTTGAGGAAGAAGTCTACATGGAGCAACCTGAAGGATTTGAGTCACTTGAAAAGGGAGATTATGTATGTAGATTGAGAAAAGCACTATATGGGTTAAAGAAAGCACCTAGAGCATGGTACTCTAGATTGAAAAACTATTTATATCAGTGAGGCTTCAGGAAAGGATGTGTGGACAACAATATCTACACCAAAGTAGAAGGTATTCATATGATTATTATTGTTGTTTATGTAGATGATATCATCTTTTCTAGAAGTCATGATAGTTTATGCAAGAATTTTGTTGATCAAATGTAATAAGAATTTGAAATGTCAATGATAGGTGAGTTGTCATACTTCCTTGGTTTGAAAATTTCATAGTTAGCAAAAGTAATTTTTATCTCACAAACCAAGAATGCTAGAAACATGTTGAAAAGGTTTCAAATGGATGATTGTAAGCCTATTAGTACACCAATGGTGACTGGATGTGATTAATCAAAGAATGATGATTCATCTGATGTTGATCAAACCATGTTTAGATCCATGATTGGTAGTCTCCTATACCTTACTGCCTCTAGACTAGATATTGTACAAGCAATTTTTATGGTAGCCATATTTCAAGCTTCTCCAAAGCAATCACAATTGAGTGAACAATAAGAAGAATTTTTAGATATTTGCAAGGTAGTTTGACATATGGTTTATGGTATGCTAAACATAATGACCTTACATTGCAAGCTTACACATATGCAGATTAGGATAGGTGCATAGATGATAGGAAGAGAAAAAGTGGAGGTGTTTTCTTCCTTGGTGGAAGATTGGTCTCTTGGCATAGTAAAAAGAAAGAATCTATTTTGTTGTCTACATTTGAGGTAGAATACATAGTTTTTGTAAGTTTTTGTCTCATGTTGCTCTCAAGTTCTCTATATGAAACAAACTCTAAAAGATATTCAAGTAGAATATTCAAAACCTATTTCGATTATGTGTGATAATTCTAGTGCAATCAATATCTCTAAGAATCCAGTCATGCACTCCAGAACTAAGCACATAGATATTAAGTATCATTTCTTGAGAGAAAAAGTGATTGAAAAAGAAGTTCAGCTTGAATATGTGAATACTAGTGAGAAAATAGCTAATATCCTTACCAAACCATTGCCCAAAGACACATTTGATTGTTTGAGAATGAGATTGGGAGTTGTATCTCCCTCTTTAAGAACTTAGTTGGATAAGGAAGTTTATGCTTGAGGGGGAGCTTATTATATTTCATCTTACATCCCTGAGTTTGATCTACTCCAAGGGAGTAGAATTTTCAAGGTTGTTCTTCAAGGAGAGATGGTTGCTGCTCATACCCTTGTTATTTCTCACAATACTGTCTGATGTTCCTGGTTATTGTTGGCCCTTGTCTTGGAACTACATTTCTCTTTTCTTAGTGCAGATTTGTATCTCCTTATGATCATGAAAAGAGAGATAATTTAACAGTAGTAATGTTTTGTCAATGTCTATTTAGTTTTTATGTTGCTACAGGTGTATATTTTTGACAACATGGTGGTATTCAATCTTAAATTGGTCGTTATGACACCCTTTTCTATTGTTGTAAAAGGGGGAGAAGTTATCTATGGAGGGAGAGTAGATTGATTGATTGGTTGGTTGACATCAATGCCAAAGGGGGAGATTGTTGGCATTAGATGCAGATTGTTGTGTTTGTTGATTGGCTTTAGATTTCCATTGATGTCAACTCCATGGTATAATGTCCACTCATGGTAGCTATAGGAAGTATGCTGTCAATTCCATGGTAGTATGTCCACTCATAGTAGCTACATGAAGTATACAGTTGTAGCTACATGGAGTCTACATAAATCTCATAGTGTGCAGATACAACCAAAACCATTCTATGCAGCTACAAGACGTATGCAGATATGGCTATAGGAAGTATGTGCTGCAATAAGTATGCACTATAGGAAGTATGCAGTTTTCTACTATAATAGTGTGCATATTTAATATGCAAAAATACAACTATGCAAAAAGACAAACGGTGGTCAATATTTAATATACAAAAAGAAAAAATACAACTTTGCAAGTTCGGCCAATGAGAGAACATTGATTTGGTATACATGTGGCAAACAATATGTGAATTAATGACGTCTTAGTAATGATCTAGAGATTTGGCCGAGTAATGCATTGTTTAACTTGATAGGGTTTTTGGATGTGTATAGTCTTGTTGTGCGTGGCTAAAGGAGATTGGTTGAATCACGCTTGTGGAATCTGCACTTTAATGGTGTATGATATAAGGTAGGTTTGAGAGCCAGTATCATCCTAGTATCCCCTATCAGAGAAAAAAATCTTAGAGCCTTCTGATTCTAGTTCACATGCATAAATAATAAAGTTGAGTATGAGGGCCTAGTCCATGGTTTGAGTTGTGTGGAGTGAATGGGATTGAAAAGGATAAAGTTCTTTAGAGACTCAAAGTTATTAATCAAATATATCAAAGGGACATTAAATACAAAAATATTTCGATGTGATCCTACCACCATAAGGTGTAGGACATAATCGAATGATTCAAATCCTTCAATATCCAAGTGATTTTGAGATCTAAAAATGTTGTAGTGAACAAGATGGCCATGATCACTTCTCAATTCGACCCAATAATAGATGTATTGTTAAACCATAATGTAATATAGATGATTATAGGACCTACTATTCTTGATAATGATCAAAATTGGCAAGTATTTAAGAGAGATGATCATATTGCCACATTTAATTAGAATTTTGGTGACTTTATAGAATAATTACAACCTAAAATTGAAGAGGAATATGAAGATCAAATTATCTATCTTAGAAGCAACAAGATTCTAAAGGGTTTAATCCCTCGAGAGAATATTTTTTATTCTGATGATTCTAGAAAGGACAAAAGAAAGTTCATAACAAAAAAAAGAGATTACTCTGATCTAGATGTTAGAGGTGGCAGGAAACTGAATATAGGAAAGGATGTTTCTCAAAGAAACAAATAAAGGTTAATATCATTTTACAATGATTATGATAGGGTCATGGCATGGACCTATGATTAACAAAAGGGTTATGACCCTAGTGTGATCTAGCACACTATAGATCTATTTGAAGGAGCTGAATTCATCCACCTTAACTAGAGGCCAATCAATCCAAAATAAGTCTCTTATAGTCTAATAATTGAGAAATTTTATTGATTCCAGGATCATATATCCAATTAAGAACTCTACTTGGGTATCTACTTTGGTACCAGTCTGAAATAAGAATGGTGACATTGAAATTTGTGTTAATTTTAGAGATTTAAATAGAGCATCTCTAAAAGATCACCATCCCCTTCCTTCCATGGAGTAGATTATTCAAACTCTACTAGGATCATAGATGTTTTCCTTACTAGATGGTTTCTCCAAATACAATAAAGTAAGGGTCAAAGAAGAGGATCAACATAAAAATTACTTATACCACTAAGTGGGGGTCATTTTCATACACCAAGATGCCTTTCAACTTATCAAATGTAGGGGCCACTTTTCAACAAGAAATGGATGTTGCTTTGATGGATTTGATGAATTTGACCATCCTTATATATCTAGATAACCTGATAGTATTCTCCAAGTCTAAGGGGGATCATTTTGACCATTTGGAGAAGGTTTTTGAGTTGAAAATAGTTTAAGGTATCTTTGAACCTCAAGAAATGTGTTTTTGGAGATCTGCATGGAAAGTTGTTTGGGTATGTAGTCTCTAAAGATAGAATTTATATAGAACCTAAGAAGGTGAAATATATAAAATAATTTACCCTACTAATGAATAAGAAAGCAGTCCAATCTTTCTTGGGGAAAATCATTTTCATCAATAGATTTATTTCTGACTTTGTTAGGCTAGTCAAGCCTATAAAAATTATGCTAAAGGACTCAGTTTTTAAATGGAATCCCGAGGGTAGAGCCACATTTGAAAAAATAAAAGAGGCAATTTATTTTCCCCAAATATTGGTTAACCCAAAATTCTCAAAATAGTTCATCATGTATGTCTATGGTGGTGAACATAGCATTGCAATGGTGCTTACATAGAAATATTGAAAAGAAAAGGGGGATAATCCAATTTCTTTCTATTCAAGAACCCTATGAGGGTACGAGACCAAATATAGATTTGCTGAAAAACAAGTATTCACCATTGTGAAGGGGCTCAAGAAATTCAAACACCTGGTGTTAGGAAGAAAAATAATGGTTTATATGGCTCACTCTAGTGTTAGAGAATACATTATGGAGGGTGAGATAATAGACAAAAGAGAAAATTAGATTACAAAAATCTTGGAGTATGATATCGAGGTCAAGCCAATGAAATCAATCAGAGGGGGATGACTTTGTGAGTATTTTTTCAAATGAAATAAATTCCCCAATTGAAGAATAAATTTCAAAAAGAGTTTTGGTTAATCAGTTTGAAGTGGAGGAATCTTGGGTTGCAGATAGTGTCTAATTCATGGAGACTAGTAAATATATGGAAGGCCTCCCATCCCATTAAAGGTGATTCTATAGGTTGCAAGGCATTAGATACATGTTAATTTATGGAGTCCTTTCCAAAGGGAATTTTGATGGGGTACTCCTTTGATGTGTGTATGGACACCACACTAGTAAGGTTTTGCATGAATTCCACAATAGTCTAGTAGGTAGTTATCTTTCTAGAAACAAGACCATGCTGAAAATAATACATGTAGGGTACTATTGGTTGACCTTATTTCCAAATTTCCATAACTTGCTAAGGAAATTTACTTAGTGCCAATTCTTTTTTAGAAACTAGAAAAATTAAGTTATGCCTCTCAACCTGATAGTGATTGATGAGCCTTTCACTCAATGGGGCTTATAATTCATTAGAATGATCAATCTGATGTCGAGTGTCAAACATTAGTGGATTATGATGGCCATATACTACTTCACCAAATGGTCAGAAGAATTTCCCATAAAAGGAGCCATAGAGAATGAAATCCTTAGCTTCCTAGAGGAATTAGTGGCATGTTTTGACTCCCCGAAAACCATTATTTTAAATAATGCAAGAGATTTCCTTGGCTCAAAAGTTTCAGAATTTTCATTAAGGAGTAGGATCTTTCTTATGACCTCATCAAATTACTATCCATAGGGGAATGGGTTGGAAAAATCCATAAATAATAATTTGGTAAGAATGAGCATGAAAATAGTTGTGGATCATCCAAGAGAATGGCACAAGCACATGAGAACAATACTCTTGGTAGAATAGATTACTCCTAAGCAAGTGTAAAATACATCTCCAAATGAGCTAGTTTATGGTAAAGAGGTGGTCTTGCTAATCTCCATAGATATCTTGACGTTGCAAATTCTTAAGTCTCTAGATATTTAGGAAGATGGAGCTATGGAAGTGAGAATGGAATAGCTACTCATTGTCTAGGTAGCTTGAGAGAAAGATAACAATGCCATAGCTAGTTGCTAGTGGGTGGTGAGAAAATTATTTGACAAGAAAGTGTCTCACCCTAGTTCCAAAGAGGGATATTTTATCTTGAAATATGATGAAAGGGCTGCTAAGCCAGGTCAACCCACAAAAACTAATTCACTATAGAAAGGCTCCTTTAACATTTTTATTTGAAAATAGAGAAATGCATTTGAACTTAAATATTCAGAGGGAAATTCTCTTGGGATTATAGTGAATAGGATCCATCTAAAGAATTTTAATTAATGATTGGCCTTTAGGGTGATTTATTTTGTAAATATGTTAGTTTTCTTTCTAATTGTGCTTTCCTTCATATAATAAGTTTTGTTCGCATTGGTTTTCATCCCTTTTCCAAGTTTATTTTTGTCATTAACATTCCTTTTGAGTGTATATGTAGGAGATTTCCCTCAATTCCATTTTGGGATGGGTTTTTATTATGAAAAGAGTGGTCAGTTAGCTTTTCCACATTACATGCTAGCCAAAGTTCCCAAAAAGATGGTGTTATGCTTTTTTCATACTTCTTTCCCTTATGGGGTGCAATCTTCAAGGGAATGAATCAAATTCGTATGAATTAACATGATGCAAGTTGATATATTATTTTTTTGGAAAGCCTTTATTTATAATAAAATAACAAAGAAGTAGTTAAAGTTTAGCAAAGAAGTGTTTCCAAAGCTTTGAGGAAAACCTAAAATGACTGCCATGTCCAAATAGTTACTAGTGTGTTGTAAATAGTGTAAATAATTAGTAATTGCAAAACGGAAAGGCCATGGAACTAGAAGAGTCAACTTCCTACACTAGTCAAGGCCAAGCAGTGAAACAAGAATTTTTTCTTGATAGTGGGTCATTCATTTTGAATCCCATGTTGGAGAAATCTAAGATGCCCAATATAAGAACTATAATGAAAGAGAAATGGTGAGTTTCTTCCATATTATTAGATTTTGTTGATGAAATCTATGAGAATAAATTGAATAAAAATATGAAGGGCATCAAAAAATCTTCTTACACTAGAATGGATCAAAAGGTTAAATAGAAATGTTTTGACTCTTTTGGCTTTAAGATGTGGGCTTCAACATTTTCTAAATACAGGGTGTTGTTGGTGCACCCCTACCCAAAATTGGTGGATGCAAGCACTCTCCTATATGACCCAACTAGAATAAGTATGGTGAGTAAGAACCTTAAGCTCATAGTTAGTATCACAACTATTTGTGACATGCTCTACATTCCCCATGATCCTAGAGGCCTGCTCACTAGATGCAATGGAAATTTTTTGCATAGGAAGAAACACCCAACTCAAGTTTCTCAATTTTGATCTTAGGAAAGATCGAAATGAAACCTATATTCCTAAATTTTCAATTACTCTTAAAGGATTCTATCAAGACATGCAAGATGAACTCTCCATGATTGCCTTTATTTTTAGCTTTGATAAAGATGAACATGTTTATGAATCCTAGATGGGGGTAGCCTTCTTCCTTAGGAAGAAAAAGGGTTTTAATATGGATTGTGTATACATGATTGTAGACAACATGCACTATTAGTTGATGAAGTATAAGCATGAGAAAAGGTTCAGGTACTCTTCTTTCTTGGCTCATCTTTTATTTTATCAAAATGTGTATTTCTTCGGTTAGCATATGGATTTTCCAATTGTGGACTCCTCCAATGTCCCTAATAGAATCCCTATATCCATGAGAAACCCATCTCATATCAATCACACATGATTATCATGAGTTTTTCGAGTCATTTTTTACTCCTGACCTGATGGATTTTATCTCTAAGGATATTACTTTCTAGATCATAGACCACAAGAAGAAATGGTTGAAAAACCAATAACCTCCTTGTGATTGGTTCTTTATTGCCCATGTCTCTTTGATCTGAGTGCATATATTCAAGGTGGAATCATTTAGGATCCCAACATATTTAAAAAAAAATACCTTGGAGTTTGAATTGGCTCGACAACTATGCATTGTTGACTCAGAGTATGGATCTAGCTAGAAGAAAAGGCCATTTATGAACCTGCTTACTCAAAATACAAGATATAGGTAAAGAAAAGGAAGGTTGATTAGTTTATCACCATGAAGCTTGTAGAGCTAGGCCTAAACATAATCTATAATCATTTGAATTATGATCCTAATGGTTGTATGGTAGATTTGAAGGTGAACCTACAAATGTTTCATGAGGCAAACCCATTCTAGGAGGAAAACAGGTCTCCAGTGAAAGAAGGGTCATCAATTTATACTAATTTTTATAGTCACTAGACTAGAGAGGCCCCCATGGTGTTCTTTTTATTGACCTTAACAAAATTTTGAACCATCAATTAAAATACTCAAGGTAATCCACCTACAAATCAATCATGAGGGTTGAGGAAATGAGAAAATTGTTGAATTTTGGAGATACTACCAAGAAAATGACATTCTATATGTAGGGTATGATGAGGCCCCAACCGATGGATAGTTTGAGGAATTTTAGGAAAACTCACATAGTATCATCTTTTCCAATTCAAACAAGTTGTTCCCATAAGGAGGTTTCCACAAAAAGAAACTAGAAGAGAAACAAAGGGATCCCTTGTCGACACTATTTGAAACAAGTCACAATGTCCCAAGACACAAGAGCCCCCACATCAAAATTCACCTAGTATCTTCTAATCTCAAGAAAGTTCAAACATCTACTATTTTTACAAGAGAAGAGTTCTCTTCACATACCTTTTCGTAGCCAACAAAAATAAGGAAACAAATGTTTATTGACCATAATCAAAAATCAAAGGAGTAGGAAAAAGTGACTATGACCACAATGCAAAGACTAGTGGTTTTGACCACATAGGTACTCTTCACTAACCCCTTGCTCTCTTATCTATCATTGGTCAAACCATTTGTGATGGTAGTTCCTACTACCTCTCAGGCTCTAACTATTGCAATTTCCACCATTTCATATATGCCCCTAGTTTCTCCTTTCATTTACATGATTTTTTTTGCACCAATTCCCTCATAGGTTGTGACACCCTTGCCTCTCATATATTGAAACACATTCATCCCTTTACCTTGAATATCCTAGGTTACTTGTTTCCCACTCTAGAGGGAGAACAAGCGGTCATCTCCCAAGTCTCAATTCAATTTGGCCTCCCTCCCAATACCCCTATCATAGGATAGTATATCCCATTTATTTGTAGCTACTATCAATAGATTGGAGCCACTCAAAAGGCCCAAGAGGAAAAAGGCTTGAAGAGAAAAATAAAAGATAGCTTAAAGCTTTCTACCTCGAGGATTGAATCTACATTTGATCTCAAGCATCAAACATTGATGTTGGCTCACAAAATTCCCTAGGTATTTAAGGTTGAGGGGGAAAAACAACTAGATGATTACAAAACCCATGTAATTAGCTTGAATTTGATTGAGGTACATACATACGATAAGGTTGAGTTCATGGGGGAGACATAGAAGATGGTATCCACTATTTTTCTCAAAATCATCAAGAAAATGAATAATAAAGATGATGAGCTCATGCAGGTGAAGGCCATGTAGTAAATTTTTGACCACCAACATCAAAGATAAAGAAAATGAAATTGTAGGATAGAAAAAGGATCAGCAAATGGGAGCCTCTAAAGAGGCTCTCTAAGCCAAAAATTCTTAGAAGGCTAAGCTCTAGGAGAAGTTGGTGGAAACCCATGCCACATTTTGAAAAGAATAAGATGATATGAAAGTTGTGGCTGATAGCATTGCAAGCCTATTAGAACACAATGATCTGCTATGAGGGGAGTGAATCACTAGATGTAAAAAATTGAGACTTGAATACCTATTTTATGATTCAATCTTATAATCTAGATGTGTAGATTAAAATATAAGCCAATGTGACAATAACATGTACATAAAAAAATGACTCATAACACCAAATATATGTGGAAAACCCAAGATGAGAAAACCACGGTGAAAAAAGTTGCTTGAGGCTATTGCTCAAATCCAATGTCACAAATGAAATCTCTATTACAAAGTTTTAGGGCTACAACCCAAGGAAGCATCAACACCCTATTTTAGGATGTACAACTCCAAGGAGACTAAAATAGCCTAGTCTGAGCTACAACTCAAATCAATGAGGCTACAACCTCAACAAGATTACAAGTTCATTTGTGGATACAAATATGTTCTACTCAACCTATAACATGAACCATTACATTCAATGAATTGTTGCACACGTTGCAACTTATGCTCCTACTACTAAAGTTGCACACTCAACAACACTCCCCTACTCTACACTCTCTTCTCTACTACATTCTAAGTTGTACATCACTCTATTAATCACTTTTTGCACTTGCAGACTCTTCACACTCTTCTATCTTTTAGATTCAACACCCACATAATAACAAATGGTTTTCCTTTTTATTCGGGCTACAATTATTGCCTTGATATTCTTTCTATGGTTCAAATCATCTCTAAAATGATTGCTAGGATTTTCATTGCTTGTAAACTTCACTAGCAAGCTACCTCTACCTCAAACCAAACACACATCTGTCCAACTCATAAATTAGAATATTTGATAGTTACCAAATATTTCCATATCTTGCATCGAGCTGTCCAACAATAAATTTGATTATAGAGAATTTTCCTCATTCTCCCTGTCGAATCCTAAAAATTGATTATGCATTCAATGTGTTATGTTGCCCATATGATCAGATTTTTTTGATCATATCTAAGATTTGCATTGCCACCTTGAAGATCAAATATTCATTTCCTCTATTCGTTAAGTGTAGTTGGACCAATTAATTCTCTTCTTTTTTTCAGTATCTAGTTGAAACCCTGTTTACAGAGACTTAGCTATTTGAGATCTTTTCTTTTGAATTTTGACCGTCAATCTTATAACTTCACAACATGATCCTACAATCATCATTAATTGGCATACCTTTAAATCCCAACCATTTGATAAACAGTCATTTAAATCTCCATCGTTGATCACATATATAATTGTTTAGCCACCAGTCATTGATTTGAAACAGTGATGCAAAATCAACCACTAAATGTTTTCCACATGTCATCCTATCATTTCCTTTATGTCTATCAATGAACATCATCCTCCTTCATGTCCACCTTTCACTTATCATCGTTCAATCACCATTGATCAATCTTCACCATTGGGCACATTCATATATTGTTTTCCATACACGAGGTCCACCAGGACACGCGTCAAAAATTCACTCATCGTCTTATCGAAGAGACATTCTTCAAGGTCCTGATAATATGCCAATGTCTCACTAATGAAAGAGTCATCAATTTGTTAGGGATACATCCTTCAAAGTCCCATCGATGAACTTTAGTCACATTGATGAAGACCCCTGATGATGTCACTAGTCAACCTCATTGTCAGGGCACTACATTGTAATCCACAACAAGGATGTGGATTATGGTTCATCCAATCTTGTCACACCATATTGTTTGGAATAGGTGCCTCAATTTATGGCTTGGACCTCTAAAAAGACTTGGCAGAATTATCATCCTTTCTCATCCTTTATCTCTCTACCACTAAGCGTATTTCATAGAGGCACGGTTTGGCATTTTATCACTTTACTGTGGGCCTCTATCAGTCTATCCATGGTTGGATAGTGTCACCTCCATACTACTGGGTCTTTGCCTCAAGCTAGCGGTAGCACGGTTGATGAGCATAGTCAGGGAGAATCTTTACCTCCCTATGGTGGAGGTTGTTCATTGATTTCATGGAAGCACTATGAAGGATGGTGGTCAAAGATGATGGTTACCACCTTACTTTGGGAGTACCTCAATGGAGCCATGGTGGTTGTGGTTAACTATTGGCAGTCTATGAAGAATGATTACTTCCCTATTGTGATGGCCTTTTGGCCATGACGCGGTGGTGTGGTAAGCTATGGCAGTCAATGCTAACAGTTACCTCCCTACCATTGAGGTCTTGCAGTCGGGGCCTGGTAGCATGGTTAAGCTTGATAGTTGGTGTAGGTGGGTATCACTAGACTATGGGAGGCTTTTCTTAGCCTCACGATTGAGTGGTGGCACCACCATATCGTGGAAGGTTGTGATGAGCTTGGTGGTGAAGCGGTGCTAAGTGGCAGGCAAGCAGACAAGCCACTACCTTGGTACCATGATGGTGTTAGGAGAGACCTACGGCTAGGCAGTGGAACCACCATACCATGGGAGGTCTCACTAAGGTCGGCGGTGATGCGGTAAGAGAAGCTCAGAGCTCGGGTGGGTGTTTTGACTCATGGTCAAAGCGATGAGAAAATGAGAAGGTGATGTGTGGCAAGAAATCAATACTTGATTGGTCGATGTCTGGAGCGGTGAAAGAAGTAAATGCAAGATGTGTTTTGAATAGTTAAAAAATATGATTAAGGCAAGAAAATTAATGCTTGGGAAGCTCGATGCAGAGAAGGTTGATCAGAAGATTAGATTACTTGATTGGGTGATTGATACATTATTAAGACTTGTGATTGGTTGGAATGTTTTTAATGCGATGTAAGACTGGTATAGTCGATTACATTGATATAAGTCGATCAAAGGGTGATGGTGTAGCTAGTGAGAATGAAATAGAGAAGTTAATTGTGCTCATTGTATACTTGTAGAAGTATTGTAACATTGTGTCCATAAAAAAATACTCAAGTCTACTATCGTGAGCTAACTATCAAAGAGGGAGGACTGTGATCCTTGTATGTAATTTATTTTACTATAATACAAAGTGTCTTCTCTTGGTGTGGTGGGTTTTTTCTCGAAATGGTTTTCCCACGTAAATCTGGTGTTATCTGTGATTGCTTATTTCTGATGTCTCTTTTACTTTATATGTGTTCATCTCAGTTGTTTTAGTGTTAGGAAAGTGATTCCTCACCCCTTTTTTCCTTTCAAGTGGTATCAAAGCTTGGCCAGTTGTGTTATCCTTGTTAGTTAGGTTGGTTTTTTGTGCTAATATTGTTTGAGTGGGAGTATTTTAAAGTTGGAAATTAGTTCTATTTGAGATGGTGAGTACATCAAGTAGATTTGAGATTGAAAAATTCAATGGTGGTAGCTTTGAGTTATGGAAACTCAAAATGGAAGAATTGCTTGTGGATAGAGACCTCTGGGTTATTGTGTCTGGAACTATGCTATAGAGTATGAAGCAAGAAGATTGGGACCTTGCAGATAGAAAAGTGAGATATCTGATAAGACTTAGTCTAGCCGATTCTATACTCCTAAACATCCATAAGGAGAAGTCTATAGCTTCATTATGGAAGAAGCTTGGTGATATTTATCAAGGAAAGTCTCTGGTAAATAAGCTATTCCTGAGGAAGAAGTTGTAATCCTTGAAGATGGAAGAAGGTGAATTTTTTGCAGACCATTTGAACTCATTTAACATGAGTGTTTCTCAGTTGGCATCTATGGGTGTAAAGATTGAGGAGGAGGATCGTTGCATGCTCTTGTTATGTTCGTTACCTGACACTTGGGATCATCTTGTAATGGCTATTGGAAGTATGACCACTACTTTCAAGATGGAAGACATTGTTGCCTCACTGTTGTTTGAAGAGATGCAGAGGAAGTCTTTAGAGATGATCGAAGAGGCCTTTATTGTTTGAGGTAGATCGAAGGAGAAAGGAAAGAAGAATGACAAGAAGTCCAAATCTAAATCTGTTGGGAGATCAATGCCTCCTAGTAAAAATTCCAAAGTGAAAATTTGGAACTGTGGGCAGCCTGGTCATATTTGAAATGATTGTAAGGAGAAGAAGAGTAATGCCTGAGACAATGAATCTTCTCAAACTGATGCAGATGCCTTCATTGCAACCTTGGCGATTTAGGCATCAGATGATGTTTGGCTGGTTGACTTGGGTGCATCCTTTCACATGACATCTCATAGAGGATGGTTCACTAAGTACGAGAAGTATGATGGTGGAAAGGTGTACTTGGTGAGTGATTCAACATTGGAGATTGTTGGTCGTGGAAGATTCAAGATACAGTTCCTTGATGGTAGAATCAAAGGGATTGGTGGCGTATTGCACATACAAGGTTTGGCTCGTAACTTAATTTCTATCACTAAGCTGAATGATGCTAGTGTAGAAGTTTCTTTCTTGAGTAAAGGATGTAAGATGGCTAGAGGTGCAATGGTGCTGGCTAAGGGTGTACATACTAGCATTCTGTATAAGCTAGATGCATGTCCTATTCATTTCAACAACACCTCTATAAAATCAAGCAAAGTTGCTCCTGTAGAGGAAGATGAAAAGGCTTCTTTGGCTGCAAATGCATTGCAGGTGAAACTCCCAATAGAGAATACCATGTTTTGGCATCATAAACCTAGCCACATAGGTGAGAAAGGTTTAAAAACCTTGAAAAGTAAAAATCTTGTTGAAGGGCTTGATGATTGTAACCTTGAGTTTGATTTTTCCGAACACTGTATTATTGGAAAGAAACATCGTGTTTCATTTTATTCGAGTCCTCATAAATCTTCTGGTGTATTGGATTATGATCATTCTGATTTGTTTGGTCCAGTAAATATTCCTTCATTATTGAAGTCTAGATATTATGTTTCTTTTAATGATGACTATTAGAGAAGGGCATTTATATACTTTCTTAAGAGTAAATCAAAGGTGTTTAGTCGGTTTAAAGAATTGAAAAATTTGGTAGAGAATCAGACTAGAAAGAAAATTAAATGCTTGAGGATGGATAATAGTGGTGAGTTATGTTCTGCAGAATTTGAAAGGTACTACATAGACCATGGAGCTAAAAGGCATAAAACTACACCTTATACTCCACAACAAAATGGAGTTGCTAAAATTTTGAACATAACATTAATGGAGAGAACAAGAAGTATGTTGAGCAGTGTTGGTCTAGAGCATAAATTTTGGGCTGAGGATGTGGCTACAACATGTTACCTGGCAAATCATTCACCTAGTTCTACTCTTGTTGAGAAGACACCTTTGGAAGCATGGTCTGGTAAGAAGCCCTCTCTTAGACATATTTGTGTCTTTGGCTGTGAGGCATATATATGTGCCCAATGAGAAAAGATCAAAGTTGGAGAACAAGGCTGTGAAATGTATCTTCATCAGCTGTGGCATTGGTGTGAAGGGATACAAGCTTTGGAATCCTAATACTAAGAAGGTTGTGTACAATCGAAGTGTAATATTTCACAAGCTGAAACCTTCAATAGTTGATCCATAGCTAGAAACACATAAAAGAGAAAAGAAGAATGATGTAGTTCAGATTCCTCAAACTCCAGAAAAAGAGGAACTACATGGTGTACCTAAAATTGAGGAGAGTTCAAGCAGCTCTGAGATTTTTGAAGATGAAGAAACACAACCTTAGTCAGTAAGAAGGTCTACACATGAAAAATGACAACTTGATAGGTATGGTTTCTCTATGTTAGATTCGAACTATGCCTATGTTTTGATTACGAGCACTGATGAGCCTAGGACTGTAAAAGAAGCTATTAGCAGGTCTAATTCAAATTCTCGATTGGAAGCCATGAATGAAGAAATTGAATCATTGAAGAAAAATGAAACTTGGGATTTGGTACCTTTTCCTGAAGGGCGGAAGCCTATTGGCTGTAAATGGGTATTCAAGAAGAAAATTGGTCTAGATGGAAGTGTAGAAAAGTATAAAGCAAGGTTGGTTACAAAGGGATTTTCCCAGATAGAGGGAATTGACTATGGAGAAATTTTTTCCCTTGTAGCAAAGCTAGCATCTATCAGATTTTTGTTGTCATTGGTAGCATCTTATGACTTAGAGATTGAGCAGATGGATGTGAAGACAAAGTTTCTCCATGGAGAGTTGGAAGAAGAGATTTATATTTCCCAACATGAGAACTTCATTGAAAAAGGTAAACAAAGCTTGGTCTACAAATTAAAGAAATCTATGTATGGTTTGAAGCAGTCTCCTAGAATGAGGTACCGAAAATTTGAAACTTTTGTGTTGTCTATGGGTTTTATGAGATCAAAATCTGATCATTGTGTTTATTATAAATTTTAAATTGATCGCATGCTTATTATTACCCTATATGTGGATGATATGTTGTTCATAGGAAATAGTAAGTCTATGATTTTTGATCTCAAATCTCAGTTGTTTGCAAAGTTTTAAATGAAAGATCTAGGTGTAGCAAGGTATATTTTATGAGTGGAGATAACCAGGGACAAAACAAGAAAAAAGCTCTTGTTAAGTCAGATTAACTATTACAGTCTTAGAGAGATTTGGTATGAATGATTGCAAGAAGCTAGTTGTTCCAGTTATGCAGGGAACGAAACTATCTGTTGAATACTGTCCTAAATCTTCTACTTAGATGGAGGACATGACTAGGGTACCTTATGCTAGTTCTATTGGTAGCCTAATGTATGCAATGGTCTGTACAAGACTAGACATTACCCAAGCAGTGGGATTTCTTAGCCGATTTATGGAAAATCCAAGAAGGACGCATTGGGATGCTGTAAAGAGAGTGTTTAGATATTTGAAGGGGACTTCAAAATATGCTTTTTGTTACCATGGGATTTTGGTTGCATCATAGAGAACACTCGACATTCGTATACATTGATTATGATTGGGCAGGGGACGTTGACAACAGAAGATCCACCAGTGGATACACGTTCACATTAAATGGTGATGTAGTCAGTTGGATGAGCAAGCAACAAGTTGTAGCCACTTTACCCACCATAGAGGCTGAATACATGGAAGAAACACATGCATGCAAAAAATAATTTTGGCTGAGTCGATTGTGCTCTGATATTGGTTTCAGTGCAGGGTAGATTACAATCTGTTGTGATAGTCAAAGTTCCATGTGTTTGGCAAAGAACTCAACTTTCCATGCCAAAACAAAGCACATTGATGTGTAGTATCATTTCGTAAAGGATATGCTGGAAGATGGAAAGATCTTTCTGGAAAAGGTTGACACTTTGAATAATATTGTAGATGTGTTAACAAAGATAGTGAGCATGAAAAAGTTCTGATGGTGCACAAACTCAATGTGCCTTGGGGCCTATGATTGTCAATAATTTTTTGAAGTCTAGAGGAAGCTAGGAAGTCTTCATCAAGTGGGAGGTTGTTGGGAATAGGTGCCTCAACTTCTAGCTTGGACCTCTGAAAATACTTAGTGGAATTATCATCCTTTCTCAACCTTTATCTCTCTATCGCTGAGAGTGTTTCATAGAGGAACGTTCTGGTAGTTTACTACTTTACTATGGGCCTCTATTAGTCTGTCCACATTTGGGCGGTGTCACCGCCATACTATGGGGTCTCCGTCTCAAGCTGGTGATAGCATGGTTGATGGGTGTAGTCAGGGAAAAGATTTACCTCCCTACTATGGAGGTTGTTCATTGATGGAAAAAAAACATGGTGAAGGATACCAGTCAAAGATGATGGTTACCACCTTCTCATGGGAGTTTCTTAGTGGAGCCACGGTGGCTACGGTTAATTGATAGTGGTCTATGAAGAACGCTTACCACCCTACCATGATGGCATTTTTTCCATGATGCAGTGGTGTGGTAATCCATAGTGGTCAATGCTAATGGTTACCTCCCTACTATAGAGGTCTTGCGGTTAGGGCTTGATAGCACAATTGAGCTTGATGGTTAGTGCAAGCGGTTATCAAAAGACCACAGAAGGATTTGCTTAGCCTCATAGTTGAGCGATGGCACTGCCATACCATGGAATGTCATGACGAGCTCGGTGGTGAAGTAGTGCTAAGTGGAAGCCAGGTAGACAAGCCACTACCTCGATACCACGATGGTGTTTCGAGAGACCTATGGTTGGGCGGTGGAGCCACCATAGTTTGGGAGGTCTCACTGAGCTCGGCAGTGACATGATAAGAGAAGCTCAAAGCATTGGTGGCTATTTTTGACTCATGGTAAAAGCGATGCGTAAATGAGAAGGTGACACGTGGCAAGAAATCAATACTTGATTGGGCAATGGTTGGAGTGGTGAAAGTAGTAAATGTAAGATGTGTTTCAGCTGGTAACAAAATCCAATTAAGGCAAGGAAATGAATGCCTGGGTGGCCTAATGCAAAGAAGATCGGTCATAAGATCAAATTACTTGATTCGGTGATCGATACATCATTAAGACTTTCGATTGGTTGGAATTTTTTTAATGCGATGTAAGACTGGTATAGTCGATTACATTGATATAAGTCAATCGAAGGGTGATGGTGTAGCTAGTGAGAATGAGATAGAGAATTTAATTGCGTTCATTGTATACTTGTAGAAGTATTGTAATAGTGTGTGCATAATAAAATACTCAAGTTTTCTGCTATGAGCTAACTATCAGAGAGGGAGGACTGTGATCCTTGTATGTAATTTATTTTACTATAATACAAAGTGTCTTCTCTTGTTGTGGTGGTTTTCTTTCCAAAAGGCTTTTCCTATGTAAATCTAATGTTATCTGGGATTGCTTATTTCTATTATCTCTTTTACTTTGTATGTCTTCATCTTAATTGTTTTAAGAAGCTTTAAAACTGGTCTTTTGCACTTCTCCTCTGTTGTATTAGCTTTAGGAAAGCGATTCCACACATCTATTTTCCTTTCACATACATCTTTTATGTCATCTATGTCACCCATGTCATTATGATTGGGTCCAACACTGTATCACTACCTTCTCATCGCTCTATCAAAGAAACACATCCACATACCTCACCAATGTCATCTAGCCTCGTCGATGACACTACTTCACTCCTTGTTGCTATGTTATAGAAAGTTTGAACTTAAGAACCTCATGTTAGAGGTTATGAGCTTTTGAAAACTTGTGACTCATTGACAACATGATCATCAGGTCATCGGAGAGACACCAACTTGAATCCCAACAATCCACTAGTGTCCCAGTGATAAGAACTTATCACATTGATGAAAAATTAATCCACTTTCTACATCACCACATCAAAGAGACATCTCCCATTCTCTCATCGATCACACACTATCACTCTGATAAAGCTCTCCTTACTCCATATCTCTCTACTAACTAAGTCACTAAGTTGAGAGGTTATGAAAATCTAGAACCTTGTGACATAGGTTAGAAAAAATTGGAATCCCGTGACAAGAAAATAAACTATTTTCTGCCAAACTGATGGAGATGTATAGCCTTAAAGTGCTAGGCAGAGGGGTCAGTCACCTCCATGAGATGAATGAAATAATTTGTAACTTATGTGACTGTTTACCTATTGTAGATAGTCAATGCTAAAATAGAATAACATATTAAGGACACCATGACTAAAAAAATCCTAGGGTTTAACTAATAAACCCTAAATCACCTGAAGGTGAATGTAATTCATTTCTAGGAATATCCTTCAATTTTTGGACCTATAGAGTGCATCACTAGAACGCTCTTAAAAAATATAGTTCAAATATTTCATCTAATTACCCATCAGATCAACTACTCACATTGATTCTTTGTCATCATGCCAATAATCTCCTCTGCATGATTTTCACTTTTAACATTAATGAAAATTATATGCACTTCTACACAATATCAATACACTTATACTTTGATCCCCTCTTGAAATCAATGACAACATATTCCAACAATCTCCCCCTTTGTCATTGATGGCAAAAATTAAATGTTCATCCAGGTACCACTGAAGCTCTACATCAAATTGATTATTCACATTGTAACACATCAACTCCCCCTATGACATACATCACATCACTTCTCAGTAAGCTTCTATTTTGAATCACATTTCTCTCCCTTTGACATCCATGGAAAAGGGTACACTCCCCCTAAGGAAATGCTCCAATTTTGACAAATTTTGCAACCATCCAATTGTTAGAAATTGTAAAACAAGATTTTTCATGATTTGATCACATTATTCTTAACCAAGCTTAAAGAAGTGATCAATGAGGCTCCCCCTAGATAAATGCCCCATCATTAATGGTTAGTGATATGTGATGGGAGAAACTACTCCCAACTTCTGCCCCAAATATTCAAAGTGTTATGTAGGAAGAGGCTTTGTAAATATATCAACAACTTGTTCCTTGGTAGGAACATACTCCATGTTGACTTCCTTATTTGCAACCTTTTCTCTAATGAAGTGATACTTGATTGATATATTATTTGTTATGGAGTGCATCACTAGATTCTTTGAGATATTAATGGCACTTGATTTGTCACAAAGAATTGAAATAGGTTCATTGTACTCTACCTTGATGTCCTTTAATTTCTACTTCATCTAAAGGACTTGAGTGCAACACATAGCTGCTGCAACATATTCTTCTTTTGGGCTAGAAAGGGTGAAAAAATCCTACCTTCTACTCACCCAAGAAACTAGTATGTTTCCCACAAAGAAATCTCCTACACTAGTACTCTTTCTATGATCCACACTTCTTTCCCAATCTTCATCTGTGTATGATGTTAAAGTGAAATCTTTTCTTTTGAGGTGCCATAAACCATAGTCAATAATGATTTTGATGTATCTAAATATTATTTTCACTACATCTACATGTGATTCTTTTGGTGTTGCCTAAAATCTATCTACCATACAAACTTCTTGTATTATATCAGGCCTAGATGCAATTAGATATAGAAAACTTCTAATCATTGATCTATACAAAGTATGATTTGCATCAGGTGACTCATTTTATTTACTCAACTTGTAGCTAGTAATCATGGGAGTATTGATTGGTTTAAAATACTCCATGCCAAAAATTTTAAGCATTTCCTTTGCATACTTTGTTTGTGATATAAATATAACTTTATTAGTTTGTGCAATTTGGAAACCAAGAAAAAATATAAGTTCTCCTACCATGGACATTTCAAACTCATCTCGGAAATATTTTTCACATTACATCACTACTACCACCAAATATAATATCATCTACATATACTGCAACAATGATCATATACTCACCTTCATATTTGTGATACAAGTTGCTAACAGCACAACCTTTCTTGAATCCTTGTTGTTGTAGATATTGATCTTGTCATGAATACCAAGCCCTTTGTGCTTTTTTTAAACCATACAATGATTTTCTCAAATTTTAGACATAACCATCATTCTCTAACAACTGAAAACCTTCTTGATACTCAATATATACTTCCTCTTCAAGGTTTCCATTCAGAAATGTAGATTTGACATCCATTTGATATACTTTAAAACCTTTATACATAGAAAAAGAAAGAAACATACTAATAGCTTATAATCATGCAACTGGAGCAAATGTTTCTTCAAAATCAATACCTTCTACTTGAGCATATCCTTTGCACACTAACCTTTCTTTGTTTCTTACCACAACTCCATCTTCATTCATCTTATTTCTGAATATCCATTTGGTGCCAATTACATTCTTGCTTGGTGGTCTAGGACTAATTCCCATGTTTTATTCTTTTCAATCTGATTGAGTTCCTCCTGCATTCCTTCCATCCAACTTTCATCCTTACTAGCTTCATCAAAACATTTTGGTTCAATCTGGGTTAAGAGGGCAAAGTTTACTTGTTCCTTGTTCTTTGCAAGTCTTCTTCCAGTCTGCACACCTTCACTCTTGTCACCAATTATCTGATCTATAGGATGATCTTTTTGCATATATTTTGTAGGATCACTTTCAACCTTTTCCTCATTCTTCTCTCTACCACAACATTTTGTTGTGGTGTTCCTGTAGCTCAATATTGATGTTTGATTCCATGATCTTCACAATATTCCATTAATTCACTTGACATAAATTCTGCACCTCTATCTGACCTAAGACATTTGATTCTTATCCTAGTCTCATTTCTACCAGCTTCTTATAACCTTTAAATGGTCCAAATTCCTCAGCCTTCTCCCTCAAAAATGTGACATGCCATTCTCGTATAATCATTAATTAGCAACATAAAATATATTTCTCCTTGAAATGCGCTTGTCCTCATTGGACCACATATATCAGTATGAATTAACTCCAAGGGAATTTTAGTTGAATAATCCTTTGTAGGAAACATTAAAAAGAATGATCTTTCCTTGTTGGCACCCTTGATAGATGGTATTTTTATGCTTTGCAATCTTAGGTATGTCTTTGACTAATCATTTTCAACTTATCTTTACCAAATTGTCAAAGTTTATATGTCCCACTATTTTATACCATAGCCAAATATCATCTACTTGGCTAATAAGACATATTTGGCCTTATAGTTCACATAGATTGTAGGGATTATTATCAGTCCTTATCCCTTGACAAATTGTTTTACCATTCATTCTTATCTTGTAGCCTTAAGAATTAAATACAACTTTATATCCATTATCACACATCCGGTTGACACTAAGAAGATTATGTTTTAGACCTTCCACATATAGCACATCTTTAGTTTTATTCTTCCCATCTATGCTCAAAATTCATTTACCACAAATCTTAACAACAATATTATCACCTAGGCTTATTGAGCCTCCTTTTCTCATTTGAATTTTAATGAATTTATTTTTATCCCCAGTCATGTTCTTACAACAACCACTATCAATTACCCATAAGTCTTGTTCCTTTACATGCAATATTGTTTGGGAGAAAATTGATTGAGTAGGATTCTTCTTTTTTTCCTTCCATACCTTCTTAAGTTTATTTCCAAATTTTTCTTCCTTTTTCTCAATGACTTCAATATTCTTCTCAACTTTAGAAGATATATTTTTCTTCTTCTCAGATTGATCATTTTGTCTTCTAAAATTTTCTCTACAATCTCTAGCTATATGACCAAAATTATTACAATTGAAACACACTAAATTCATATCAATTAAAGGAGAAAATTGATTTCTACTTATGAAATTTGTACTTCTCCTTGGAATGACTTTACACTCTCTACCACTATGACAAAAATTGTTACAAGTATAGAAATACACATTAAAATATGATGAGTACCTATTCATGGTGTTTCCTTTGGCCAGATGAGGATATATTCTTTGTATAGGTCTCCTTGGATAGTGTACTTTTGTGAAACCATCATTGTCTATTCTCTTAGTATTTTGCTTTTTCTTTTGTTGATCAAGAATCAACTAGTTCACTTTCTTGTCTTCAATTGGTTCCTTTTTTTTAATAGATTTCTCAACTATAGTAAACTTCTTTTCATCTTCAAAGGCTTATCCTTTGTCAAATTTTTCTTCTACTCTAAATATTTCATAGAGCTTTGCAGAAGAATCAACAAATGAAATTTTTCCCTTTTCTATTCCCAAGCCTAATTTTTTTTTATTAGCTAGAATTTTTGTACTTAGAAATTCATCTAGAATATTAGTACAACCTTTTAACTTTAGACCTTTACTGATCTACTCATTAGATTTCTCTGAATCTTCTCTTAAGGGAACTATTTCTATATCAAGTTTTGAGCATCTATCCATTTCTAATTGTAACTTATATTTCATAACATCTTCAACTCTTTTGAGTTCCTCTACAAGAACTTTCAGACCAACTATCACCTTATTAGATTCCCCAAGTTCTTGAGTTACCCTATCAGTCTCCTTTTGACCATTCTTTTTCAATTTCTTATTTTCCTTCTTAAGATCATCACATTTATCCCTTAAATCATCAAGTTCTTCAAGAGCACTAATTAATTCTCCCCCAAGATCAACAACTACTTCCTCTTCTTCTTCATGTGAGTCCTCAAGCTGTACATTTTTCTTATCCTTAGTTTCTTTAGCCATAAATAGAAATTATTTTCTATTTTCTCTCATTACAAGGAAATGGTACTGATCCTCTTCATAACTATCACTAGCATTAGATGCTTCAATTTCTTTATTAATATAAAAACACTTCTTCTTTCCAAAATTATTCCTTTTTGGATAAGCCATTTTCTTCATTTTGCTACCTTCTTCTTGGTTGGAACTGTCCTCTTTACCATATGGACACTTTGAAGGAAAATGACCTATTCTACCACAATTGAAACAATTGAAAGAGAGCTTACCTTTGTACTTTTTTGATCCTCTCTTTAGTCTCCTTATGAAATTTGCTTCTTCCTCATCAGTTTCTTCATAATCAGATGCAATGACAAAAACTTTTTCTTTCTTATCAACTTGATATTTTCCTTTCTTGATAACTTTAATTGCAACTTCTCTCCTAGATGAATCAACATTAGGCATTCTCATCTCATATTTAGTAGATATTCCATGTACCTTATCAAGAGTGAGTTTATCAATTTATCTTCCTTCTTCGATAGCATAAATCTCAGAGTCATATTTAGTTGTCATAGACTTGAGAACTTTTAACACAACATATTTTTCTTTCAAATATACACCACATCCTTTAATGGAATTTAAAACATCATAAAATCTCTAAAGATAATCAACAATCTTCTCTTCTTCGGACATCTTCAAGCCTTCAAACTTTTCTCTTAGCACTCGTAACTTTCCCACATTCACTTTGGTGTCACTTTCATAGATCTTCAAATTTTCCCAGACATCATCAGCAATTTTATAATGTATAAATTTTTTATGCACAAAACTAGAAAAAAATTTCATAATGATAAACCAAGTTTTCTTCTTTCTCTCATAATCCTTCTTTCCGAAAATATCAGTAGGAATTGTAGTAGGAATAGTATACTTGGTATTGACAGACATCCAAACTGATGGGGAGTACTATCTCTCAAGAGCACATTTGCTCTTCCTAAGACCACCTCTTTGGTCTTACTAGGGTATTCTCCTCTAACCTACTCAGAGGTCACTCCTATGACCCCTATCTCCTTATAGAACTCTCCACCAATTTCAAACACTCACCTTTGCACTCAAATCACCATGAGCTCCCATGGGCTCAATTTTGCTACGAAGTTCCCAAACCATTCTTGGGACTAGGAATAGATCTTCCTACTAATCCATCTTGGTGGATCCTTTCTTCATTTGGCTATCAAATTCAAGAAACTTAGTTTTTAGGCCTTGTAGCCTTTTTGGTCAATTAGGCCTCCAAAACCCATTGTTCTTGGAATAACGCCTAAACATCCTTAACAAACCCCCAAGTTCTTTAGGGATTCCTTCTCTAGACCTCCTAGGCTCCAATATTTTCTAGGGTTTAGACCTCCTTGGTGTCCGTACATAGGCTTTTCACCAAACCCCTATTTTCAAGGGTTTCTAGGGTATGTAACGCAGTCTGGTTTCTTTAACTTAGTTGAATTATCTAATGGAATCCTCTACAATTATCCTTGCATAAAAATGTTCAATTCACATACCCCTCCACCCCTACACCACATATTGGAACAAACCAATCCATTTAGCAAGTCTTCTTGCTATTTTTCTGTCCAAGCAACTAGCCAGAATGCCCCTGCACTCACCTAGAGCTTGATGGTTGCATCAACTCCCCTGCACACAAAGACTCCAAAAGCTATATTTACACTATGTACATAGTCCCCTACTTGATTCCAAGTGGCCATAGAAGCTTTTCCATGGGAATTCAAGTGGGGATCATTGTTTACAAAACTGTCCCTGAACCGAGCAGTGAAATCAAAAACCAAAAGAATTTGTAAAACCTTAACAAGTTGAACTAAATGACTAAAACAATGTTGCAAAAGGTAGGAATAGGTCACAAATGAAAGAATCAAAGCATAAGTTCAGTCCGTTCAATCCATTAATTGACTGGATGAAGGCTCTATCATAGGAATCCAAATAAACTTGCTCTTTTCCAAGTCACAATTACTTGTTCCCAAATCTTAGTCCATACAATAGCTTCCCCAAATGTATTATTAGGGTTTTTCTAACCTTACATACCTTATTCCCACATGTTAGGACCCTTAGGGTGGGCTTAGAACATCATTAATTCCATTTTCAAACTTTTAGTACAAATTGCCAAGACAACGTTGTCAAGATTTGCCTAATCTCCCCATTAAGACTTTCCCAAACCTCAAGGCTCTAAACTAACCTAAATTTTCCACCACACACACATCAATTCAACCTTGGGAATTTATAACCTATTCCTTATTACCTTGGTGGTTGGCTAGAACCACCTACAAGCCAAAATTTGCAAAGATCTGTCCAAAAGACCTTAAGGTGCTCCTACAACAAAGAAGTTAAGGAACCTATTGTGTTAAGAACTTCTCATGGATACCATGCTTGTTTAAATCACTCTCTATTGTCCAAGTAGCCTTTGACTCTGGTTGGTGTCTCTATTTCACTAGGTGCTCCATCTATGTCTTGTGCCTAGTCTTCTTCTTCACCCTTGAATCCAAAATCTTGTCAACCTGTGGTCTGATTGGATCAGGTACCTTGAGTCCTTCCACATCCTTACTCACCTCAGCATGATACTGTTCCTCATCCATTTCTGGTCCTTTATACTTCACCAAGTCCTTCACATTAAAGATAGGTGAAATGGACATCTCCCTGGGTAACCCCACCTTGTATGCATTTGACCATACTTAGCTAACACTTTACATGGCCCTATCCTTTTCATCTGCAGCTTACTTGGTATTCCTTTCTGTAGTCTTGCCTTGTTCAAGTATACCATCACCAAAGCACCTATTTCAAATTGTATATCTCTCTTCCCTTCATCTCTTTTAGCCATCAACTTTTGGTTAGCCTCCATTAATGTCTTCTGTACCTACTCATGAACCTCTATCATTGACTAAGAAAAATAATCAGCATGTCCACTGATTCCATCATAACCTTCTAGGTCTCTCAACTCATGTACACCTCTTGTATGTAACCCATATACAATTTCAAATGGACTCTTACCAGTAGACCTATTTGTGCTATCATTATAGGAAAATTATGTCCATGAAATGACTTGTTCCCATACTTGTCCATACTCCTTAGTTAGAAACCTCAACAAGCTACCAAGTACCCTATTTATCACCTCTATCTATCCATCTATTTGAGGATGATATGCTAAACTATGAGACAAGTTGGTTCCTAACCTTCTCCAAAGAGTTTTCCAAAAATGTCCCATAAACTTCACATCTCTATCTGCAACTATGCTCTTTGGCAACCCATGTATCCTTACTACCTCCTTGAAGAATAGGTGTGCAATATGACTTGCATCATGTGTTGTTTTGCATGGGATGAAATGGCTCATCCTGCTGAATTTGTCCACTACCACAAACACACTATCAAAACCAGTCAGTGTCCTAGGTAACCCTACTACGAAGTCCATTCCCATGGTCTATTTGATATGGGTAATGTCTGATAAAGACCTACATTTTTTTATGTTCCCTTTTCCTTTTGACACACTCCACATTGCTCCACATACCTTCTTACATCTCTCTACATTTTAGGCCACCAATAGAACCTCTCCACTAAGTCTAGGGTCTTGTTCAATCCAAAGTGTCCACTCAAACTGCCATTGTGCTTTTCTTGGATAAGATTCTCCCTCATGGAACCTCTTGGAGCACATAATTGTTTCCCTCTAAACAATAGACCATTCTGCAAAGTATAATCTACATATTCACTATGAAAATGGTTTTCAAAATCATTACATACCTTGTAGATCACTGAGAAATCAAAATCTCCTTCATATAGTTCTTTGAATCCTTCAACCCCTATGCTCTACAGTTGTATCTCTTGAATGGTAAGAAATCTCCAACTAAGGAAATTTGCAACCTTGTTGTTAATCCCTTTCTTGTGCTTGATCATAAAGGTTTATGACTACAAAAACTCCATCCATTTGATGTGCCTCAAACTGAGCTTCTCTTGAGTATTGATGTAGGTTAAGGCCTGATTGTTGATGTATACCACAAATTCTTTGGGCAATAGGTAGTGCCTCCAATTTTTAAGAGCTTGTACTAAAGCGTACAAATCTAATTCATAGGATGAGTACCTATACTTTGCTTCATTTAGCCTTTCACTAAAGAATGCCACTAGCCTGGCTTCTTGGCTTAGGACTGCACCCACTACTATGTTGCTTGCATCACATTTAACTATGAATGGTTTGTCAAAAAATTTTAAAACTAGGATTGGTTGGGTAGCTATCTCCCTCTTCAATCTTTAAAATCCTTCATTGGCTTCCTTGGTCCACACAAACTTTGTTTTCAGTCCTCCTTTGATGGTGCCAAGGACCGCTGCATAGATTTCACTAAACCTTCTAACAAAATTCCTATAAAATTGAGCTAATCCATGGAAACTCCTAACTTCAGTCCCCATCTTGGGAGTAGGCCAACTAATAATGGCTTCAACCATTCTCTTGTCCATATTCAAGTTTCCTTGAGATACTAAAAATCCTAGGTAGACTAGGTCTTGCTTCATAAACTCACTCTTCTCAAGATTTACGGTGAGCTTCTCCTCTTGAAGTTTTCTCAACACAAGTTCTAGGTGCTTCATATGTTCTTCTTTTGTTTTGCTAAAGATGAGGATATCATCTAAGTAGACTACCATAAAGACTCCTATATAGTCCTTCAAGACCTCATTCATCACCCTCATAAAAGTGCTCAGTGTATTTGTAAGCCCGAATGGCATTACTAACCACTCATATAACCCCTCTATGGTTTTAAAAGGTGATTTCCATTCATCGCCCTCTTTCATCCTAATCTGATAGTAGCCACTTTTGAAATCAATCTTGGAGTAGTACTTAGCACCCACTAAACAGTCCATTAAGTCTTCTATCCTCAGAATAGGAAACCTATATCTAATGGTTATCCTATTTATGGCCCTAGAATCAGTACACATTCTCCACTTATCTCCCTTCTTAGGTGCCAACACCACTAGAAAAACGCATGGGCTTATGCTTTTTCTGATCAACCCTTGGTCCAAAAGCTCCTGAACTTGCCTTGCTATCTCCTTGTTCTGCTCTAGTGTCATCTTGTATGTAGCCTTGTTAGGCAATGTTTCTCCTGGCACAAATTCTATTTGATGACTGATTGCCCTCTTAGGTGGTAGTGTAGCTAGTGTGCCTTCACAAATGATATCCCCGAATTGGTCCAACAGTTGCTTCACTTCTTTTGTCATAGGTAGCTAACTACGTGACTCCTCCTCCTTTGGCTTCAACATGATTGCATAGACAACTCCTTCTTCCTCCTTCATGTCTTTTAGGAATTCCTTTGCACTCATCAAAAGTGCATTGGATTTTTCCTTCTCCACTGTGCCTTCTTCTATCAAAGACTAGATTTTATAAGTCACTCCATCCTTCTTAAATGAATACTTGTTCTCCTTTCCATGGTGTACTATTTCCCTATCATATTGCCATGGTCTTCCAAGAAAAAGATGGCCTGCATCCATTGATACTTCCCTATAGCAAACTCAACCCATACTTGTTCATTGACCAATATATTTCGCCCCTTATTCAACCAAGTAACCTTGTAAGGACACACATGGGGTATCTTGATGAGGTTCAACTTTTGTACTACCTCCTCTGATATGACATTATTAGTAGATCCTAAGTCAATGATGACCTTGCAGACCTTACCTAGTATCTTGCACTTGACCCTAAAAAGAGCTCTCCTCTATTTGTGTTCTTCCTCGGTAGGTACTTTGATCAAGATCCTTCTCAACATGAGACTCTCTCCTTTCTCTAATCTAAACTCACCTCTAAGTGCTTGGAACAATCCTCTTCTTGGATATAGGTAATCTTCTTCTCACCTTGTGAAGATGTTGGCTTGTCAGGACACCTATAAGCTGGATGACCCAACTGTCCACAATTGTAACACTTCATGGAAGCAAAATGAGAACTTCTCCCAAATCCTCCTGATCTGCCTCTTCCACCATTGATAAAGCTTCTACCTTTGTATCCCCCTCTACTATTTGTCTCCTATAATTTTTCACCCACCTTAGAATCTCCTTGGCCTCTATTCTCATTGCTTCTTCCACCAAAACTTCCTCTATGTCCACCTCTAGGGTCTTTTCCTCTTCCTTTACCCCTGGTATTAGAATCTTGTTTCTTTTTCATTTTCTCTTCCACTTTAATAGCCATCTAATAGCAGCTATGGAGGGTAGTAAGTGTGAAGAGACTCAACTCCTCTTGTATGTTCCATCTAAGGCCATTCAAATACCTAGCAACCTTAATGCTCTCAATTTCTTGCACTCTAGACCTAAGGCTTAGCTTTTGGAACTCTTCTATGTAGGAAGCTACATCCAATTCTATTTGTCTAAGATTTTTCCTCTTCTTATGCAATTGGATGTCATAGTCCTCAGGTAGATAGTTTTCCTTTACTTAAGCCACCATTCTTTTCCAATTTACTATTGGCTTCTTGCCTTCCTTCTCTCTTTCTTCTTGCAAGAAATTCCACCAAGTTAATGCTTTTCCTCTTAACCTTGATTTGGCTATCTTCAGCTTGTGTGCTTCTATAACCCCATCACATTCAAAGTGATTCTCCATTCCCTCAATCCATTCCATAACTAACTTTGCATCCATTCTTCCTATGAAAACAGGGATTCCTTCTAGTGCCTTGCCACTTAATGCCTTCAATGGTTTGAGGAAGGGTTCCTCTACTAATGGAGGGTTAGGTTCTAGTTCTATTTCTTCCTCAACTTGGTCCTTACCCTTGTCTTTAACCCCTACTAACTGCACTTCCATCTTGCTTGCAGTCTCTGCAACCTCTTCTAGTTTTTGCTTCATTTCTTCCACAACTTCTTCAACTTGTCTATTATTTTCTTAATGCTCTATCAAATCTCTAGCGAGCTCTGCATTAATCACCATGGTGCTTTCTCCTATGGATTCACTTCCCTCTGACATTCACTTCTCAATTCCCAACCCTTTTTTATAGCTCTGATACCAATTTGATAGCGAGTACTATCTCTTAAGAGCACATTTTATCTTCCTAAGACCTACTCTTTGGTCTTGCTAGGGTATTCTCCTCTACCCTACTCAAATGTTACTCCTAGGACCCCTATCTCCTTATAGAACTCTCCACCAATTTCAAACACTCACCTTTGCACTCAAATCACCATGAGCTCCCATGGGCTCAATTTTACTACAAAGTTCCCAAACCATTCTTGGGACTAGGAATAGATCTTCCTACTACTCATTTTTTTTTTCTCCATTCTGATCCATCTTGGTGGATCCTTTCTTCATTTGGCTATCGAATTCAAGAAACTTAGTTTTTAGGCCTTTTAGTCTTTTCGGTCAATTAGGCCTCCAAAACCTGTTGTTCTTGGAATAACACATAAAATTCCTTAACAAACCCCCAATCTCTTTACGGATTCCTTCTCTAGACCTCCTAGGCTCCAAGATTTTCTAGGGTTTAGACCTCCTTGGTGTCCATACATATGCTTTTCACCAAACCCCTATTTTCAAGGGTTTCTAGGGTATGTAATAGTCTAGTTTCTTTAACTTAGTTGAATGCTCTAATGGCCTCCTCTACATTTATCCTTACATACACATGTTCAAGTCACATACCCCTACACCCCTACACCATGGATTGGCACAAACCAATCCATTTAGCAAGTCTTCTTGCTGCTGTTTTGTCCAAGCAACTAGCCAGAATGCCCCTGCACTCGCCTAGAGCTTGATGGTTGCATCAACTCCCTTGCACACAAAGACTCCAAAAGCTATATTTACTCTATGTACATAGTACCCTACTTGATTCCAACTGGCCATGGAATCTTTTCCATGGGAATTCAAGTGGGGATCATTGTTTACAAAACTGTCCCTAAACCGGGTAGTGAAATCAAGAACCAAAAGAATTTGTAAAACCTTAACTAGTCAAACTAAATGACTAAACCAATCCTGCACAAGGAAGGAATAGTCACAAATGAAAGACTCAAAGCATAATTTCAGTCCTTTCAATCCATTAATTGACTGGATGAAGGCTCTGTCATAGAAATCCAAACAAACTTACTCTTTTCCAAGTCACAATGTCTTCTTCCCAAATATCAGTCCATACAATAGCTTCCCCACATGTCCTTTTAGGGTTTTTCTAACCTTATATACCTTATTCCCACATGTTAGGACCCTTAGGTCGGGCTTAGAACATCATTAATGCCATTTTCAAACTTTTAGTACAAATTGCCAAGACAACATTGTCAAGATTTGCCTAATCTCCTCATTAAGACTTTCCCAAACCTCAAGGCTCTAAACTAACCTAAATTTTCCACTAAACACACATCAATTCAACCTTGGAACTTTATAACCTAGTCCTTATTACCTTGGTGGTGTGCTAGAACCACCTACAAGCCAAAATTTGCTAAGATCTCTCCAAAAAACCTTAAGGTGCTCCTGCACCACAAACTTTAGTTCCAAGAGAAAACCAATATCTTCCATTAATGAAATCCACTAAGCATAATTTGTTCCATAAAATCTAGGTGGCTTATTTGAAACTTCCTGACTGGCCATTTTTTTCTCCTATCCAAGATCTAGCTAAGATTATTAAGCTTCTCCTAAGGAACCTAGTGCTCCGATACCAATTTTTAGAACACAATGATCTACTGGGAGGGGCTGAATTAGTAGATGTAAAAAATTTTAGACTTTAATACCTATTTTTGGATTTAATCTTATAATCTAGATGTGTAGATTAAAATATAAACCAATGTGATAATCAAATGTAGATAAAATAACAACTCATAACACCAGATATACGTGGAAAACCCAAGATGGGAAAAACCACGGTGACGAAAGCTACTTGAGGCTACTGCTCAAATCTAGCATCATAAATGAAATCTTCGTTACAAATTTTTTGTGCTATAGCCTAAGGAAGAATCAACACCCTATTTTAGGAGCTACAACTCAGTTCAATGAGGCTAGAAACTCAACAAGATTACAAGTTCATTTATACATACAATTAAGTTCTACTCAACCTGTAAAATGCACCATTACATTCAATGAATTGTTGCACACCCTACAACTTATGCTCTTGGTGTTGAATTTGCACACTTAGCAACACTCCCTTGCTCTACACTCTCTTCATTGTTGCATTCTTAGTTATACATCACTCTGTTAAGCACTCTATGAACTTAAAGACTCTTCACACTCTTCTACCTTTCAGATTCGACACCCACATAATACATAATGTTTTTCCTTTTTATTCAAGTTGTAATTATTGCCTTGAGATTCTCTCTATAGGTCAAATCATCTGTAAAATGACTGCTAGGGTTTTCATTACATGAAAACTTCACTATAAATCTACCTCTGCATCAAGCCACACACACATCTGTCCAACTCATAAATTAGGACATCTAGTAGGGTTACTAGATATCAACATATCTTGCATTGAGCCATCCAACAATAAATTTGGTTATAGATAATTTTCCTCATTCTCTCTATTGAACCCTAAAAAATTATTACACATTCAATGCATTCTACTTCCCATATGATCATATCTAAGATCTATATTATTGCCTTGAAGATCAAATATTCATTTCCTTTGGTCACTGAGTGTAGTTGGATGAATTAATTATCTACTTTTTATCAATTTCCAATCGAAACCCTATTTACATAGACTTAATTGTTTGAGATCTTTGCTTTTGAATTCCATTTGTTAATATTCTAACTTCACGCCATGATCTTGAAATCATAATTCATTGGCATACCTTTAAAATCCAACTATTTGATAAATGGTCATTTAAATCTCCATTGTTGATTGCATATTTAACTATTTAGCCATCAATTGTTGATTTGCAATAGCAATGCAAAATCAACTGCTAAACATTTGCCACATGTCATCCTATCATTTTCTTTATTTCATTCAATTCATTTCATCCTCCTTCATCTCAACCTTTCACTTATCACCATTCGATCACCATTGATAAATCTTCACCATTGAGCACATTCATATTTTTTTTTCCATACGCGGGGTCCACCAGGACACACACCTAAAATTCTCTCATTGTCTTATTGAAGAGACCTTCTTCAAGGTTCTACTGATATGCCAATGTATCACCAATGAAAGAGTCATCGATTTTTCGAGGAGACATCCTTCAAAGTCTCACTAATGGCCTTTAGTCAGATTGATGAAGACCCTTGATGATGTCACTAGTTCACCTCATTGCCATGTCATTGCATTGTAATCCACAACAAGGATGTGGATTACAGTTCATCCAATCTTGTAACACCATGCATCTACTTTGTCATCTCTATGACACATCTCATTGTGATTGGGTCCCACACTGAATCGCTACCTTCTCACCGCTCTATCAAAAAGACTCAACCAAATGTCTCATCGATGTTGTCCAATCTCATCAATAACACTACTACACTCTTTGTTAGTATGTCACAAAAATTATGAACTTAAGAACCTCATGTCAGAGGTTATGAACTTTTTAAAACCTATGAATCGCTAAAAACATGATCATTGGGTCGTCAGAGAGAAGCCAACTTGACTCTCGCCGATCCACTAGTGTCCCATCGATAAGCACTCATCACACTAATGAAAAATTAATTCATTTTCTACATCACCACATCAAAGAGACAACTCCCATTCTCTCATTGATCACACACTGTCACTTTGATAAATCTCTCCTTACTCCTTATCGCTCTACTAGCTAAGTCACTAAGTTGGGAGGTTATGAAACACTAGAATCTTGTGACATAGGTTAGAAAAACTTGGAATCCCATGACAAGAAAATAAACCATTTTCTTCCAAACTGATGGAGATGTATATCCTTAAAGCACTAGGTAGAGGGGCTAGTCACCTCCATGAGATCAATGATAAAATTTGTAACTTATGTGATTTGTTACCTATTGTTGACAGTCAATGCTAAAATAGAAGAACATATTAAGGACACCATGATTGTAAACAACCTAGGGTTTGACTGATAAACCCTAAATCACCTGAAGGAAACTATAATTCATTTTTAGGTGTATCCTTCACTTTCTGGTCCTACAGAGTGCATCACTAGAATGGTCTTGAAAAAACTAGTTCGAATCTACCATCTAATTAACCATTAGTTCCACTACTTTCACATTCATCCTTTATCATCATGCCAACAATCTTCTCTGCCTGATTTTTACTTTTGACATCAATGATAGCTATATGCACTTCTACATAGGATCAATACACTTCTCCTCTAATATCCTTTTGAAATCAATGACAACATATTCCAACAAATATAACTAACTAAACTTTAGGTTGAGAAGGCTAAGCTCTAGGAGGAGCTAGTGGAAGCTCAAGACTGCATTCAAATGGTAGATGAAGAAATGAATGTGGTTTCTTATAATATTTGGCAAGAATTAGAACAATAACTAAAAGTGTGGGATACAAAACTTGTTGATTCTTTAGGAAAACATAATCAAATCCAATAGGAAATTCAAAGCAAATATTAGTATCTCCAAAAATTGACAAATGAGTTATCTCGCAGCTCACAATGAATTAGCATTATTCTCATGATTCAATATTTTTATACATCATGATGGGAAGAAATCAAGGTCAAGGTCACTTATTTGAAGTCTAAACTTAGATTCATTGCATAGTGCTAAAAGGATAGCTAAAAATCAATGTACTGGTGGACCTCATGTCCTCATCCATCACCTAGAAAGTCACATATGCTCAACTATTGATCCAAAAGCTATGTGATGCAAATGATGATGCATTCAATTTTATAAGAGTGAGTAATAAGATATTGCTGGATGAAAAGGCCAATGAGTTCATCAATTGTAATAGAGCCACCTCTAAGTGTTAATCAAGCACATACTCTTTGAACTAAAAACATGTAGGTATGAGGGAGCATATTGAAGATTTGGTTTAGCTAGGTTTTCCCTCCCCTTTCCTTTTAGATGCTTGTGCCATCACTAAGGAGAAAATAAAACAAAAAAATTATGAAAAGTAGCAGGATCAAGCCATTTTTCAAGGCCTCGATCAATTCCCAAATATTGCAAAAGTGAAAATAGTGTTACAACCACTAGCTCACCTAGATTATCACATGTATGTTGTTGCACAAACTGTGAAAAACTTCTCTTTTAAAGAGATAATTGATTTGGATAAAATTTTCATAGAATTGAAAAATAAAGTGTTGCCATCTAATGAGGAGTAGGATTCCATGAAATCCACTCTTCAAAAGTTGTAAAACCAAAAAATTCCTCTTTTTTTTAATTTTTGGGAGTTTTTATGCATGGGACCAACAATTCTGGGATCTAACCTCTTCAGACAGAGTTCTCTATGAGTCACTAAAAGTGATATACTTTCTCTACCAAACCCATATTTCTTTGAAAGGGTTTTTCTTCTTCGAGGCATTATTTGCAATAATTCCTTCTTTTTTATGATTGACATAATCTTATTCTCAAGGTTTAAACTTTCATGAGAGACACTTGTCAAAGTGGCACAAACATTATCAAATCTAAAACCTATGCTCAAGGAATGATGTAGTGAGATGCCATGTGGTGGCTGTGCATGCCAAATAAAAGGAACAAGAAAGGTTCTTGTTTAATCAAGTGCTCATTTTCCCTCAAAGACATGTTTTGAGGAGGCATAGTTGAAAGGATCGTTTGAGCATCACAAGTAATATCTAATATGTAGCTGGACAAAACTCTTGGTAGGTCTACTATGAATAAAGGGGAGTCATAAAAGAGTGGTCGAGCTACATTCATCCTATGCAATGAATGCTCATCACTATCTCTCAATTATGAAGGCTCACAGGAATCTATAGAGGAGATCATGGAGGTAACATATGGCATCATCGCACTCACTAGGGGTGTTGAACACTTGAAATACTAAGAGGGGGGTGAATCAGTATTCTCTAAAACGACTTATACATTTAAACATTGATTCCACATAGCATACTTAATTTTAAATAAGAAAGGAAACCATGAAATCATCCATCAACATCACATAACACATGAGTTCACTTTATTTTTACTTGGAAGACATAAAAAGAGAAAACCATGGTGAGGATTAGCTCACAATATATTATAACCAGTTGTAAGGTATTACAAGTGGACTCACTATCCTAGTGGAATCACTACCCACAGAAAGAAGAAAATATAGAAGAGAGTGGTGGCACACAACCAAGATTTGAACTGTTGCAATCCATCTATAATGTGCATGAGTTACAGTTCCATTAAATCTCAGTATAATGACTTTATACAATTCATATTAATTTGAACTAACACTTTTCTATGCTATGCATTCACCTCACACTCACACAGTTAACATCAATAATATAGATCTTCACATCTACATACAAAAAACACTAAAAATGAATTCATAATTATACCAATTTCATCCCTACATCAATTAGGTTTTCCTAATTAGATGTATTATGCAAAATATAACTTGTCGGCCCCAAAAAATACTTCATGCCATAGAAAAGACTTACGATGAACTCAAATAGGCTGGTGTGGACCCATATTAGCTCCCACATAACACATCAACACTTATTTAAACTCCACAATAATCATATCATATTAGGCTTACAATGGTAATGACCTAATATCAAAATTCACTAACTAGTCAACCACAAACAAACACGTAAACCTTCAATCTTCATGCCACTTAGAATTAAGATACACCTAACACCAGTCAACACTCCCATTAATCCATATGACTAGATTCTGATCTATGGTGAAGTGAGGATTCACCAAAACATAAACCCTTATTGGCAATCATTGTCACTGGAAAACTAAAAAAATTATCATTCGTAACGTCTTCACAAGAAAAAAAAAATGTGAAAAATTGGATTTAGACTCCTCTAACCTCAATTTTTTTTTCCTTAGAACCAAAACGAAAGATTTGTCAAGGAAGAGCAGTGTGGACCCAAATACTAGATGTCCTAAACACTAAAAACACTATTCTAATACTTAGCCAATTTTCCACTTCATGTATCTTCACCAGATCAAACCTTCTTGCAAATATACATTGGATTATCATTTGTATACACAATCATGCTTCACTAAATAATCTACATATCAATCTTCATACAATGTTGACATCAATGAAAACACTACATAAAACTCATACTCATACTCATGTTTCCAGTAGACATATCAATGAAAAAATCCATAAAATTTGAACAATATCCCCCTTTGTCATTGATGGAAACATGCATTAACTACCTTCAAAACTCAAAACTATTCTCCCCCTTTGACATCAAGGGAACAGGATTTATATGTTATGTTTTTTGGCAATACAAGGTAAGACAAGTGAGAGGGGGCGTGAATCATTTGTTACAAAATTTCAAACTTATTCAATTTGTTAACCCTTATTCTTAGATTTGATTAATAACCATGAAAGCATAAATCAACAACACATCAGAAATACACATAACACAAATATTTTTGCATAGAAATCCTATTAGGGGAAAAACCATGGTGGAGATTAATCCACAATTCTATAATCTATTGAAAGTATAAGAAGAATAAATGGGAATGCACATGGGTGATCCCACAAAGCTGGTTTACAATTTCTGAGAGGAACTGATTTATGCTGAAATCACATATTTTTAGAAAATATAATGATTTAAGCCTTTAAAATTTCCATTTTAAAGATTACAATTGAAGAGGGTTTGATCAAACCACCTTAGATCAAACCCCCTTGGATAGAACCTCGCTATTTTTAAACCATACCTATAAATGAGTCTTCTTTTACACCTATCAAAATGCTGATAAAAAATCACTTTTGATTTACCTTTTGGAGGATAAATTGAATTCATTTAAAATTTATTTGAAATGATTATGGTAGTCCTCAGAACGAGCTATCCAATGAATATAATTTTAATATGTTTTGGTTTTATTATGTATTTTCTTTTTTAGTTTTATTAAACATAGGTTTTCCTAAAAAATGAAGGTCTTTGTTCTACACATGTGGAAAAATAGTAGATTATCAAAAAAAAAATTGAAAAATATGAGTGCACCAGATATTGAAGTCCTTGATCCAACAAAAAAAAACTATATTTCAATATATATATATATATAAACGTTATGTGTTATATGGTTGCGCTATGTCTGAATTGTAATTGGTTTGACTTCAAAACTTGATTAAAGAAAAAATATTCAATAAAAACCTATCGAACCAAGTGGAAGCATTAGATATCAGAGTTACTGTAACATAGAATAAAATCTAGAATAAGATCTACAACTAGAATAAATGATTTTAATCCTAATTTAACCAATATTAATCTAAATCAAACAACAAAGAATGAATAAGAAAACATAATTAAACTAAACAAAATCAATTGGGAATCTCTCACCGAATATGAGTTCACTCCTTCGAATTATCTCAATTGCTCTTCTCCATTTTGTTGTTTCATTATTCTTGCCCTCAGATTTTTAGTATTGATGCAAGCATAACCGTGTTGAATGTCTAAGAAAAATATCGAAGATAAGTTTCTTCTCGAAAGTGTATGATTTTGGGAGGAGGAATAATGATAATGATAGGCCATTTTATAGATTTTGGGTTTTCGAATGATCGGCTCAGATTCAAAGAGAGATCGACGGATGAGATTGATGAATGCCATGTGATGTGAGTTATGTGTCAGATAGAACGTGAGTTAGAACACGAGTCAGAAAAGACTACAGGATAAATATTAAGTTAGAACGTTAACTTAATCTTGAGTTAAGAGTCTTCAAAAATAGAAGAAATAGACTTTGTATGTCAAAGACAAAGTTAGAACTTGAGGATGAAGAATTCATTCGAATTCACACATGCATATGAGTTAAAACTAGTTAACTGACTAGTTGTGACAGAGAGTCCTCTCATAGAGATGACCAACTGTTGAATTAGGAGATAACTCGAGAATTAAAAATAGATCTCGAGTCAGAAGGTGAGTGGATGATTAGATAACTGATTGATAGAAGAACGTGACATAAATAATTAATAAATGAATTAAATGCTAATTTAATTCAACATTCGAAAATGAAAGATTTAAGTAAATAAATAAAGTTAATTTATTTAATTTGACTATTGAAAAGGTGGAATTGAATAATTAAATAATAAATATTTAATTATAGATAAAGGGGGTAATTAAATAATAAATGATTTAATTAAGAAGGAAGAATTAATTAGTTAGCAACATAATTAAACAAATATGATTTATTTAATTAATCAAGTTGAATAAAGGTCATTTATGAATTAATGAATTAATTAAAAAGGGGTATTTAATTAATAGAGTAAATATGTGTTAGAATGGTAATTAAATAATAAAAATTATTTAATCAATGATCGTGGACTATAGAAAATTATATCAAAAGTAGTGTTCGCAGGCCTAGACCAATTTTCAATGTCTACAATTACAAATCTAAATTCGAAAGAATTATAATTTTATCCTTCATGGAATTTTTTTTTTGCATTATACAATGTGCGTCACTTTTTAAAAATGTTGTTTTATGAAAAAACTAGTTTTCGTGGGAGGTGGAAAAAGAAATGCAATCTAATTCTAAAATTTTTGAAAAAAATATTTTTAGAATCTATAGACAAAATGAGACAAGACTCTAGTTTGCATCATCTTCAAATTCCTCTGGTTTAGCCGCTATAGGTGCCCGAAAGTGAAGATTTAGTTAAAAATAATAATTTTAGTGTAGCTTGGCCAAAAAATGTAAACCACTATTGTGGGATCACCGATATGCATTTTGGCACACTGCCTAGAGCTCACTACTTAGATACAAAGGAATACTCACTGTCTTACAAAAATATTTAGATTAAATCCATCTAAAGAATTTAAATTGAGAGAGTAGCATATGCTAATGTGATGATTATAGTTTCAGTTAAGCACATAAACACTTCTTCACTTTTCTTCACACTCTGCTCTACCTTCAAATGATCTGATCTTTATTTGCACATAGAACTCACATAATTTGCATACTACACACATCAAATAAGATAAAAAATCACTCATATATATTTGCAACAAGTAATTACATTGCTTCATGTCAGCTTGAACAAAATAATAGAATGAATGAAAACTATCTGCCCAAAACAATAAAGATTATCAATGCGAATCAACTAAGGTCAGCCACAACATAGTAGAGACCCAAAACAATCACCTCAAACACAAAACACATTCAAATATTTTTCCTTGAAGATCCACAACACACTATAATCACCTTGTCAACCATGAAAATGAAAAATATGAACACATAAGATAAAATCATGGATCAAGCGCACAACGATCAATGTAGACATGCAAAACAAATAGAACATGATCTAGAAACATCCACAAACACCATATGAACATACACAACAATGCATATTACCATAATCACATTATCTTCTTCCAAGAACACCAACTTTAGTAATAGAAACTCATAGCTTGCTCAAATTTTCATGCGCACCTTTGAAAATTTTAGTGGATAAACTGGATAGGATTGAAAACAAAATTTTTAATCTAGAACTTCTCATCATCAACATACTAAAATTTCCATCATACTGATCTTCACTACTTCAGAGACAACCTACAACTTATTTTATTACAGTTTTCTCAATATACTCGACATATATAGTCTTAAAGACATTAATTCTAATAGTGTTGACATCAATGACAACCAAATATTAACAAAACAACCACAACATCCAATAATCTCCCCCTTTGGCATTGATGGAAACACATGATGTGGAAAACACCATCAACAAAACTAACTTTAGCACTTACTCCCCCTTAGGTTCTAACTCTTCTCTCATGACTTCTTCCAGATTTTTTCACATTATTCTTCTCCCCCTATGACATCAATGAAAAAGATACACAAGCACTAAGCCACATATCTATATCTTCTAACTACTCCCCCTTAGTATTATCCAAACAACATTAATCTGAATCAAGATATGACTATGAAATGCTCAAATTGATGCAACATCTTTCATCTTAGTTCTGATTAGGAGGGGTAATCACCCCTAACTTCCCTCTGAGATACTCAAAAGTATCCTTAGGAAATGGCTCAGTAAAGATGTATGTAATTTGTTCCTTAGTAGGAACATACTCTAGTTTGACTTCCTTATCACTCACCTTGTCTCTGAAAAAGTGGTATTTGATAGATATATGCTTGGTCTTTGAATGTAGCATTAGATTCTTAGAAATGTTAATTGCACTTGAATTATCACAGAATATATCAATAGGTTCATCATACACAACTCTGATATCTTTCAACATCTTCTTCATCCATAATACTTGAGTACAATTGTTAGTAGCAACAATTTATTTTGCCTTTGCAGTAGACAACGAAATAGTATTCTTCTTTTTACTTAACCATGAAATCAACTTCTTTCCAAAGAAAAGTACGCTACCACTAGTACTTTTCCTATCATTCACATCTCCTCCCAAATCAACATTAGTAAAGGCACTTAAAGTAAGATAAACATATTTAGGATACCAGAGGCCAAAATCAATTGTTCCCTTCAAGTATATGAAAATTCTTTTTATAGCAGTCACATGAGATGCCTTAGGATCGGCTTGAAATCTTGCAACAATACATACAACATTCATGATATTAGGTCGAGTTTGAGTCAAATAAAGCAATCCACCAATCATTAATTTGTATCTAGTCTGATTTTCCTTCAGAGAATCATCATCTATTGTCAACTTACATCTAGTCACCATGGGTGTACTGGATGGCTTTGAATCTTCCATACCAAACTTCTTTAGCAATTTGTTCACATATCTGGACTGAGATATAAAGATCCATTTATCTAACTGAGTAATTTTTAATCCCAAAAATACTTTCATTTCTCCAATCATTGACATCTCAAACTCATTATGCATCTCATTAGAAAACTTCATGCATACACCATCATCTCTTCCAAAAATGATATCATCAACAAAGACTTCCACAAACAAATATTTACTCTCATCAATCTTGAAATACAAATTACTATCATCAGTACTATTGATGGGTGTTTTGACACACTTTCTCAACACAGGCAATGCGTAGGTGCATCGCCTCTCTTGAAAGGAAATATCCAACAAGTTGCTAAAAATTACCCCAAGGTCTCTTGAGTGTCAGGTCATGACTTACATGGAATATCTCAAATGATGTTAATGTGATTTTTTTGGTAATCACAGGGTAGACTTATGTGGACAGATATGGAAGAGAATTGGATCTATGAATTGAAATCTCAGGATGGGAACTCACTGTACCTTTGTATAGGTTCAAACAATAGTCTTGAACTCTATTTCTATCTTAAGTTTTGGCTTTATAATGTGCAATGAACCTTAGAATAGGTTGCTTATTAATGAAAAAGGAAAAGAGTAGGGAAGAGAGAGGGTTCCTTGACCTACAACTACTAATGAAAATTGATCATGGAGGCTTCTACTATGGGCAGATTCCTTAAAATAGAATTTCACTTAACCATAAATTTCATAGTATCATGAAACCTATGCTATCTTCTAAGGACTGCAAATGTTTTATCGTTCATTCACCACACATATGCATGAAAAAAGATAAATTTTTAAAGGCATATTTAAAATCAAAGTCCAAACTAACTTTTCACAACCATCTACCAACAACAAATGACCAAAACTATGAACAAGAAAAGCATCAACACAACAAAAATCTCCACAATCAAGAACAACATTACTAAATCTACCAAAGTTGACTAAAAGGAAACTAGAACAGCAAATTAAATCTAACTAAATCTTTCACTTATGAGAGAAGAATCATGAAACATAAGAATAAATCCATAAATGCACCAAGGTCAATGCATTTCTATTGAAATTTCTGCAACATGTCTTTACAACTCAAATCTTTTTGAAAATGAGAGGAGACCCCCTATTTATAATACCCCAAAAGTGGAACATTGGCCAAGAATTATTTACATTTGTGTGGCCACAATTCACTGTAAACTAGGACTCTACCTACCCCCCAATATATTACATTTTTAAAATACATTTTGTCTATATTCTCATTTTGTCTTCTAGTGGTAGCACTGTAGCATTTTCATCTTTTTTCTAATTGCTCTTTGCTGCACCTATTCCTTTAGAAATTATTCATGAATAATAGGGTTTCCTTCCTACTTCTTCAAAGCTGCATACTCCATGAACCTCAATATCACTAGCCAGAACTTGTCGACCTCAATGATGTCGGATCTCAGCACTTGGTACCTCCATTCTTTGGAATTTTTAAGAAGCTTATCCCAGTCCTCCTCATACTTGGCAATGTGGTCTCTGAATAGTTTAGATTGGGGAAAAGCTCAGGCAACAAAACTTATTAAATTTTCAATAATCTTGGTTGACATCCCATCTTCCATCCTCTTTAAGAAGTGAGGCTTTAGACTTTTCGGATTGATCTTGACAATGGGCACTTCATACCCCATCATCAGCTTCAGGTATCAGAATCAATCCCCTCTAGCCTCCTTGGCCCATTCAACATCTAGAGTTACTCGCTCAAGTACTTGTTCTAGCCTTTCCTTCTAGTCATTGAAGTATCGTTTACACACATCCATCAACCAATGGTCATCATCCTTGAAGGAAAATTCCTTTTCCAAAATCTCACTTGGCAGCTTGAGGATAGCCGCAATTTTTGGGTAAGCAACCCCATACTTCTTAGGGAACTCAGTGTAGATTCACCTCATACCTTCAAGAAATGTTTGTACTTCCAAGGAATTTTTCATTGTTTAGACAACCAAATTCATACCCGTATTCCCAATATCCAAGACCTATTAGAACTAGTTTTCTATGGTCTTTACCAAGTTCTTTCTTTTCTCTAGCTTTTTAATTTTTTCTTCGAATAGCAATTGTGGAAGGGCCAAGGATGTGGTTGGTTGTTCCTCTATGGATGACCATTGTTGGATATAAGTTGTTAAATCAGCCACCTATGCCTTAAGTTCCTCCTTCAAAAAATTATCTTGTTGAATGAGGTGCACCACTATGGCGACTAATTCTGGGAGATGGTCAACCTTTTGCTCTCTGGTGGCCACTCCCAAGTCGATGGTGGAAATGTTGTAGCTTATTCCTTGTTCTCCAACCACCAACGTAGCTATCTACACTACTCTAGATTTGGAGGCATCCATCATTACTCTCGATCTAATTCTAGGCTTTTCCTCTTTCTTGGTACCAATCTCAACTCTAGCCAATATTTCCTCCAGTCTTGCTTTCGGGTCCTTCAGAGTGGGAGTCCTCTTTTCTAGCTGGCTTTCCAACTAGTCGGGCATCGAGGACCCTTCCTTGGGTGATTCATGTTTATATTTTTTGTCCTCTACCTTGAGTTCAATGGCCCTATCATTGAGTTCCTCTTGCTCAATCCTTGTATCTTCCTTTTCCTCATCGGAGTCTTGAATGAACATCATGCACTTGATGGGAGATTTGGTAGGTAGTCATTCATCAAGGTGGTCCTCCCCTTTAGCATCATTTTCTTCCTCAACCTAATCATGCCCATATTTCTCAGGCTTATCTTCCTATCTATCTTTATGAGAGGATGTTTCTTCATCATGCTTAGGGGCACATCCATGCCCATCCACTAGAGACTTATCACCTTCTAGTTCCAGAGCAACAACTCTTTCTTCAGCCATAGGCTATCTTTCAGCCTCTTTGTCTTCAATCTCCTTGAGTTGTTTGGCCCACTCAGTGTTAAGCTCTAGATCAGCTATTTCTTGAATTATGTCCATTCCTAGATCCTTGTTGTCATCAGTAGAAGACTCATAGGTGACCTCATCGATTACCCGATGCTCATACATCGGATGTTTATGATAATCACCTGCCTCCTCTTCCAGCCTCCTTGATTCCTCCAATTGTTGTCATTCCAACTCATCAAATATTTGCATCATAGCCTCCATATTGGGTGGATCAATAAGAGGAGGAGGAACTGAGATGTTAACCATTGTTTGGGAAATTACAGCTTGCACCATTGGATTTGCAAACATTCCTAAAAATTCAGATGACACATTCTACATATATTTCATGAAGGATTTTGAGAGAGCGAGGGAAGGCATTGGAGTAGTAACAGAAGTAGTTGGAAGAGAAAAGGAGGGAGACATGGAGGATGAAGAAATCAGTGAGGTAGTGATAGAGGATGAATCCACTGATATGACCAACATGACGGGAGAAGTAGAGGGAGGTGAACAATGATATCCATCGCAGGTAGGGAGGATGCAACTATTGTTCATGGGATAGGTGGGGTGGTAACAATAGCAACAAAGGTGGAAAAAGTAGATGAAATAGGAAAAGATCTTGGTGGATCAGCCTCCATATCCTCTCCCTCATGGAGTGGATCTTCTAGTATTACCAACGCTTTAGTGATGTTTCCCGTTCTTCTATATTTTCTGGGAGGTTCACTCTCCAAGGCCTTTCGAGTGTACACTTTTAGGTTGGGTTGTTGCTCATCAACCTCCTTTCTCTTTTTTGACCAAACAGATGGTGGGGACTTAGATGTTTCTCTAGTTGTAGCAGTGACTTTCCCACCATAAAAACCACTCGGTTCACTCTTGAGTCCCTTGAAGGTCAAGGTGACTCCCTGTTGCTATAGATGAGCAACCTGCCCATCGATCCATGCCTTTTTTGGAGCCTCAAAGGGCTTGGTAAGAATATCGATGTCATCAATCTCTTGCTCCTTCCAATCAATTCAAGGAAATGATAAATTTTAAATAGCATTGTATCTTGGGTCGATCACATTGCTCTCCTCTTCTTCCAGTTGATTTGGCACCATAAATAGGTTCACCCTTCTTAAAAATTACATGGTCATATGCATATAGTTCCTTACCCACACTTCAAAACCATCTTTGCAATTAGCCCAAAAATCCTCAATATGATGGAGGTGGGTGTATTCTTGTCCAATTTCCTTCCTAATGTGGCTATATGGATCCATCCACTATCTGGTTGTATGTGGCCTGAAGTGGTACTCAGCCAGCTATTTCTCTAAATTTCCCACGCATTGGGAAGTATAAATTTCATACATTCCTTGGCCAAGTGTGAGGGGATAAGGGGTCCCTACCAGATGCTTACTTCTTAGAATGTTGTGTATATGTCATGGCTACCAAGATAGTTCCAATAGTATGATCTGGTCATTAGGGTATTGGGGCAACTTATTCGGCCTTTCAAAGAATCCCTAGGCACAAATGTAGGTGAACTTGGTGTACTGGATGAATAAGAAGGTGTAATGTTTGAGAAGGTACCTAGCACTATGAGAGGCTCTTCTCTCAATATCACATCCAAGCAGTCTGATGATGTAGGAGATAAATGCATCGTTTATGCTACAATAATTCCCTCTTGAAATTTATGTACTGCAGCTAAGGGTACTTGTCATATGGTTTGATCTCTCTTCTTGGCATCTCATTGGGAACTACAAACAATCCACTATAATACCATCAATCGGCAACCGATATACCAAGTAGGATGTCATGTAGAATCTGAAGTTTTACTTTACATTAATGAATTTCTCATGGAACCAATTACTTATTATCTCTCCCCAATAGAGCATAGTGTCCTCTCCACAAAGAATTTGTTCGGTGAAATACATCATCCATTCTTGGAAGAAGGCCACAATAGGAAGGCCCATTACTCTGCTTAGCATGGTAACTAGATCATGGTAGTCCTCGAAGAAGTCACTATAGTAGAGCTCCTAAGGAATCTTGGTAGCACTGCTCTGCCTCTCCTTCAACCAATACTGGTTGATCAGCTTCTTGCATCTCAAAGGATCCTCATCCCACAATGCCTTGTATTCCTAGATAGTTGGGGTCCATTCTTTTGAAGATGGGTATGTGGAAGGTTTTTGTTATCCCTAAAGGGGACATATCAAACAAGATGTTGTCATATCTTTCCATAATTGTCCTTGTTTCAAGATGGTATGCCTCCTTGGAAGCCATTACCATCTCAGGGGTAGACAAGGCGGGAGGGAAGCCAATAGCCTTAGCTAGTCTACTACTTCTAATCAGCTTGGTATTCTCAGTCCTTGGCTCTACCATGAATCTTTGTGTTAGGTCATCAATATTGGCATACCCAATATTGGTGTCTATGATATCTTTCCACTTAGTTGTAACTTTGGAGTGCAATGACACTAATTGGAATTGGTATCTCATTTGGTCTTTGTCCTCCTTGCCTCGAGGAGTCTTGGTGGTCCTTTTTCCTTTGTCCTTGACTACCTGTGAAGCTTCTACACCAGATTCCATATATCCTACACAAAGAGGCGGGAGTCAATAGAATTAAGTATGAGGGTGCAGCCTCTAGAGAATCCTTGCAAAATAAAGGTTAGATTAAACAATTTATCATTCAAATAGATGACCCAAACCACAAGAACCAGACTTCCCCTACCAAAATGTTTTTTTGGAAGGGTGAACAAGGCAGGGCATCTCAGATGACTTCTCCCAATCCTGGATTTGGATAACGGAGGGTCCATTTAGGTCGAGGTCTATTTACAAATTTGAGGTCATTTAGATCATCATTAAGTCGTTTGGGCTCAAATTGAAGGAAGGTTGTCAAGGGATGGTTGTTTGAAACAGTGTTCTAGAGATGGAGTTCTAAATTCCAGAACTTGGGAGGCTAAAAGCTATTTGGGTGCTCAGGCTACAAAGGCTGGGAAACCATTCGGGAATAGCCATGTGAAATGGGAAAGAATGGAAAAATTCCAAGGGATGATTCTCGATGCACCAGACCCGAGGAGATAGTTTTCTTTCACCCAAAAAAACCTAGAGGAGAAATGAGGTTCAGGGCCCAGAGATCAGAAAGATGGGTTTGCTCCATTGTTTAGGACCACAAGGATGGGATGGAATCCCAAGGATGGAATTCTAGTATGTGGGGTCTTAATGCAGTGAGGACTCCACAGTTCATCATTAAAATATCAAGTAGATGGGAAATTCTTAGGGCCTGATAGTGGGAAAGATGTCATGAGATGACCGTTCATGACGATGGGACAACAACAACGGCCTGAAGAGAGAGTTTTGGAAGGTGGGGTCCGAGGGCAACCTGGAATTTGGATTTTTCTAGCTTTACCACCATGTGGACTTTATGAGCTCAGGGTCCAGGTGTTGGAAGGTTGTTAAGAGAAAGTTGTTTTTAAAACAACGAACTAGAACGACGTTCTGGGGATGGAAGTCAGCAGACCGGGACCCGATAGGCATTTGGACGTGTCCCTTCTCTCATGGGAAACTTAAGTCAATATGAGGACTAGAGCCTAATGATCAAATGAATGAAGCTAGGATGCCATTAAGAAACGACGAATCAGAAGGGGAGTTTTGGAGTCTAGAACTCGGATAAAGCTTCATCGTCGAGGAAATTTGCAAGCTAACACTTTGACTAGAGAGAGTCTCAAGCCTGAAAACCATGGTCACCTACCCCCAAGAATAGTGACAAAGTGAAAGGGTTCTGAATTCAATTTTGGGTTCTCTAAGGGACATTTTCAAAAATTTGGACAAGTGGATTCTAAGGTGAGACCTTTTTTCTATCAGGTTTACAATCATTTCTCCCTTTTTGTTTAGTTTTTTGATAATAAAGCCTAGAAAAATGGAAGAACTATCAGATGTTAGTCATACCTGGGGAGCCCGAAGTAGCGAGATGCCAAATCCTCGAAGAATGACAAAGTTGAATCTTAGGTGCGCAGGTGGAAAAGGCTGGGGTCACAGTATACTTGTTTACTATTTTTGACATTTAAAAATGGCATGTCGAAACTTGCTTATATAGCCCCTAAGTGCATTTAATACCCCCTAGTGAATTTAGGTATGGTGGTTAGTGAGGTAGGTGAGTTTAAATTTCAGGATGGCTGCGAGAGAATCGGAGCTTGAGGGCCAGAAAGATGTTAGAGAATGGTCATTCAGGATGGACAAGTGAGGCAAATGACAAAGGAAGCACCGGGGTTCAGGGTCTAGGAGGACATCGACCATCGGCCATTTGGGACGGCAGGATAGAAACGGAAACCCAAAGGGGGAAACTCGAAGGGCTAGGCCCAGAGAGTCCCATGGATGCCCAAAAAGGAAAATTGACAAAGAAGGCCCGAAAAGGCCCAAGACTTAGCAATTTTAGGTGCAAAACCACAATCAACATAAATGAGACTTTCAATGGCACTTTGACCAACTAAGACACCAAAATAGAGGGAAAGTAAAATGAGATGGCCAAAAAGGGCCTAACAAGGTGACATACAACAAATGGTGACTCTGTTGGGAGAACGCTCCCAGCGTTGTAAAGATAAATATTCATTCTGAACCCAAGATTTCTAGTTTTGCAAAATAGAAGATGATTTCCAAGGTTGAACTAAGAACAAGCTAAGGAGGGCGAGATTGAATCATGCTATAATATTATCATGGAAGTGTGTGCATGGTGAGTTCATTTATTTTCCTCAAAGATCATGTGGACAATTACTGATGGAAAGGACAAGCTACGTACTTCACCTGACCCCAAAATTAACCTGGACATTGCTCCACTACTGGTCAAGCATCCATAGCCCTAATGGAGTTTTCATTGTGACCCTACAACTATAGCTCTACTATTAGCCAAGCATCTATAGCCTCGGTAGAGATATTCGTAAGCACATACGGTTGCTTAGTTTTGCATTTTCTATTCCTTCTCTTTTGATATTTCTTTTCAATACTTTTCTTTTCTTTTATTCAACCATGTAAGCATTGAAGCTCACTATGGGTTTGGAAATCAGAATGGTCACTGGAGCAGACTTTATATTTTTCACCTATCTAGCCTTCCCAGTAATTACCATACAATTCTTTGGAAACCTTTAAGGCGTGTTTTTGTGTGGTCCATGATAAGCGTAGGAAATTCAAATAGGTACACCATCCTAGATTAGTCTAGAGTTCAAGAGAGGAAACCAATCATTCAGGCTTTCAGAGATTAGTAATAGGGAATGAAGGCTTATCTAGAGAACAAAGCAAGAGTGGGAAGCAGGACAAACCATTCATTGAGCTAAGCATGGCCACTACAACAGGTACTAGGGGAGACTCTTTCCAAAGGAAAAACAACCAGGGAACGAATAAAACAAAAAAAAAAAGAGAGAGAAAATAAGGGAAACCTACCCTAACCTATGTACAAGTATCTACATAGATAGCTCTAAAAGAGCTCAAGTTTGGAAAATAATGTTTAAGGTGCTACCCATTGACAGGAAATGGGACATCCTTGCCAGTTAAGGTCTTTAAGCTTAACACATTATCTTAAAGGATTTCAACAATTTTAAGGGGGCCCAACCAAATCTTGTTGAATTTGTTGTGTCCCCCTTTCTTTTTGCTAGCCTTGTCCCAATACAAGACTAGATTGGAAATGCGTAAGGCCTTAATTTTTTCTAAGTGGTCGAACAATCTTTTGACTACTCTCTAATATTTGGAAAAAGTTTCTATTGCACAATCTCGTACTTATTCTAAGTGTAACAACTCGATGAGGCGAGCTTCTCTATGGTCTCCTCCTTCATAAAAATCATTAGCAATCTGGAGGGTAGGGATTTTCAAATGTATTAGTAAAACGGGTTCCAATCCATAAACAAGGTGGTAGGGGGAATCTCTAAGGGAAGCCTTATGATGGGTGCGGTCTTCCCACAGGGAAAAATGGAGTTGGGTATGCCAATCCTTAGGGTTCCTATCCAAAAAATTTTTTATCATGGTCATCAAGTTCTTGTTAGCTAACTCAACAAGACCATTGCCTTGAGGATAATGGTTACAGGAAAACTTGAGGGTGATACCATAGTCAAAGGCCCAACCAAAAAATTTTAACGAAGCAAATGTAGGACCATTATCGCATACCAACATATAGGGACAACCAAAGTGATTTGAAATAAAACTTTCTAGAAAATTAGTAACTACTTCAGTTGTACATTTCCTACATGCAATTTCTTTTGTCCATCTAGTACAGTAATTGGAAGCGTTCAAAATGAAAATGTGTCTAGAAGATGATGGATGGTTTAACGGATCAATGAAGTTGAGAACCCACTGAGTGAATGGCCTTACCTCCAAAATAGGCTACAATGGGACAACAACATTCATTTCTTGTGTGGCTGTAGTCTGGCATACATGGTAGGAACAGACATGACTATAGGCATCCATGAAAACTGATAGCCAATAGTATCCAATTCTCAATATTGGATGTGCAGTAGACAAGGAAAAACAATGACGAGTTCTGAACTTATCATGAAATTCCCTGAGAACCCGATCAACTTCCTCTTTACCAAAGCATCTTAGGTAGATACCTTCATGATTCCTCTTTTACAAGATGGCACTCCTCAACATTTAATTGCTACTTTTCAACCTGAGAGCAGATTTTTGGACCCCCTGTAAGAGGGGTGGACATTTGTGGTTCAACAGTTAATATCCTATGTCCCTGTACCATTCTCCTAGAGAGATATCCTCTAGTTGATACTGTTGTATTGTGAATTCGAGACCTGCATTTGTGGCCACTTCAACGATTGCTTAGGTTGGTGCTTGTCCTCTTACCAATCTCATTCGGTGGATTTCCATATCATATTCCTATAGTAAGGTAATCCACTTTCCCTTCGTTCTCCCAGCTCATTCTGCATAAGCAATGCCTTTACAGCTAGGTTAGGAACTATGGAAAACACCTTGTTGCGTAAGATATAATTTTTGAATTTCTTTACCCCTTTAAAAAGGGAATAAGCTTTTGTTTTGATTTTGTAATAACGTAGCTCGACATCTTTCAAAGGGGAACTCATGAAGGTGATTGGATGCTCGCTCCCCTCATCATCTTTATGTTTCAAAATATTGGCACACGAATGATCTGAAGAAAATGAATAGATGTAGAAGGGCTTCAGATAGTTGGGTCTAACCAACATAGGTGTGTCAGCAATTTCTTTCTTGATTTCCCCGAAATCCTACTTTTCTTCTGGGGTCCACATGACCTTGGCATCTTACTTTAGCATAGCATTGAGTGGTTTGACAATTTCCACGAAGCCCATGATAAACTTACAGACAAAGGTAATCTTTCTGAAAAAAAAATTAACTCCTTTTTGTTGCCTAGAAGTTGAATCTTCATGATTGATTGGATATGCTTGGGGTCAATATATATTCCCTTCTATAAGAGGACATGTCCAAGAAATTTCCCTTTAGTGACACTGAAGATGCACTTCTTTAGATTAAGAGAAACCCCGAATTCCCCGCATCTCTGAAAGACTTTGAATAGGTCAGCGACATGATTACTCCACTACTTTGAGAATACAGTTAAATCATCCATGTAGATGATTATGCACTTTCCAATCAAGTCCTTAAAAGCAATATCCATGGCACATTGGAAGGTGGCACTAGCATTAATGAGTCTGAACGGCATCCGTCTATAAGCGAAAGTTCCCCATTTAGTGGTGAATGTCATTTTGTGTCAGTCTTCGTATTACACCATGAACTGGTTGTACCTAGAGTACCCATCCAAGATGGACATCACCTAAGAAAATTTTACTATCTAGAACACCTCATCTAATGAGGGTACAGGATAGTTATCCCTCTTCGAGGCTCTGTTCATATTGTGGAAATTAACACATAACCTTATTTCCCCATTCTTCTTTCTAACAAGAACCAAATTTTCCACCCATGTGGAATGTCTAATCGGGAAAATAATCTTGGCTGACAACAATTTTTGTACTTTTTTATATATTATTGGTTCCAACAAAGCATTGAGAGGGTGATGTCATTGTTGAAATGGTCTCACATCTAGTCAGGGATGGATGGTGTGGGTGATGATTGATGTATCATACATTCTTAGATCTTCATAACTCCAAGCAATAAAATCATGATATTCCTGCAAAACATCCACTACACCCCCCTTTCCCTATGGTGTGCACACTTTCCTGATGAAAACATTCCTTGTTGCATCAATTTTTCTAAGGTTGTAGGTGTCACACTAGCCACTTATGGCATCCTTCTTGGCTTGTTGAACCTGATCCCTGATCTAATCCAAGTCAAAGATTCATTCTAATTGGACCATCCCTCTCGGGATAGTGTTGGTCTTTAGATTGATGACCCCCTCTATATCCAGGTTAGCCTCTTGAGGTTCAAATTCGTCTATTATCTGAGTAGTGAACACATCAAAACTTGTGATAAAATCTAGGATGTGTTTATCATCATTGAACACCTATAAATTGGCTACATTGTTCAGCATAGATGGAATAGAGGTGAGTTCCATAGTGAACCTTTTGAGACCAAATTAGGATAGTGGCCATAGCATGCTTGTTTCCTATGCTAAATTATTGGTTGTATGATTTTGGGAGCATTGGATTAGTTGGATATAGAATGCATCTAGTCCCTCCAATAGATCCCATACCCTATACCTATAATTGGTGATTCTTCGGTCATAACAAGAGTAGAGTTTTCTAACTTTCTTTATGACAAACTCTGAATCCTCAAAAATTTGAAGCATTCTAACACCTTTCCTTAATGCCATAAGGAGTCCCATGACCAAGGCCTCATATTGTGCTACATTGTTGGTGCAATTAAATTGAAGCCTATGAGCAACAAAGTATGAATTACCTTTGGGACTTATTAGTTTGAAACTAACTCTAGCCCCATGCTTGGATTTGGATCCATCAAAGCGTAGCATCTAGCATCCAGGAGATTCCTTGAATACATAATCAATAGACCCAACTTTCACCTTTGATGGGGACCTCATTTCAATAACCTTTTGGGGAGGTGTTGGGGCAGAACGTGTTTGTTCTGGCAGTGTTGACCCAGCTTCCTCCTTCAGAGTGATTTGTCTTTTAACATGCTCAATTACTACCTGGCACAAACAACACTCAAACCTTGAATGGGAAACATTATGTACCCTGCACCAACTGGGTAGCTAGAGTTCCTGAAAGTTCATTCAGGCTCCCAAACTGAGCTAGTCCTGTGCACATCTTTCCATAAAATCTTGGAAACTATACAACAATCCAAGATTATCATCCTCACTTGATTCCTCATCATTTGACTATATAAGCATTTATGTGCTCTAAGAGGTATTGGCTAGATTAACAGGTGGGCTAGACAACATGAGGAAAAACTCACTTATTCCTTCTCCTTCAAGGCATTCTTATTCATTTAGATATGATACTCAGGAGTAATTCCCTAGTTCTGTTCCAGCGAACAACACTTCATTTGTGTTGTTGTATTTTGTGATCATAAACTTCATGCATGGCTCCTGATCAATGTGAATCTAACTCGACATCCCTTTCCATGGTAACCACAAGTGAGAGTAGTCATTTGCAGCGTACCCACTTAACATTCTTTTGAAATCCCTTCTTAGGATTATACCATACGTAATCGGGATATCAGAAACTTGGATGTCAATAGTCTGTTGAATTCTGGGATCAACAACAACCTGCATGGGTATTTTGTTAATCTCTCCCACTATGCTGATCTCATTCTTGTCAAGCTACGTTACCTTATGCTAGGAGGGATTGGGGACTATTCCCAGTGCTTTGCACATTCTCAGGGGCATGAAATTGGCAGAAGCTCCTGAATCCAGCAGGAAATTGTGGAGGTTCTTCCCAAACACACGAATGGTGGTTAGGAAAGGAGGAGTTTCAAATCTCCCTTGAATGAGTCCTCCTGAAACATCCACCTGGTTGACCTGACCCTTGTCCTTATCATGGCCCCTATTTTTGGCTTGTGTATGATCTGTTTCTTTCATGGATTTTTTTGATTGGCTGCTGATTTGCAGGCGGATCAACTTTATTGTGGAAGACCTGTCGGATGATGGGCTCACTTTTTGAATCTTTGAAGGAGACTCTCTTGGCAGGTTCTTCTTGAGCTGACTTGGATGATAGTGTCATATTTATCATTTAGAAGAAGGCATTCCTTATAGCTGGGACTTTGAGTAACTCAAAGGTGGACACACTCAGCTTAACCTTCTTAAATTCTTCAGTAATATACTCTCCCATTTGCTCAACCTCCTAATCATAAGAAACATTTTGGGAGGAGATAGTGGTATTTTGGAAGGAGCTAGTGGGTTGGCTTTGGTTATGGTTTTTCTCCCTATTCTTGTTAAGGTGTTGCATGGGTACATGGGAAATCCCAAATTATTGCTCGCATTTGGGTCAGGAGGAGTATTGAAATTATAAGGTAGAGTGGAGGTTGTATAAGGACCTCCAGCATGACCACCGACCTGTCTATTCCTAAGGTTGTAAGGGGTAGTCCTTTGGTGAAACATTTGGACCTCATCCTCCCTAGGCTCTTCCTCATCCTTAGGACCATTATCTACTAAGTCGAAAAGCTAAGCCAAAGGGCTTTCAGAACTTACCTCTTCTAGCTTGTTGTTGTTGTTTGTAGTGGTGCCTTCCTGCTTTGATGTATTGCACTCACCCTTCAGAAACAAAGCCTGATTCACCACCAGAATAGTGGAGTCATATGGTTTAGATGGAATGATGTCTCTACATCCCAAGTTGTCTACAACATTTTGGACTTCAACTTGGAAAATATCAGTAGCCGTCTAGAATTCTAGAAAATCCAACTCAGAATGCCGACTCGTTTTGTGTATGTGACACCAACCAGATAAAGCAGCCTCAGCCAAGTAAACTCCACTTGTAGTTTTTTCATTATTGTTTGGTTGGTCAAGGGGAGTGGGAACACCACCATTATTGGGCCTCATGTTCCATGTCTAGTTCTACCTCGAGAAATCCCTTGTATCGAAGTTCTATCTCGAATTTTGATTTTTGTCATAATTTTCTCTGAACGGTGTGTTGGCATCGCGGCTATCCTAGTTGTCATGGTTGAGGTTGGCTTAGATGCTCTTTTAAGAATCTTGCAGCTGATTTTTCTTGTTCCTCAAATGCATCATCTCTATGGAAATTTTCTTTATCATCTCTGTGAGTTCATCAATCCGGTCCTTTTGTGTGTTGTTTGGCTATGGAGCAGCATTATGGAGGAACATCAACTGAGCCACCAGCTGATTTTACTGAGCGGGAAGAAATTCAGATGCTTGGAGATATGTTGGTACTTGAGGTAGTTGGGGATGGACTTGCTATTGCAAGGGTAGTAGATATTGAGGAACCATAGGTGCTTGATTCATTGGCTACCTAGGGTACTGAACTATAGGCAACTGTGGTACAAGATTCATGAGAGGCATATGATGTTGCAAGGCCTGGGTAAGCCCTTGAATCTAAAAAGGATGTGCAATTTTCTTGAGAGAGGGCAGCAGACCAGAGATATTCTACCTCAAATTAGTGCTAGTCATGATGGCCTCAACGTACACATTCACTAACCTAGCAGGCGGTGATCACATCCTTTTTACCAGAGCTGAAGTAAGGTTGTCTAGTGCTAAATAATAAATAGGTAGAACAAGAAATCCATTGGAAGCATATGGGGCTTGCAACCGAGTGTACACTCTATGAAAATAGTCATTAAAGGAGTTGATTGCTTCATTGATCTCTCTTTGAACCAGCATGAAATTCTGATACAACTTTGTAGGATTGACCAGGGTCTTGAACTTCTACAAAAATAACTCTTCAGAAGGTCCCATGTCTTGATAGTTTTGGATGGAAAATTGATGTACCAATAGAAGGCATCCTCCCTTTGGGAGTAGGGAAAGGTCCGACAAGCTACATCCTCATAAATAATCTGCATAGTCTTCAAGGAAATCTCAAAAATCTTGACATGCTCCTCTATTGTCCTTTGTGGGTCCTAAGCATTGAATTTCATGCAAAAGCTTTTGGGATTCTTCAACATGTCATGATAGAGGTTGAAGGACAAAGGAGATAGGTTATTGCCCTACCATTCCATTGGATGGGTGGTGGAGGTGGCTACACTATATTGGCTTGTGACCGCAAAGGGGAAAAAATGATTTATGAAACAACTTCCGAGAATGGGACTGCGTTGGGTTTGAAGGCAACATCTAGCCCTCGAGAAAAATCAGCCTGGAAGGCTATTTGGAGTGGGTGAATAGAAGAAAATGTTTCCAAGAATGAAGCGGAAGATGGTGGTGAATGGATAGGAGAGGAGGATGATGGTGAAAGTTAAATGGGTTGTTCAAATGAGTTGGATATGAAGGCTTCCCCTTTCTTAGCTCTCTTAGCTTGAGTAGGGGGTTGTAGCTTTTGAAACTCCCCTTTTTTTGGCGTAGACCTTAATATTCTATAAAATCTCTCGAGGAGAAAGAGCTGATTTGATATAGCTTAACCCTCAACATTCCCTCCTTCTAGCACTAGTTCTGTTCATGGTTGTTTTGACACACTTTTTCAACACAGGCAATGCGTAGATGCATTGCCTCTCTTGAAAGGAAATATCCAACAAGTTGCTGAAAATTACCCCAAGGTCTCTCGGGTGTGAGGTCATGACTTGGATGGAATATCTCAATTGATGTTAATGTGATTTTTTTGGTAATCACAGGGAAAACTTACATGGATGGACCTAGAAGATAATTGTATCTATGAATAGAGTTCTCAGGATGGGAACTCACTATACTTTGTTGCAGGTTCAAACAATGGTCTTGTACTCCATTTCTATTTTAAGTTTTCTTTTTACAATGTGTAATGAACCTTAGCATAGGTTTCTTATTAAAAAAAGAAGGAAAAGAGAAGGGAAGAAAGAGGGTTCGTGGACCTACAACTACCGATGAACAATGATCATGGAGGCTTCTACTGTGGACAATTTCCTTAAAATAGAATTTCACTTAACCAAAAATTTCACAGTATCATGAAAACTATGCTATCTTCTAAGGATTGTAGATGTTTTATCATTCATTCACCACACATATGAATGAAAAAAGATAAAGTTTTAAAGAAAGCTTTAAAATCAAAGTCCAGACTAAGTTTTCAGAGCCATCTACCAACAAAAAATGACCAAAAGTATGGACAAGAAAAGCATCAACAGAACATAAATCTACCAAAGTTGACTAAAAGGAAACTAGAAGAGAAAAGTAAATCTAAAAAAATCTTTAACTTATGAGAGAATAATCATGAAACATGAGAAGAAGTCCAGAAATGCACTAAGGTCAATGTATTTCTATTGCAATTTCTATAGCATGTCTTTACAACAACTCAACTCTCTTTGAAAATGAGAGGAAACCCCCTATTTATAGTGTCCCAAAAGTAGAACATGTGGCCAAGATTGATTTACATTTGTGTGGCCACAATTCACTAAAAACTAGGGCTCTACCTACCCACCAATATATTATATTTTTAAAATACATTTTGTCTATATTCCTATTTTTTCTTCTAGTGGCAGCATTGTAGCATTTTCATCTTTTTGCTAATTTCTCTTTGCTGCAACTATTCCTGTAGAAATTATTCATCAATAATAGGGTTTCCTTCCTACTTCTTTGAAGCTCCATACTCCATGAACCTCAAGATCACCAGCCAGAACTTGCCAACCTCAATGATGTTGGATCTCAACACTTGGTAGCTCCATTCTTTGGAATTGTTAACAAGCTTATCCCAGTCCTCCTCATACTTGGCAAGGTGGTATCTGAATAGTTTGGATTGGGAGAAAGCTTGGGAAGAAAATTTTATAAAATCTACAGTAATCACAGCTAACATCCCATCTTCCATCCTATTTTAGAAGTGAGGCTTTATACTTTATGGATTGATCCAAACATCGGGCACTTCATACTCCATCATTAGCTTTAGGTATCAGAAGCAATCCCCTCTATCCTCCCTGGCCCATTCAAAATCTAGAGTTACTCACTCAAATACCTATTCTAGGCTTTCCTTTTAGTGATCGAAGTCTCGTTTCCACACATCCATCAACCAATGGTCATCATCCTTGAAGGCGAATTCCTTTTCCCAAATCTCACTTAGTAGCCTAAGGATAGCCTCAATTTTTGGGTAAGCAACCCCATACTTATTAAGGAACTCAATGCAAATTCACCTCATACCTTCAAGAGACGTTTGTACTTCCAAGAACTTGTTCATTGTTTGGACAGCCAGATTGATACCCACATAACCAATATCCAAGATTTGTTGAAACTAGTTTTTGATGGTCTTGTCGAAGTTCTTTCTTTTCTCTAGCTTGTTTATATATTCTTCGAACAACAACTATGGTGAGGCCAAGGATGTGGTTGGCTATTCCTTTATGGAGGACCATTATTGGATATAGGTTGTTAAATCAGCCACCTGTGCCTTAAGTTCCTCCTTCGATACTTTATCTTGCTGAATGAGGTGCACTACTATGGCCACTAATTCCTAGAGATGGTTAACCTTTCTCTCTCTGATGGACACTCCCAAGTCAATGGTGGAAACGTTGTAGCTTATTCCTTGTTCTCCAACCACCGGCATAGCTATTTGTACTGCTCTAGATCAAGAGGCATCCATTGTTACTCTTGATCTGATTCTACGCTTTTTCTCTTTCTTGGTACCAATCTGAGCTCTAGCCAATATTGCCTCCAGTCTTTCTTTGAAGTCCTTCAGAGCGAGAGTCCTCTTTTCCAGCTGCCTTTCCAACCACTTGGGCATTGGGGACCCTTCCTTGGGTGATTCATGTTGATCTTTGTTGTCCTCTACCCTAAGTTCAATGGCACTGTCATTGAGGGCCTCCTGCTCAATCCTTGTATCTTCCTTTTCCTCATCAAAGTCTTGAATGAACACCATGCTCTTGATGGGATATTTGGTGGGTAGTCATTCATTAGGGTGGTCCTCCCCTTCAACATCCTTTTCTTCCTCATCCTGATCATGATCACATTCCTCAGTCTTATCTTCTTGTCTATCTTCATGAGAGGATGTTTCTTCATCATGCTCAGGGGCATGACCATGCCCATCCATTGGAGAATTATCACCTTCTGCTTTTGAAGTAGCAACTCTTTCTTCAACCATAGGCTATCTTTCAGCCTCTTTGTCTTCAATCTCTAGATCAACTATTTCTTGAATTATGTCCATGCCTAGATCCTTGCTATCATCATTGGAAGACTCATAGGCGACCTCATCGATTACTCGATGCTCAATTATTGGATGTTCATGATAATCACCTACCTCCTCTTTCACCTCCTTGCTACCTCCAGTTGTTGTCATTCCAAATTATCAGAGATTTGCATAATAGCCTCTATATTGGGTGGCTTAGTAAGAGGAGAAGGAACTAGGATGTTAACCATTTCTTGGGAAATTGCGGCTTGCACCATTGGATTTGCAAACATTCCTAAAATTTCAAACGACACATTGTGCATATATTTCATGAAGGGTTTTGAGAGAGCGAGGGAAGGAATTGTAGTAGTAGCAATGGAAGTTGGAAGAGAAAAGGAGGGAGACATGGAGGATGAAGAAATTGGTGAGGTAGTGGTGGTGGATGAATCAACCAATATGACCTACTCGACAGGAGAAGCAGAGGTAAGGTGAACAACGATGTGCATTGCAGGCAGGGAGGATGCAACTATTGCCTGTGGGATAGGTGGGGCGGTAGTAGTAGAATCAATGGTGGAAACAATAGATGAAGTAGGTGAAGATCTTGGTGGATGAGCCTCCATATCCTCTCCCTCATGGAGTGGATCTTGGGGTATTACTAGCATTTTAGTGACGCTTCCCATTCTTCTATGTTTTTTGGGAGGTTCACTCTTCAAGGTCTTTTGAGCGTACACTTATGGGTTGGGTTGTTTCTCGTCAACCTCCTTTCTCTTCTATGACTGAACAAACGGTGGGGACTTAGATGTTTCTTCAGTTGTAGCAGTGACTATCCCACCATCAGAACCACTTGGTTCACTCTCAAGTCCCTTGAAGGTCAAGGCAAATCCCTGTTGCTTCAGATGAGTGACTTGCCCATCGATCCATGCCTTTGTTTGAGCCTCAATGGGCTTGGTAAGAATGTCCAGTTCATCAACCTCTTTCTCATTCCAATCAATTAAAGGCAATGGTAAATTTGCAATAGCACTATATCTTGGGTCAATCATGGTGATCTCCTCTTCTTCAAGTTGATCTGACACCAGAAATAGGTTCACCCTTCTTACAAAGTAGGTGGTCATACACATATAGTGCACTACCCACACTTCAAAATCATCTTTACAATTGGCCCATAAATTCTTGATATGGTGGAGGTGGGTGTATTCCTATCCAATTGCCTTCCTAGTGTGGCCATATGGGTCCACCCGCTATCTAGTTGTATGTGGCCTGAAGTGGTACTCAACCAGCTCTTTCTCTGAATTGCCCATGCATTGGGAAGTATAAAGTTCATACATTCATTGGATGAGTTTGAGGGGATAAGGGGTTCCCACTAGATGCTTACTGCTTAAAATGTTGTGTATATGTCCCATCTACCAAGATAATTCCTATAGACACTAAAAATGTACAATTTTGATCCGGCACACTAGATCCTGATCTACTAACACTATTTCATCCTGAATCATCTCCTTTGCTAGTCATTTAATCGAATAATCTATATTTGATTAAATTCATTGCTTTTCATCTCTTAATTAAATTAATCAGCTTTATCTAATTAAGTCATCATCTCCTGTTAATTAAATAAATCAATTTTATTTAATTAATTCTGTAAAACCCCTTTTAATTAAATAATTCATTTTATTTAATTAAATCCCTAAAGTCTTCTTATTAAATTGAATAAATTAAACATTATTTGATTTAATCCAACATTATCCCCTTTAGTTAAATAAATCAAAATCATTTATTTAATTAAACCCTTCCTCTCAATTTGATTTAAATCAATTCATAAATTTAAGTCTAAATTGTCACATCTCCTAAATTCCTCATTAAATTAATTAAAATTTGATTAATTTAATCTTAATCTATGTCACATTCTCTAGAGAATGCAACTTGCACAATAAATTAGTTACTTTGATTTATTAATTCATCTATTTTCTCTCAACATGGCATAAAAAGGGAATACTCCCTCAATTTGAATTCAAAAAGTCCAAGTGGACTTGGTCCTTCCAACAAGGCATTTAAGGCCTCTTGCATGTCCTTTTCTTTGAGCCAAGTGACATTAACTTCATTTCCCTTCCCTCTTCAACAAGTCATTTCACAAATTCAAATTCAAATTAATTGCATTTATTGGCACTTTGGCAAAAACTTGCACAACCATCAACCATTCACATGGTGACAAGTGGAATTCAACCATTGGATTGAAAGTTAGTCCCACATTTATCAAAAATTGCTCATTCTTCCAAATTAAAATCTATAAATTAGAGGCTTCTCTCCTCATTCAACATCCACAATTACATGCAAAGTTACTCTCTTAACATTGAGAGCCAATTTTTTGCACATCATTCCATACTTCATCTTTTTCATAGCTAGGTTATGCTCAAATCTCATTGGGAGATTTGACCATTTCACAATCACTCACATTGCAATTTAGGAGTTTGGAAAGGGACAATTTCAACATTTAATTGACACCAATTCCCCCATGGGATCTTGAATTTATTGGCTTAATTAGGATTTACATGCTTTCTTACATCGTGTTCTTCATTTTCCTAATTTGAGTTTTAATAAATGGATTTCATGGGGAATATCTCATGCTTGTTTGCATTTGATCTAACAAATTGATTTGTTTGTTGTTCTTGTGCATTTGGAAGTTTAGGGGTTCACACTTCCAATAGTATGATCCGGTTATTAGGTTACTAGGGCAGCTTATTCAGTCTTTCAAAAAATCCCTCGGCGTGAATGTAGGTGAACTTGGAGTACTGGATGAATAAGAAAGTGTAATGTTTGAGGAGGGCCCTAGCACTTTCAGAGACTCTTCTACCAAAATCACCTCCAAGCAGTCAGATGATGTAGGCAATAAATGCATCGTTTACCCTATAGTAATCCCTCTTGAAATTTTTGTACTGTAGTTGAGGGTACTTGTCGTATGGTTAGAGCTCTCTTCCTGGCGTTTCACTGGGCACTACGGACAATCCACTATAATACCACTAATCGGCAAGAAAATATACCAAGTAGGATGTCATGTAGAATCTAGAGGTTTTCTTTACATTAATGAATTTCTCATGAAAGCAATTACTTATTATCTCTCCCTAATAGAATGCAGTGTCCTCTCCATAGAGAATTTGTTTGGAAAAATACATCATCCATTCCTAGAAGAAGGCCGCAATAGGAAGGCCCATTACTCTACTTAGTAGGGTAACCAGATTATGGTAGTCCTTGAAGAAGTCACTATGGTAGAGCTCCTGAGGAACCTTGGTAGCACTGCCTCGCCTCTCCTTCAACTAATACTGGTTGATCAACTTCTTGCATATTAAAGGATCCTCATCCCACAATGCCTTGCATTCCCGAATAATTGGGGTCTCCATTTTTTCAAAGATGGGTATGTGCAAGGTTTTTTTTATCCCTAAAGGGGACATATCACAAATATGTTGTCATCTTTGTCCGTAATCGTCCTTGTTTCAAGTTGGTACGCCTCCCTGCAAGCCATTGCTAGCTCGGGGGCGGACAAGGCGAGAGGGAAGCCAACAACCTTAGCTAGTCTGCTACTTCTGAACACCTTGGTGTTCTCAGTCTTTAGCTCTACCCTAACTCTCTGTGTGAAGTCATAAATATTGATGTGCCCAATATTGGTGTTTGTGATATCTTTCCATTTAGTTGTAACTTTGGAGTGTAATGGCACTCCCTGGAATTGGTGCCTCATTTGGTCTTTGTCCTCCTTGCCTTAGGGAGCCTTGGTGGTGCTTTTCCCTTTGTCCTTGATTGCCCCTAAAGCTTCTGCACCAACTTCCATATATCCTACACAAAGAGGCAAGAGTTAGCAAACTTAACTACGAGGGTGTAGCCTTTGGAAAATCCCTGCAAATCAAGGTTAGATTAAACAATTTATCATTCAAACAGATGACTCGGACCACAGGGACTGGACTTCCCTTGCTAGAATGTTGTTTTGGAAGGGCGAACAATGCAGGGAGTCCTAGATGACTTCTCCCAATCTTGGAATTGGATAATGGAGGGTGCATGTGGGAGAAGGTCAAATTTAAGCATGTGGTTCGAAGTATGTCTACAAATTTGAGGTAATTTAGATCATCATTAGGATGTTCAGGCTCAAACTAAAGGAAGGCTATCAAGGGCTGGTTGTTTGAAATAGCCTTGGAGAAACAACGTTCTAGAGATGGAGTTCTAGAGTCCAAAACTCGGGAGGCCGAAAGCTGTTTGGGAGCTCGGGCCACAAAGGCGAGGAAGCCATTTGGGAATAGCTGTGTGAAATGTGGAAGCATGGATAGAAGTCTGAGGGATGCTTCTCAGTGGACCAAACCCGAGGAGATAGTTTTCTTTCACCCAAAAAAACTTGGAGGAGAAATGAGGTTCAAGGCCCAAAGATCGAAAAGATGGGTTTACTCTACTGTTTAGGATGATAGGGATAGGATGGAAGAATGGTAGGTGGGGTCCAAATGTAGTGAGGACTACACTTTATCATTAGAATTTTAAGTAGTTGGGAAATGCTCGGGGCTCGATAGTTGGAAAGATGTCGTGAGACAACTGTTTGGGATGGCGGGACAACAACATTGGCCCAAAAAAGGAGGTCTGAAAGGTGGGGTCTAATGGCAACTTGGAATTTTGATTTTTCTAGCTTAACCCCCATGTGGACTTTATGAGCTCAGGGTTCGAGTGTTGGAAGGTCGTTAAGAGAAAGTTGTTTTGAAAACAATGAACTAGAACGATGATCTAGGGACAAAAGTCCACAAACCAGGACCCAGGAGGCATTTCGACATGTCCCTTCTCTCATGGGAAACTTAAGTCAATATGAGGACTGGAGCACAATGATCGGATAGATGAAGCAAGGATGTCATTGAGAAATGGTGAATCAGAAGGGGAATTTCAGAGTTCAGAACCCTGAAGAAGCTTCGTCATCAAGGAAATTTTCAAGCTAATGGTTCGTCCAGAGAGAGTCTCAGGCTTGAAGACCATGGTCACCTTCCCCAAAGAACAAAAATAGAGCGATAGGGTTCCGAATTCAAGTTTGGGTTCTCTAAGGGATGTTTTCAAAAATTTGGACAAGTGGGTTCTAAGGTGAGACCTTTTTTCTATGAGGCTTACAATCATTTCTCCCTTTTTTTTAGTTTTACAATCATAAAGCTTAGAAAAAGGGAAGGACTATCGGATTACTATTGTACCTCAGGGACCCAAAGAAGCGAGACATTGAATCATCCAAGAATGACGAAGCTAAAGCTTGGGCGTGATGGTGGAAAAGGCTAGGGTCACAGTGTGCTTGTTTACTATTTCTGACATGTCAAAACCTGCTTATATAGCCCTTAATTGAATTTAATACCTCCTAATGAATGCAGGTATGATGGCCAATGAGGTAGGTGAGTTCAAATTTTGGGACGACGATGGGAGAACTGGAGCCCAAGGGTTGGAAAGATGCCAGAGAATGGTCATTTAGGATGGACAAGTGAGGCAGATGACAAAGGAAGCACTGGGGTCTGACATCCATGAGGATGCCGAACTTTGGTTTTTCGATACAGCGAGACAAAAATGGAAACCCGAAGGGAGAAACTTGAAAGGGGAAACTTGAAAGGGAAAACTCAAACGGTCAGGCCCGGAGAGTCCCACGGACACCCAGAAAGGAAAACTAACAAAGAAGGCTCAAAAAGGCCCAATACTTATAAATTTTATGGGAAAAACCACGGTCAACCTAAATGAGACTTTCAAGGGCACATTGACCAACTAGGACACCAAAATGGAGGGCATGCAAAACAAGGTGGCCAAAAAGGGCCTGGTAAGGTGATAGAAAGAGAGGGTCCCCATTCTAAATGGAGCGTGTGTGCTATAGGCACAACAAGTACATTTGTTAAATCCAAGCTTCAACCAATAATAATCTAATCTAGCATACAAACCTGTGGGGGCTTGCTTGAGTCCATACAATGCTTTCTGTAACCAAAACACCATATCTCCTTGATCAGTCAATTGAAATCCACCAGGTTGCTCAATATACACTTCTTCTTCCAATTCAGCATTTAGAAATGCTGACTTGACATCCATCTGATAAACCTTGTAGGTTTTGTAAGCATCATAAGAAAGAAATAGTCTCATAGCTTAAATTATAGCAATAGGAGGAAAATTCTCTTCAAAGTCAATTCCTTCCATCTAAGAATATCCTTTGCATACCAGTCTTGATTTGTTTCTAATAATTTCACCTTGATCATTCAGTTTGTTTCTAAAGACCCATTTAGTTCCAATTGCATTTTTATCCTTAGGTCTAGGAACAAGATTCCATGTATTATTCTTCTCAATTTTTTGAAGTTCTCCTTTCATTTCTTCAATTCAATGTTCATATTTGCATGCTTCATTTACATTACTTGGCTCAGTCTTTGATATCAAATATTATTCTTTTGCAATTTTTATCCTAGTATGGACACCTTCATTCTTATCACCTATAATCTGATTTTCTAAATGATTTAATCTCACATACCTTGAAGACTTAGGTTTTTCTTGAATTTTAGGCTCTTGTGATCTCTCTTTTGCACTTTCACTAGTTTCTCCTTCTTGATCTTATTGATTCACCAGAATGATCTGAACTTGATTTGAGGTATGCCTTTGTTTGTACTATCATTCTGATCATTAGAATCATATCCACAGGTTTTGGATGGTCTAGCAATGTCTTCATCAACCTTAAAATTTTCACTTTCAACTATTTTCTTCAATATCTTGTTGTAGCACCAGTAGGCCTTGCTCTTAGTAGAATAGCCAAGAAATATTCCTTCATCACTTATAACATCAAACTTTCTTATATCTTCATCTCTTCTGATGTAGCATTTACTCCAAAATATTTTGAAATATCTAATAGTAGGCTTATGACAAAACCATAGCTCAAAAGGGGTTTTACCAGTATCACCTTTGATTTGTACCTGATTGAGGATATAAAAAGTAGTACTCATAGCTTCTCTCCAATAGATATGAGGATCATTTCCTTCTAGCATCATAGTTCTAGTAGCATCTTGAACTATCATATTCTTCCTCTCCACAAATCCATTTTGTTGAGGGGTCTACGGTGTAGATAATTGTCTCTGAATCCCATGTTCTTCATGGAAATAATTAAACTCAATGGAAGTGAATTCACCACCTCTATCTGATCTTAGATACTTAATATTTAGACCAGTCTCTATCTCAACCATAGACTTAAAGATCTTGAACTTATCTAGAGCTTCAAATTTCTCCCTTAAGAAAGTGACCCAGATTATCCCAGAGTAATCATCAATAAGCAACATGAAATACCTATAACCTTGCAAACTTTTGATTCTAGCAGGACCACACAAGTCAGTATGCACAACCTCCAACAATTCATTTGAACATTGATGTTTGCTCCGAAATGAAATTCTAGTTTTCTTTTCTACTTGACATTCCTTGCATATGGCATTAGTAGGCTTTACCAACTTAGGAATATCTCTCACTGCCTGAGTAGAACTTATCTTGATAATACTATCAAAGTTTACATGACACATTCTCCTTTGCCACAACCAACTTTCATCAACTTGAGCAATCAGACAACTTTTACTAGCAACATTGAGGTGAAAAATGTTACCTTTTGTTTGTGTACCTGAAGCAATCACATTTCCAAAACTTCCCAATATTCTACACTTTCCTTTCTTGAATTGAAGATTGTATCCATTATCAACCATTTGTCCAACACTCAAAATATTATTCTTCAAACCTTCAACATAAAGAACATTATCAATATTATTCTTACCATCAAAAGAAATACATCTTGTTCTATGAATTATACCACCATTGTTATCACCAAATCTTACAACACCACCATCACACTTTTCCAGGCTCACAAATTTTATTTTATCACCTATCATATGATGTGAACATCCACTTTCAATTACCATTCATCCTTTTCTTCAACTCGAGCAACTAGGGCTTTGTCCACACTTATACAACTAGTCGATTAAATAGACACGACTTTATTTTCCTTGATAGAAATAAACACAAACTCATTTTCACTTACATTCCCTTTATCAGATTCATCATCTGTCACACCTTCATCAGTAGCATAATAAGACTTCTTATGAAATCTAGGCTTTTTATATATTGGCTTAGGGACTCTTTCTAGACACCTTGATGCAAAATGACCTATATTATTGTAAGAAAAACATTTAATAGGAAAATTTCCTTTATACTTACCTTCTCCTTTGGCTTCTCTTTTGACAATAAGTGCTTCAAGCTCATTAAGTTCTCTTTCTTCTTATTCAATCTATCTCATTTATTATTCATACTTCAATACCTTTCTAGAAGAACTTTCACCTAGATCATATCTCTGCTTGTCTCTTTCAGAGATAGTATCTTTGAATGCAGATTCTATCTTAGGAAGGGAATCACCGAATTCACTCAACTCAAAAGTAGTTACTTTACCAATCAACATATCTCTAGTTACATTTTTGACAGTCCTAAGCTCATCAATAGCTATAGCTTTAAATTTTAATGCATAAGGTAGGGATCTAAGAACTTTAGCAACAAACTCTTAATCATCCAACTATCCAGTAGCACATCTAATACCACACAAAAGTTCATTCACTCTTTGCATGAAAATAGTAATATTCTCATCATTTCCAATTTTCAACAGTTCACATTCCCCTTTTAGACTTTGTAGCTTAGCAATATTCACATTAGCATCACCTTCATACAAAGTTTCCCACTTTTTCTAGATCTCATAAGCATTCTTTAGATCCATAACATTTGTCATCTCAAAATCAGTCAAAGCACTCAACACTACTTCCTTAGCCTTGGTATTGTATTCAAAATCCCTAATTTTAGCAGTAGTAGTAGGACCACTTTGAGGAATAACATACCTATTACTTGTAATGTTCCAATAAGATTCACCAATGCATCTCAGATGAAACTCCATTCGAGTCTTCCATAGAGAATAGTTTGTTCCATCAAATATCAGACTATCCTTCTTATATTTCACCATCCTAGATCACCTCAAGCTATTAAACTTCTTCTAAGGAACCCGCTCTGATACCAATTGTTGGCAACACAAGGGAAAAAAACTAAGAGGGGGGCGGGGGGGGTGAATTAGTTGTCACATTATTTCAAACATATTAACTTTGTTAACCCTTATTCTTAGATCTGATTAATAACCATGAAAGCATAAATCAACAACACATTAGAAATACACATAACACAAAGATTTTTGTGTGGAAACCTTATTAAGGGAAAAACCATGGTGGAGGTTAATCCAAAACTTTATACTTTGTTAAAAGTATAAGAAGAATAAATGGGAATGCACATTCATTTAGGAACATTGTCTAGAGCTCATTGCTCAGATACAAAGGAAGACTCCCTATCTTATAGAAATATTTATATTAAATCCATCTAAAGAATTTTAATTGAGAGAGTAGCATCTGCTAATGCCTGATTACAATTTTTGTTAAGCACATGGAAACTTCTTCACTTTTCTTCACTTTTCTTCACACTTTGATATGTTTTCGAATGATATGATCTTTATTCACACATATCCCTCACATACTTCACATACTACAAACACCAAATGAGATAAAAAAATTCTCATATATATTTGCAATAAGTAATTACATTTCTTCATGTTGACTAGAAAAAAATAATAGAATTGTTGGCCCAAAACAATAAATATTATCAATGCAAATAAACCAAGGTCAGCCACAACATAGTAGAGACCCAAAACAATTTCCTTGAACACAAAACACCTTCAAATATTTTTCCTCAAAGATCGACAACACGCTATAATCACCTTTTCAGCTATGAACATGAAAAATATGAACACGCAAGAGAAAATAATGGATCACGAGCATAACGATAAATGCATACATGAAAAATAGATAGAACATGATCTAGAAACATCTAGAAACACCACATGAACATACACAACAACTCAAATTCTCATAATCACATCATCTTCTTCCAAGAACACCAACTTCAGTAACATAAACTCATAGCTTGCTCAAATATTCATGGACACCTCTAAAACTTTCAGTGGATAAACTATATAGGCTTGAAAAAAACCCTTTAATCTACAACTTCTCACCATCAACGTACTGAAATTTCCATCATACTGATCTTCACTGCTTCATAGACAACCTGGAACTTATTTTATTACAATTTTCTCAATATCCTCGACATATACAGTTTTAAAGAAATTAATGCTAATAGTATTGACATCAATGACAACCACATATTAGCATCACAACCACAATATCCAACACTATTTTTCCCATTTGACATCACCTACAATCACTTTATCAGATTACATGTATACTTACATATGCTCCTCCTAATAGATATATACATCTATACAAGAGAGTGATAACCTAGAAAACTCAGTTGACTCCCCCTAAGGGTGTTATCCAATAATATCATATCAAAAATTATACTAGAAAAGTGTTTATAATATTCACATATATACACCTAAAATCTGATCAACAAACTAAAATGCATAAAAATAAATGCAATCACCTAGAGGAAGAATTTGACACCTAAAGATTCTCGAGGTATGTTTTCTATTCCTTTTCCCTTCTTGCTATCCTTTCTTGGTGAGGCAAAGCATTTAACTTTGAGTCTTGAACTCCATCAAAATTTATCTACCATCATCTAGAGAACAAGGTACTATATTTAGCTTTGTTTCTTTTTCTCCACTCATAAGGGCATTGGAGATAGGTAAGAATTTGGCATTTACCAGATCCTTAAGATTTTCAATCTGTATAATTATCTTCTCCTTTTTAACTTCAAGTTGAAATAATTTCTCATGTAGATTCTCTATCATAGTCCTAGTGCTCTCATCAAAGTCTTGTTCTGGATAATAGTGAAAGGTGGAAAATTGTTTGGTTTCCCTCCTTAGGGTTTAGGACCTAGAAGGGCAATTTTCACTAACTTTCACTCAAGAACAAACCCTTGAGATCTCAATGCAAAAGAGAAAGAGATCTTGCAAGAGGGATATTCTAAGGACTAAATATGATCTAATAAGGGGTTCATCACCAAGTTTAGACTTGGAAAATATAATGAAAAGAAAGATGCAATACTAAACCCTATTTTAATGTAATGCACTACAAAATGACCTAGAAAAGTGAATGAAACAACAGGGAAAGCTATAGAAAGGAAGATGTGCACCTGGAAATCCAAAGATGGTTGGATGGAGGTCTGGAACATTGAAAATTCAGACTTTAAGGCTAACTGGTACTCATTCACCAAGCTAGGTGAATTGGTCCAAAAATAGGGTTTCTATGTGAGAACAAGAATCTGCCAAATGGGTATCTGAATCTGTAAAAAAATTGAAATTTGATTGCAACTAGGACTCATTCACCAAAAGTGGTGAGTTAGTATAGTTAGAATTTTCTAAAGTTTCAAATTTTGAATCTTGTCTTCTTGGTCTACTCAATCTGCCTCTGCAAGTTTCTAGATCTAAAACCCTAAAAATTGACTTGTAGGTGTTCTCCAATGTTCTCCAAGACTTGATGAAAATTTTGACAACTTTTCTCTAATCTTTCTCCTAAGGAAATTTGCAACCTAGACCTGAAAATCACACACAAAGGAGAGGGAAAATGTTGTTGGGTTAATGGATAGGTATTTTCCTTGGTCAAAACCCTTGTTGGTAATTAAACCTTGAAATGGGATGAAATATGAATGTAGAATGATGAATGAACAAGATAAGATGCTGCAAATGAACAAACCTTAACAATAAGAGGCTGAAAACATGTATGAAATGACTCAAATGGATGTAGATCTTGACTCTTGCTTGAAGGTGATAGATCTTAAATTGAACATTTTCTTGAATCAAAAAATCCTATATCACAATTGTTAGCACCAAAGCAAACATGATCCATGAAATCTTTGACATGATGATTCATACTTGAAGAATTCTATAAAATTCTTGATAGTCTGCTCTTGAATGCTCTTGTGAACTCAATTACGGTAGTATGAATGCTCTCAAAAAAGTCTTAGGTGAAAATCAGTGAAATAACCTTGTATTTATAATAAATTATGCAAGAATTTCTGAAATTACAACACTACAAGCCAACATTAGATCTAGGAGAATAAAATCCCACCAAAAATTTGAATTAATTTTCATTTTGGGAAACATGAGACTCATTCGCCCAAGGGGGTGAATGAATCCCACTAGGCTTAATTTTTTGGACCATTTTCAAAAATGCCTAGAAATGTGTAAAACCAAGTTTGGGACCAAAAGGTCCAAGTGGGACTCATTCGTGTAAGGTGGAGAATGAGTCCCATATCACTAAATATAGGCCAATTAAAGCATAAAAAATCCCAATTGTTAATGAAAAGACTAGAAGAGTGTGAAAGATGGTTAAAACACTTTACAACACTCTAAATAAGGTAAGATTAAGGTTTAAAAAGAGGTTTATTATGTTTAGTTAAATAATAAAACCTTAGAAAAGTGTGAAAGTGTGTTACAACACTTCACAACACTTTAGCAAGATACCTTATAAATACATTAGTTCACAAGGGCCCAAGACCTAATGTGAATGTGTCGACCACATTAAAACACTAAATCAAGGCAACATTAGACTCAATCTCACAAGGAGGGACCAAACAAGTGTGAAAATTTCCTTGATGACATTTTTTGACACTACACATTAGGCACTAAAGGCTTTATCAATTTGGGACTCAATAGATTCCATCTCATATTTTATGCTCTTGTTGGATATAGGGAATTTCATATAGAATTGGAATAACATGTTGTCTTTTTCCAAGAAATCCTATACACCTTTGAGATTACCCTAAAAAAATTTCTATGTTGTGGCACACTTCTCCATTATGTCCATCAATCTCTTCTTATTTACCTTTTTATCTATTTATTTCTCCAATTTTTCCTTCAATCCACTAGAGTACTCCTTGAATGAATCAAGAAATAAAATTAATTTCTCCATAGCAGATAAGAAGTTGTCTACACATGCACCAGGTATGGTCTCTTATTGTATCTTTATTGCTTAATTAATTAGCTCTACACTTTTCAGATTTTACTATAAAATTTTTTTTAGGGAAAAGGCATGAATGCATTACCCAATCAAAGCTTGTGCAATCGAGAGATCTTATACATATCTACTTGTCCCTGTTGTATTGAAATATGAAGTAGCTAGGAAGATACTACCAGTTAAAATTAGAGTTGCATACTCAAAAAATTATTCAAAGAATCTTCAGAGGTACCGAAAGATTCACCAACTATCTTTGTATCATCTTCTACAAGTTGCTTCTCCAAATCCTTTTCATTTTCACCAATGCTAACTTAATTTTCATCTTTCTTCTCAGCATTGAACGATGTCACCTCATCCTTCTTCTTATCAATACCAGATGCATTTACATACTTTTCCTCATCATCTATAGATTTATCAAAGAAATATAGTGGTGTATTCATCTCCAATTTTCCTTATGCATCCTCTGCATTAACCTCTAGTTCTGAAGGAGGTGAGTTATAAAATGCAGATGCATCCTCCTTCTATACTTCTATAACATTAAACACTACAGTGTTATGATCTCCTACTAGAGGATCATCATTTGTAGCACCTTCTCCTACAGTGTTCTCTTCACTGGTAATATTTCATTCCACATCCAGAAGAGTTTCATCTTGCACATTAGCTTCTTGAGTAGAATATTCATGTTGAGAATCATCGTTTTGTCCTTCTTCTTCTTCCTTAACATTCAGAACTAACATATCATCATGCATTTGTTCTTTTGTGCTTGGAGTCATTCCTAATCATTTTTCCAAATCAATAACCTTCTCCATAATCTCATTCTAGAGCCCCTCAAGATCATTTTGATCTCTTCTCATAAGGTTAGTTACCCTTTTATTTGTTTAAAACTCCTTATTATACACATGAGCCAATGTGGATTTATTTTCATCTGAAAAGGGTGCACTATTCTTCTCCAAAGAAAAATACCTCAATTTTTCTTCTTCATTGATTTCCTCCTATCTTCTTGCACATAATACATTCCTTAATTCTTTAGGAAACTACTTTTCAATATTATTCATCTTCGCTTCCAACTAATAATGTACTTTACAATGGATTCTTCAATGGTTTCCTTATCTATGTCATCAATAGTTGTCATGTCCCTTTTTTCAAAAAATAGTATTTTTCCTAAAAATAGCCTATTTTTAGTAAGACCAATCATCCTAATATAGTAAGTCAAGTCCTGCAAACAAATCGGGAAAATAATGTCCTTTATGGTGAAATAATAAAATAAGATTTTAGTGACAAATTATTAAATGGAGATTTAAATATTTGGATCCAAGTTGAGTGTGGCTTTTTGGAAAAAGGCAAAATGGATTTTTTATTGGCTTGTGAAGTGGTGCAAGAAATAGAAATATTTTATTGTTTCCCTCAGGTGCACTTGAATTTTTATTTTAAAACTAGGAAAGAGGAGTTACATAATTATTTCCCTCATTTTGGCATGAAAACTTGGCACCCAACTTTGGCTTTTGAATGTGGATTACTTAAGGGAAAAAATCAACTTTTTTCATTATTCATTCATTGTGTTTCGCTAAAGCATTTTTCTTTCTTCTTCGGAGAATGACAAGTCATTGAGGTTTTATCTTCTAGGATGATAAACCAATGAGATATAGACTTTTAGGAAGTGGGTTTATAGGTCTCTAGAGGAAACTTCATACAAGGGTTGCAATTGTGCTTTCAGAGGAGTTTTATTGTGTGCTTTTGTGGGAGTTTATTGCCGATTTTTGTGTGTTTTTGGCTCATAGTTTGTAATCAGACTCTTTTTTGTTGTTATCATCATATTCATGGTTTATTTTTATGTTGTGATCAGACCAATATCATATATATTTTAGTTATATTCTTATATTCAAATTCTCGAAAGTTTTTGTGCAAATCTATTGGGGTTTCAAGTATATTTTTTACTGCAAAATTGGTGGAAATGATACATATTGTAAGGATAGATCTGTGGAATTTCTGAAGTGAATTTTTATAGGCTATTATTCTGCCAAAATTTCTATAGAAAATTTATTTGGTGCTGCAGAATAAAAATTTTAAGTGTTTGTGGCTTCATTGGAGCAATTTTAAGCATACTTGATTTCATTGCTTCTCTTTGTTTGCAAATTTAATTACAAAAAATATTAAAGCATTTGAAAATCATATTTAAAAATCTCTCATAAGGGATATTACAATAGTAGGATACAGTGCAAAAATATCTTCTAACATTTCATGCTCCACAATCCCATTGAATGAAGAATCAAGTTTCATAGGGCTATGTGTCCGTACTAGAGTCTTTTTCTTCTTCTTCTTCTTCATCAACATTTACTCCCAAGTATGCTTCTCTTGTTTCTTTGGTTTTAACTCTTATTATTTTAGGGGCTAATTTTTTTTATTATAGGTTTCTTCTCCTTCATTGGAGTACTTGCAGAGTCCTTCCTCTTCTCTCCAATAACACACTTAGTCCTGAAGGACTTAGGGGAAACCGAAGGAGTAGTAGATGTTCTACTATATATTTTGACACTTGATGATCCTATTAGTGATCCATACATGGATTTAGCCTTCTAAACTTGTTTTGTGAGGCCCATTTCCTCCACAGCTCTTGTAGTCATCTTCTTCACTATTTTTTTTTTTGTATTTGGTCCATTTCACTTGCATGGACTTTTTCTAATAGGTACTATACCTGTCTTCATAGGTGTCTTTTGGTTTTCTTAGCATAAAATACATTGAGTTGGTGATATATTACTTTGTAATCTCATATCCCATCTCTGGGATCCAAATATTCCTAGGCTCAACAGCCTATATAATGCAACTATCTTTTGTCATGAAGAATGTGATATCATTCTTGTATTTCTCCACCATGCCCTAGAGAATCCTTTCTCTGGTTTGCATGTTATTTTGAAAGTTCTTAAAAAATACCCATAATATTTCTTCTTGTATCTCCACACCATATAACCTCCTGATATGGTATCTGATTTGATGTTCCACTAGTTTGTCCTTCAACTAAACTATATTATTTGTTCTCAAAACCTCATTTAAGAAATAAAACAACAAATAGATGATTAATGTTACAAATTTGAAAGGATATTTGGAATCCTTTGTCCTCTATAAATTTTCAATCAATCATGCCCTCAAAAGCTCACAAAAATCATAATTCTTATCCTTCACAACCATTTCATATGCGGTATTAATGATGGTTGTTAATACAAAGTTGTAGCATAAAAAAAGTAACCCTTTCACACTAATCTAGGAATTCATTAATTAATTGTGGTTAATTGAGGTTAATTGGCCATTTAATTCAAATCTAAGCCTTATTAATTATATTTTTCAAGGATCTATCTTGAGACCCATTAATAATATTTCATAGCATTTACATTGGTAAAGTTGGAGTCCTAGAAAACTGTGTTAGGACCCATTCACCACTTTGGGCGAATGGTTCCTCCTAACCTAGGACACACCTTTTTTGGCATATTTGAGATGGTTTTTTTTATGTTAATTCACCTCCCCAAAGATAGGTCCTAGGAAATTGTGCTAGGACACATTCAACCAAGGTGGAGAATGGGTCCTCCTTTCGTAGGACCCCCTTTTTGAATTTATTTATGGCATGAATTTAATGATTTTCAATCCTAGATCTGATTTCAGCTTGGATTATTTGAATTTTGAGGTTAATTCTTAGATTTAGTATAAATATAAGGTTAAATCACATAGTTTCATCTACTATTTTCAAGAGAGCACCCTAATACTTCACAAGAGAACTTGAAGAGGATTTCAAAATAATTTGAAGGTAGATTATAAAAGTTTCGTTGTAGCAATTCAAGATCATATCATCATGTCAAAGGTATAGTGCATCAAGCATATGGTTGAGTTAATGTATGTTGATGTAGTGTTGAAGATCCATTTGCAAGAATTATTTCATATCTAATTCAAGATCAAGATCTACATTCTTCATGGCCACTTCATGTTAGATTGAAAATTTACATTCCAAGACATCATCCAAGGTATTAGTATATGTATCATGTTTCATGATTATATTACATTATTTCAACCTAGAAACCTATAAACACACATCAAAGAGGAGAAAAACTTGTTGATTGTTAGAGGAATAGGGGTTTGCCTTAGTCAAAGTTTTCAAGTTGAAAAGTTTCCATCTATATTGAAAAAATAGGAAAACAAGGCTACATAATTTTTTTCAGGTTTTTGGAAGTTGAGCACCAAGGAGTTGGAAGTGTAGACATCAAGGAGCAAAACCCAGATCTCAGTTTTTGAAAGTCCTTAGTGACCTAAAACCATCAAGTTTTCAACAAGGTACACATTGTTTCAGCCTTCCAAATATCCCCTTATTGTTTCTATAATAGTTAGGATTTATTTCCGATAGTTATCTAGGCATTTTGGCCCTCATAATTGAATGCAAACCTAGAAAAACATAGTGGCTCATCATCTTGATCAATTCATCTTAATTAAAAGCCCCCTATTATTTTTCTTTGTTTCATTTTGGTGAACCATCCTTATTGAACATTGTAGTTTTCTAATTTTAGAGTCTTTCCTTGCATCATAGGTTAGATCTTGCATTCATTTGCATTGAATTAAATCTCAGTTAGGTTTTTCTACTTTGCATGAAAACATGCATCTCATCTAGGGTTTAGAATTGCATTGTTTTACATCCTTTAATTCTAAGAAATATAAAAAACAAATATGTCATTTTCCATATCATTTAGATCTCATAAATTTGTATTTGAAAATTAAAAAATTTGCATTTCAAATTAGGTCTTTTCATTCATCATCATTTCCTTTAAAATTTGGATTTCATAGTACATTTGCAAAAATCTCAAAGTAAAGATTATTGTTATAGACCTAAAAATAAAATACATTGAAAAAAGCTTAAAAATCAATCAAAAATAGTTAAGAAAACCCTAATCTAGGACCCATTTTCCACTTGGGGTGAATGAGCCCTTTATTAACCTTGACCTATATTTTCTAGAATTTGTAACTCACTGAGAAATACTTAAAAATCAATAAAAACATTTCAAAATCCTCATCTTGGACCCATTCACCACTAAAGGCGAATGAGTCCTTGATCAGGTGTTGATCTGAATTTATTGAAATTTGAAATCTTTGTTTTAGGCTTTTGTTTGTTGTTACATTACATTTCAATTTATATTTCATTAAATTCATTACATCTAGCTTAATTTTCTTCATTGAGTGCATTGTCAAAATTCAAAATTTCATTTATGACATTTCATTTTTAGTTCATTGCATTGTGTAATCAGAAAATTACATTTTTTAGATCTAAAAATTCTAAAATGGATAAGTGTTTTAGTAGTGTGTGAAAATATTTGTTCTCTTTGGTTGATTTTTCATGTTTTTTTTTTGGCAATGAACCTAATGCAATTTAACCTACTCATGCTCACACAACTCCTAATGAGTGTCCTTGTGAAATTGACATCATTGGAGAAGATGATGCTAGCATGCATGAATTCATAAACAATTGCCTTAACAATCTTGAGAATAATACATCATTTTATCCTTCCTTGAAACAATCAGCACAACTTGAAATGTTTGGTCTTTTACATCCTAAAATTGAGTCACAAACTAAACCTAAAATTTCAACAATGAGTGAACCTACCTCCTCTAATCAAGTGCATACATCTTATGTTAATAAAGTGACCAATAATCCTATAAACCTTGAAGAGACTTATGGCCAAGGCTTTAATATTTTAACTAACCAAGGATACCACATAACTAATGAGCATGAAATTCATAAAATTTTAGAGAAAAATACTATTGAAAAAACAAAAGGGATAGGATATCAATATCCTCTTGTTGACATAAATGTCCTCCTTCCTAAAGAACGACCAATTCCTCGTAACGATAACAAATAAGATAAGATCATTTTAGATCCTCTTGATTTATATCCACCTAGAGAATTTGGTGAATATAGCAAGAAAAAAAGGCCTTATAAACTAAATAAATTACAACTCCCTTGTCCACCATTTGAAACTAAAAGAACTTTACACATAATTATAAGCGAAGGACTTATTACAGTACCACCCATGTGAGAAAGCCGACATCCAAATCCTAAGAATACAAACACATTTCATTGTAGATATCATATAATTTTTGGATATCATAAAAAATATATATAAAGTTTGATATCATAAAGATAGTCCCTTAAAGCATGCATTTTACTCCTTGCCATGTAATAGTTGTAGGGTCTTAAACATTCTCACTATTACATCTTATACACTCAATGAAAATAATTCTCTTGATTGCAAGGAGCTCATTCTCATTACCTATGTTGGCTCATCCTTGTCCTCCATTTAGTGGGGGCATGGGTTAGTTATCGTTGTTCTAGTTTTGGTATGTGTTGTTGTCCCTTTGGCTAGTTGTTTTCCATCTATTTAAATATAGACTGAGATTGGAATGTGAATGAAATTCTATAGGTTGACTCGCATGTTCCTTACTAGTATTTTTCTTTTTCATGTTTCCTTATGTGATTGCATGTGCATAATCTGATCCTCTGTGATGTTTCATTTGATGTATCTCTCTCTTTTCATGTATTCCTCTATATGTATCTACATTATTCTCTATGTTGCAAAATATTTTCCCTTATTTTTTCATTTGTCTTGTACCATTTTCCTTTTGGCGATGATGCAAGGTGTCTAAACATTCAGGTCTCTTCCATATTGACCCAAAAGGATTTTTATTTGTTTTGGCTCTTTTTGTGTCATTTTTCTAGTTCTATGAGTATTTGGGGAATGATGACAGTTTTGAGCTCTAAAACCAACTTTGTAGCAAAGACGTACTGACCTTGAATCCATAGATACCTTATGTATTTTTGGGGGCAACCCATTCCTTCCTATTTCATGGTGTAGCTTTATTTTGGAAACATATGACTTGGAATAGGGTTTTCTGAGGAAATATTTCATGTCTTAGGAGAAAACATTGGCTACTTTAAATTATTTTCTCACAGTAATGGTGTTAGAAATTGCTTTAAAGTGGCGGAATACATCGATGAAATCTTTCAACATATTTCATGGCATGATTTTATTTTTTCTCATGATGTGTCCTTTTCTTGGTGGTTTCATTTGGTTTGATGTCCTCCAAGAGTGATATTTCTAAGCATACGATCTCCCTTGGTGGCATGATGTGAAATGAGAGGCATCCCATAAGTGGTAATATAATACTCTTTGAATTTTCCTCTCTTGGAGACATTAGCCATGACATTCCCTAAGAAGAATACCTTACATGAACAAAGAAAAATCCCCTTTAAAAATAACTTATAGGCATGGAATTCAAAGTAATTCAAACGCATAGCATTGTGGTGCCCTATCGAAGTTTTCAGGAGGAGAACTTTGGCATGGTATGGGAGGCTAATATGATTCTATCATTTGCCACCTAATTGGGATAACTCACCTAGTGGATGGCCTAAGGTTCCACTACCCAAAAGTGAGCACACATGTTATGGAAAAACAACCTAGACCTACTCCACATAGTATTGGACAGATTATTGAATCTTGATACTTGTTATAGACAAACAACCATGTTCCACATTGTGTTGGAATAGTTGTGCTTCATCCTTTGTTTTTCTTTGTTTTTCTTGGCCTTTGATAGGGTATGACTATGCATCTTTGTTATTGATGCATACTTAAGCATCTTTAATGTCTACTTTAGGGTGAGTTTTACATGGGGGTAAACTCTCACTAAAGTGAGGAAAAATATAGCATCGAAAAAAGTAACCCTTTTTCATGCTTAGTCTAGGAATTAATAATTAATAATAAAATTTACTTAATTGTGCCTTATTTAGGGTGTTGTAAAGTGTTTTCTTACACTTTCATACTAATCTAGGGCTTCATTAATTAATTATGGTTAATTGAGCTTAATTGGCCCTTTAATTCAAATCTAAGCCTTATTAATTTCAGTTTTCAAGGATCTATCCCAACACCCATTAATGATATTTGATAGCATTTACATTGGAAAAGTTGGAGTCCTAGAAACCTTTTCTAGGACCCATTCATCACTTTGGGTGAATGGATCATCCTAGCCTAGGACATCCCTTTTTTGGCATATTTGAGGTGGGTTTTTGATGTTATTTCACCTCCCCAAAGATAGGTCCTAGGAAATTTTGCTAGGACCCATTCTCCCAAGGTGGCGAATGGGTCCTCCTTGCCTAGGACCCCCCCTTATTTATTTGTGGTGAAATTTTAATGATTTTCAATCCTAGATCTGATGTCATCTTGGATTATTTGAATTTCAAGGTTAATTCTTAGATTTAGTATAAATATAAGGTTAATTCACATAGTTTCATCTAATATTTTCAAGAGAGAATCCTAATACTTCACAAGAGCACTTCAAGAGAATCTCAAAGGAATTTCAAGGTACATTATCAAAGTTTCATCACAAGAATTCAAGATCATATCATCATTTCAAAGACATAGTGCATCAAGCATCTGGTTGAGCTAATGTATTTTGATGTAGTATTAAAGATCCATTTGCAAGAATTGTTTCATATCTAATTAAAGATCAAGATATACATTCTTCATGGACACTTCATGTTATATTATAGATTTACATTCCAAGACGTCATCCAAACTATTATTATTGCATGTTTCATGTTTCATGCTTCTATTTCATTATTTCATAATAAGGTTTAATTACCTAAATGGGTTTTGAATAGGAAAAACCCCTATTCCTCTAACAATCAACAAGTTTTTCTCCTCTTTGATGTGTGTTTGTAGGTTTCTAGGTTGAAGATCAAGTGGAGAACAAGATTCAAGTAAAATTGTCAAAGTTGTCAAGTTGCAAAGTTTTCATCTATATTGCAAGAACATGAAAAACAAGGATACAATTTATTTTTCAAGTTCTCAAGAGCTGAGCACCGAGCAGTTGGAAGTGCAAACATCAAGGAACATAACCCAGATTCTAGTTTTTAGAAGTCCTTAGTGACCTCAAAACAACAAGTTTTCAACAAGGTACACATTGTTTCAACCTTCCAAATCTCCCTTTATTGTTTCTATAAAAGTTAGGAGTCATTTTTTATTGTTATTTAGGAATTTAAGCCATCATAATTAAATGAGAACCTAGGAAAACATAGTGGTTCATCATCTTTATCAATTCATCTTCACTAAAATCCCCCTATTATTTTTTTTCATTTCAGAATTTTTCCCTATTAGTGAAATATATGTTTCAACCAATCATTATGGCAACATACTTGACTTTTGAATCTCTATTGTTCCTGATTGTTAATTCTCTCTTGTCATAAGTCACTCCAGTTAGCTCCATCACTACTTTATTCTTCACAAAATTTAGTGTCGAAACTAGTTTAGTTGAGCATAAAATTGTAACAAAACTAATCACCTCTTTGTTGATTAGGTGTGGTATATCAAGGCAGGAAAATCTATCATGAATCCTACTCAATGTGAATCTTATCCACACATCACCATGGCTTAAGTTATCATAATAGTGTCACACATCAAGCTTCTTCTCTACCAAGCTCTCAAATTTTGTCTTCAGTTTAGATTTTTCTCGGTGAGTTTATTAACCCACACATCACCCATTTTACCATGATTATATTATTCCAACATCAAATGTATGTAAATCCTTGCATATTCTATGTGCAGAACACCATATAAGATGTGTGAAAATGCACCATTTGAATCATCCACCAGGGAATTTTGGGGATGCCACTTGAATTTAGGTTAGGGACAATCCACTACCTATACAACTTGTGGTGTATACATTTTGCAACAAATTATTGAACTAATTTTAATACTTAGGGCAAAAGGGAATTGCAAATGCCTTCAATTTCCTTTTGATTAGGGTTTCATGTGCAAGAGATTTTGAAAATTCTTCAAACACTTCAATTTACCCCTTCACTACTTTTCTCTTCTCTAATGCTCATTTGAAAATGACTTTTTGTTTAAGTGAAACCACTTATAATACCCTTTTATAAATTTATCTATCTCTCATTGAATACACAATTTGAAAAGCCAGATAAAACTATAATTGTGTGCACAATCAACTTCAAATGCTCCGCAAAATTTTGTTACTCAATATTTTCCACTAGTTCTTTCTTCAACAAGTCAAGAATATTGATCCACACCTCATAACCATGTGCTAAAACATCAACACAAAATTCTTTGGTAGGGGATAAAGAATTTTCTATTAATGCTCCTCCTAAGCCAAAGATTGTTGGACTCAAGGGAACACTGAGAGGGGGGATGAACCAGCATTTTGCAATTATGATCTTTATTAATTTGATATTTAAACCATTTAAAAATTAGAACAAAGGAGAGATGAAAAAAAACAAAGTAATAATCCACAACACCATAACACACAGATTTTTAAGTGGAAAACTTGTTAGGGGAAAAACCACAATGGAGGTCAATCCACAATTTGAGTACTCAAATATAAGTTGTACAAAATGGGAATGCACTTCCATTTAAACTCATTTCCTAGAGCTCACTACTCAAAATAGGAAGGCTCATTGCCTTACAAAAAAATTTAGATTAAATCCATCTGAAGGATTGAACTGAAGTAATATCATTTGCTCATTCATGGTTATAGTTTTGGTTCAGCTCGTAGATCAGATTTTGGACCTTCTATCTGATTTTGCACTTCACTCTTCTTTTCTCTGCAATTCACATCACAAATCCATACATAAGTAAATTTTCATCACTATACTTCTGAATTTCACACCACACACTAACATACTTTGCATACCATATGCTATCTATGTCCAAATGATACAACCGATCTCTTATATATATATCCACAACCAAAGATTTGATCATCCATATGTCAACTTTAAAAAAACATAGAATACTTTTCAACGGTCGGCTAAATCCACAACTGATTCTTAATGCACACCACCCATAGTCGGCCATAGCATAATAAGGACCTAAGTAAACACATTTAGGCAAAAAAAATTTTAAGCAATTACTCCTTAAACATCCACAATGGCTATATCTACCAAGTCGGCCTTCTAGTACTGATAACCAAAAAATAAAAACACTAGATCTCCTAGATTGTACACCAATTGATGCACCAACACAAAAATAAAGGATAAGGTATTCCAGATACCTAATGACCTTTCCTAAGATGCACAACACAAATTGATAAGAATATAATGTATATTGATCAACAAACTCAACTTTATTTGGATACCTTGTTCTTCACTCTAACTTCCAGTATGAATAGATATTGAAGTGCATACCAGATCCATGACTTAGGTTACAATAAAAGAAAACACTAGAACCCATATGCCAATAGTCTCCCCCTTTGGCATTGATGGAAAAACTTAGTGAAAAATGTCTAAGTGTCAAAATCAATATGAGTATGCTGCCAAACTTCAAAACTTGAAAAACATAGCTCCCCCTAAGATTGATGAGGCATTTTTCACTTCTCTCTCTTCCCCTTTGACATCAATGGAAAATACATATTGAATCTCCCCCTTTGAAATATAACCAAAACTTCAAAACTGATTCAAAATTTTGAAAAAGAACAACTGCTACTTGAGTCAAAAGATTATCTTGTTATTTTCTTTCATCTCCAGGAGGAATTTCTTCCAAGATTCTATTGCAATTCAAATTATTATGATCATGTTGTTATTCTTAGATGTCTTCTTAACAATCTCGATGAGAAATTTTGGAATTGAGATCACATTCTCTATTTTTTCTCCTTTCCTCAGTACCTAGATCATCTATTCCAATCTACATTCAGTTAACTCCTTTGCTTTCCAAAAAGTGTCTACAAGCTTGTTTTTATTGAATTGAAATTTTGCATGCTCAGACTATAACTCTTGAATCATTTTCTTGATTGTACCATCTTGATCCTAAAACATATCAAAACTTTGTCCAAACCCATTTAACTCTATTTCAATTTTTTCTAATTTTTTAATTTTTTTTCCAACTGCATGAGCCCAAAGGATGCATTAGTTATAGATTTTATTTGATTCACTTATGCATTGCCTCAATTCATTTATTTTACTTTTCAACTTGGTAAGAGATATTTTGTATTGCTTCTTCAAATAAAAGATTACTTCTTCTTCTTCTTTGTTTTAAGACTCATAGTTTATGGTTTCCTTGATGCATTCAATCAATTCTGTAAACTCTCCAACTTGATCTCATGGTGCACAACATGAGCACTCAGTACACTCAAAATCATATCCTAATCACATGAAGGTTTGATAGACCATAACTTAGCAAATTTTTTCATTCCACTTTCCTCATGAACAAGTTACAATAGTTTTTATTTTGTTAAGTCATCTTTTTCTTCACTTGCTTCTATCATTTCTTATTCTTGTTCTAGTTCAGTTGATTCCAGTTCTTCCCTGGGTTTCCTTAGTTTCCTTATCAGATTCCTCATCTGGTATATCCACAATCTCTTGTTCTTTCCCTTTTCCTTCAATTTTTGGAATCTTGCATGTAGGAGGAATACAAGCAACAATTTATTTTTTTGTTTTCTTCTATCTCTTCATCTCACCTGAAGAGGAACCAACTTCAAGTTCCCTTACCGGAAGAGAAATACCAACTGAGCCAAACTTTCCTATCAAACTCTTCATGAAACTTTTGAATTCTTGATCATAGTTTTCCAAACTCTTGTGTGTGTGTAGATTTTTTTGCACACTGGTTCATTTTCTTTCCACATCACATAGTTGATCATAAGTAAGAAATTTAGAAATTAAATTACCAAACTTGAAAGGGTAACCTATCAAATTTGACAATTGCACATTCTCCATTAGTTAATCCTTTAGCAGTCTGCATAGGTCAAAGTCCTGATCTTCCATTATCATTTTGTGAGAGATGTAAACAACACCTGTCAAAGTTGCACCTTCTCTATTTCTAAGAAATATTTTATAGGATACTCTATGTGTAATGTACCTTGTTACTGAATCTTTGATTGTCAAAATTATCAACACCCTTTGATCTCCAATAACTCCAGTTAGGGTTTTGACTTCTTTATTTCAGATAGATTTTTCTCGGTATATCCCTAATTTTGCATAATCTAGTCAAATTTCCAATTACTTATTTTGAAATGAGGTAGGGTTTGTATAGATTTAGAGTATCATCATTCAATCTGCTCAAAATAAACTTAATGATTTTTGCATTCTTGAAATAGGGAAACTCATTCCAAATGAACAAATTTTTGTGTTTAGCTTCTTTTAGCCACTTCAATTCATCGGGCAACAACAAATTCCTTACAACTCTAATATTATAAGTGTTATATACATCTAGATTGATTGTTCCTTTGATCTATTCCATTTTTCCTTTTGAACTCATGTTTCATTTCTATCAAGCGCACATCAAATTAAATGAAATATTTGTAAAGTACATGATAAATTAGGGTTACACAACTAAAATACCTTCACACCTTCAAAATTCTATTGCAAATCACTCTCCTTCTTCTCTTCTTCGATAAAGTGGAAAATGAGGGTTTCAAATTTCATTTTATAGCTTGCACACTTGTAATAAATTCCTCTGCCCTAGGTGTTCTTGATACCCTATTTTCTTAGACAGGGAGAGGAAAAATTCTTCTGCGCATCTTCAATTTCTTGAATTTCCTTGTGAGTATTTTCCAAAGAATCTATAGATTATTGATATAGATTTTGACAATATTTCACATTCCAGTACCAACTTAAGCATAGGGGAAAAAGGATTTTCTTGAAAAACTCCCCCTAAGCCAATGGCTTGAAATCAATTTCCAAAGGAATTACCGGAAGCAGGTTCCCGTGCAGAACCATTTCGAGTATTAGACTCATTCTTCCTTACCCATGTCTTCTTCATCTGATCTCTTATTTCATCTATAGTCACTTTCTCTTTTCCTTTACCATCTTTCTGTGAGTTTCTACCTTTGTATACAAGACCTCTTTTACCCACTTTTTTGTTTCTATAGAATCTTGCAATGTGACCGTATCAATTGCAATTTTAGCACACAATATTTCCTTTTCCAAACCAATCATTCCATTTATTTCTTCTTGATCTTCGTAGGTTAGAAATATACCCAAATCTTCCACAAGTGTAACATTCAACATTCCTTCTACCGATAGAGTTGTTTGACATAGCTCTACATTTGATTGATTTATGACCAAACTTATTGCAATTGAAACACTGGCCAAAGAATGATGAATCACTTGATTTCATTTTACTTCTACATTGAGTAGCCATATGAAAAAATTTATTGCAAGAAAAATAGTATCCATTAAAATTTTGAGCATTAGGTTGTTTTATCGGATACCTTCCACCTTTGTTCATCTAATTTCCTCACCTCAAATTTATTTGTCCAGATCTGGAACTTTCTCCTTTCTCATATCCAAGATCTTTCTTTTCTTTAGCATTCTTCTATCCTTGAGTCATATCATCAAGCTTAACATTATTGATCTTAAACTTCTCCTTGTATTCATTTGCAGTAGTAAGTTAATCCCTAAGAATAATAATCTATTTTCAAGTTCTTCTTCATTGTTTCTCGATTGTTGCAATTCATTTTCTAACTGAATGAATTCTCCATTTATTCTTCTACATTCATTAAATCTTTATTTTAAGGATTGGGCAAGATTCTCCTCATTCTTCTTCCTTTCTTCAATTTCCTTAGTCAACTTCATCACTATATATTTCATTTCATACTTTAGGCTAGCATTGTCTTTGGCAAGCTTTTCACATTCTTGAGTTATTTCCTTCAAGGTTTGATTCAAGTGAGCATCATTCATGTTTTCTCTCTCTTTTTTCTTAATCTGATCACCTAGATCCTTCCTCTTTTCCCTGGATTTTACAATCTAATCATTTAATGAATGAATAAATTTCTCAGCATCCTTAAGATTTTCTTTCAATTCCTAGACTTCTCCTTTAGACTGATCAAGATCATCAATTGCCACCAGAAGCTACTGTTGAAGACTACTAGAGTCCATTACATTCCAAGATCCACCTCAAGTTTTCAAACTCCTTCCAAGGAACTAAGCTTTGCTACCAATTTTTGGACTCAAGAGAACACTGAGAGGGGGGGTGAATCAATGTTATGCAATTATGATCTTTCTTAATTTCTAATATTTAAACCATTTCAACATTAAACCAAAGGAAAGATGTAAACACACAAATTAATCATCCACAACACCATAACACAATGATTTTTATGTGGAAACCCTATTGGGGGAAAAACCATGGTGGAGGTCAATCCACAGTTTGAGTACTCAAATATAAGTTGTACAAAATGGGAATGCACTTGCATTCAGGCTCACTTCCTTAAAAAAAAATAGATTATATCCATCTGAAGGATTGAACTGAAGTAATATCATCTACTCATGTTTGGTTATAGTTCTGGTTCAGCTCGTAGATCAGATTTTGGACCTTCTGTATGATTCTACACTTTACTCTGCTATGTTCTGCAATTCCCGTCACAAATCCATAGATAAGTAAATTCACACTGCTATCCTTTTGAATTTTTCACCACACACTATTATACTTCACATACCATATGCTATCTATATCCAAATGATACAACTAATCTCTTATATAGATATCTGCAACCAAATATTTGATCATCCATATGTCAACATTAACAAAACATAGAATAATTTTCAACGGTTGGCTAAATCCACAACTAATTCTTAGTGTACACCACCCATAGTCAACAATAGCATAATAAGGACCTAAGTAAACATGTTCTAGCACAAAAAAAGAAGAGCAATTACTCCTTAAACCTTCGTAATGACTATATCTACCAAGTCGGCCTTGTAGCACTAACAACCAAAAAATAAATACATGGGATCTCCTAGATCATACACCAGTTGATATGCCAATAGAAAAATCGAGGATAAGGTATTCTAGATACCTGACGACCTTTCTTGATATGCGCAAAATGAACTAATAAGTAGAAATGTATATTGACCGATAGACTCAACTTTATTTGGATACCATGTTCTTCACTCTGACTTCCAGTATGAATAGATATTGAAGTACATACTAGATCCATGACTTAGGTTGCCATCAATGAAAACACTAGAAGCCATATGACAACAAATATTTCTTCTTAATTCTAGAGGAAACATTTATGCTAGATGCTGGTATAGGCTCAAGATTAGTCACTATCTTCCTTATTTCTCCATATCTTGTCCATCTCATTCTTGATCTCTATCAGATCAACCCTTTTCACTAGATCATTCTTTTTCGTTGGATTATTCTTATTGCTTCTAAAAAAAATTAAAATGTTTCCTAGTCTTTTGCAATTGTAACAAGTGACAACATTTTGAACAAGCTTACTTCCACCCATTCTAGATCTACATTTATTAGCTTTATGCCCAAATCCATTGCATGTATAACAATATCCATTGAAATGTTGTAACATCATACCATTTTTATAGCCATTCATCATTTAAATTTTTCTTTCACTAGCCTCATGACTAAACCTTTTTCATGTAAATCATAGAATAAAAAAATATTGAACATTCTGATTTATTCTACTTATACATTACATAGCCTTATGTGTAAATTTATTGCAAGAATAACATTAATCATTGAAATATGCGTACCTTTATGCATTTGGTTATTTGATTAGAGGTATTTTGAAGTCTTTCATGTGATTTCAAAATTGTTTTCCCAATAGTTAAGCTTCCTCCAAGGAACCAAGCTCCAATACCAATTGTTGAACACTTGGAATACTAAGAGGGGGTGTGAATCATTATTCTCTGAAACCACTTATACATTTAAACATTCATTCCACATAGCATACTTAATTTACAGTAAGAAAGGAAAGCTTGAAACCAACCATCAACATCACACAACACATGAACACTAGAATTTTACGTGGAAAACCAAAAAAGGGAAAAAAACATGCCCATGATTAGCTCACAATATATTATAACCGGTTATAAGATATTACAAAATTTCTCAATTTAGGTGGACTAACTATCCTAGTGGAATCATTTCCCACATAAAGAATAAAATATAGAAGAGAGTGGTGATAGAAAACTAGGATTTGAACTATTACAATTTCATCTACAATATCTAGGAATTGCAATTCCATTGAAGCTCAATATGATAAATTTATACACTTCATACTAAATTGCACTAACACTATGATTTGCTATGCATTTTCCTCACACTCACACAATTCACATCAAAAATATCTATCTTCACATATACATACACAATATGCCAAAAATAAAATCATACTTATACTAATTTCATCCCAACATCAATTAGGTTGGCCTAGTTAGATGTATTATGCAAAATATAACTTGTTGGACCCAAAAAAACATTTCATGCCACATAAAAACTTATTAAGAACTCAAATAGGTTGGCATGGACCCATATTAGCTCCCACATAATGCATCAACACTTATTTAAAATCTACAATACTCATATCATATTAGATCGGCACTAGTCTTGACCTAACATCAAAATTCACCAAATGATCAACCACAAATAGACATGCAGAACTCTAAAATTCATGCCACTTGGAATTAAGACACACCTTAAACCTATCAACACTCCCATAAATCTACAAGACCAATTACCAATCCATGGAGAAGTGCATATTCACCAAAAGATACACCCTATACTAGAAATCGCTATCACTAGCAAAACAAAACAATTTGAAAACATGGATTTAGACTCTAACATTTGAAAAAAAATCCTCTAAACCATAGAGAAATATTCCTCAAGGTGAACCAATGTAGATCAAAATATCAGATGTCCTATGCACTAAAAACACCTTTTTGATACTTAGCCAATTTTCCACTTCAACTTTCTGCATCAGATCAAACCTTCTTACAAGTATTTATTGGATTATAATCTATATACACATGCATTATTCACCAAATGATTTGTATATCAACCTTTATACAATTTTTACATTGATGACAACATTTTATACAACTCATACTTATACTCATGTTTCCAATAGATATATCAATGACAAACTCCACAAACTTCCAATAGGGGGTTGATCATGATTACTCTACATGGCCATTTCAATGACGTGGGTGGAGATGTGGTCCATAGGTCCAAGAGTGGTGAATATTTTCTATTTTGAAGGTTCTAATCTTGTTAGGAATGGATTTTCCTATTTTAGCCCTGTGTGGCATTGTTGGGGGGGTTCCCTTTTAGCTTTTATTTTTATGACATACAAAGAGAACTTACAAGGAATTGATTAATTTTTTGTATCGCAAAGACCTTAGTATGTTATTTTTCTCAAAGAATAAAGATTGAATACGAAATAATTGTTCCATGTTTTCCTTTTTTGTGTTATGTCTTGTTGTTTACTTGAATTGACACTCTTTGTATATCCAAAGTGTTCACGGTTGTAATTCATTCCCTTTCAACTTTTATAATTTTAGTTAGCTTAATATATGGAGGGTTTTGAACCATGTTTAATACTCTTTAAAACTTATACAAAAAATATTTTAATTGATATTTTATTATTCTTTATCAAGTTTGAAATGTTGTAAAATCTTCATGCATCACCTTAGAATAGCTTGTTTGCGCATTTATTTCATTCCTTCTACCTTTTTTCTACCCTCCTATTAATAGAAAAAATATTTATCTTTTTTATGATCTTGAAGGTCATTCTATAGAGTTCATCTTAGTTCCCCATTTTCAAAACATCTCATGACAATACCTCTTAAGCATTAGTTTTAGAGATCAATATTGAAGAAAACCCTTTTTTCCATTTTTGATCTCTTTTGTGACACTTATGCCTAGTATATTTCTTAAGGCTAATTATTCCAATGTTTAGCAAGAAAAAATCTCATGAATGTTGTCAAAATATATTCATTTTGTGCCTCACCCCTTACACTCTTCATTGATGATAACCAATATAAAAAATTCTATGTGAATTGTGTCTTGATCTCTATAGATTTCTAGGGTTTCAGTGTCATAGTCATTAGGTTTCTCTGAATTCCTTAAACCCTAAACCCTTTGGCTCCTTTCCTTGCCTTTTTTTAATTTTTTAGTTGATAATCTTTCCTCACTATGGATAAATTAAACTATATTTCTATTTCTTTGGCATCATTTATTAATTGACCTCTTTATATTGCTAAATGATCAAACCAATAAATCACACACCTTTTCAAATCACCTAAGTCTCCAATTAGTACACTTATGTGTTGGTACCTACTATTATCTACTTGGAATCCATGTGTATAAAAAATATTTCAGCTTATTTATCCTTTGTAGTGTATCTTGAAAATACACGAACTCATTAATTTTTTGCTCATGTGCTATGTTGATGTGTGGATCATACTATTTGTTAACCTTCTCAATTGTGTCATGCTTCTAGGACTTATGAAATTCTAAGGTTTCAACATCCTATTGATATTACATGAATTATTCATAGCACAAGCTCTAATTGGTCAATTTCATTCAAGTTCCAATGGTGCACTCTACAAACGTGTGCCACTCCTAGTGACTCGTACTTGCTTAATACTGATTAAAGTGATCAAGTGCCAAATGGAAATTTTCATTACATCAAAAAAATTATTTATAGTGCAACTCATTAAAAGATTTTTATCTTAAATTTAAACTTATGTGCTTCAGAAACACATGGATTCAATTACTCCACCTCTAGCCTAATCTTCAAGATTTTAGATTCTAAGAGTTGGTATAGAATAACTCTACACCATGCAAGATTTGGTTGAATATTATAGCCACCCAAAATGAAGGAAATTCATGAAAGAAAAAGAGAGATCAGTATGCAATGCTCAAGATTGCAATGGAATTGAATTACATAGAATTTAATATGATAATTTTTTAATACATATGAGACCACCTAGTTTTATATCCAAGGTGAGATATAGGATTGATCAAGATTATGACAAGTGTCTTAACCTTATGTCATGTAATAAATTATCATAACTACCTAGGACACATGTGTTAAAATCTAAAAGATATAAGATAAGAGCTAATGACAACTAACACCTTCTATAAAGATTCCCTCATAGGACCTAAGTAAAATTAACATGTAAATAAGTACCCTAAGTCCCCTAGTAATGAATTAACTAGGTACAACACTTTACTTACTCCAATTCATCATCTTCAAGAGATTTTTAAATTTTCATTTTATTGATCAGTGGCATGGGTTGGTAGGATCATTGCTTGGATGGGAAACTATGTGTATGTTGCATGGTGGATCTACAATTAGGTTGTACCCTCCCACAAGTATAGAGTACCCTTTATAGGAAGGGTACAACCTACAAATATACATAGAGAAAAAAAGTTAAATAATCTAATTTTTTAAGTAAATAAGTCCCCTAAGTCCCCTAGTAATGAATTATCAATATTGAGTCTCCTACAATGATGGTAGAAGCTCAACATCGAATGTTGAAGATGATCCAAAAGTGTCGAGAAATGTTCCTCCCCTTGGGATGAAACAAAACCGAGATGGTACACAAGATATCTTCCAATTCTTGAAAGGAATATGTGGGAAGAAGACTGATATGTGATTTCTTTGGATTATGTTGATGTCTCTCCATGTTGATTCTGAAATATGTCATGCTCCAAATAGGCATTTTAGGCCACGGTGTTGAAGAAAACAATCTAGAATCTCCTACAAAATATTGTATAATACAATCCAAAGAAAAAGATACCTCCTTTTAAGAGAAATAAGCCTCCTCCAAATTTTATCCAAAAGTATCCACACTCTTGTCAAAATCCAAAGAATGATCATGTAGAGAATAAACAAGAGGGTGAGAGTTTTCCCTCATAAAAACTAAAGAAGGAGCATCTCTATCAAAGAGAAGATGAATGTAATCAATGATGTCTCTAAAATATGAAATGTGGGACTCACAAAACAATCTAGTAATGTGTATGAAGTACTCATCCCAAGTAGCAATCTCTAGAAGGTGATGAATGATCCATTTCACTTAATCACAAGGAACCAAAACTATAGAATCATGAGAATCCTTAGGTATAATAGTAGATGAAGGAGATGAGATCTTAGTTCATGCCATTCAACTACACCTATCATCTCTTATTGTTTCCTCAAAACATGATGAAGTAATAACACTAGATGATTCTGCTAGTGCTAGATTACAAGATCCCTCAACCTCAAGATGTTGACTCATAGATGAAGAAGATGAACCATATAAATTTGGATAAGATCCATAGAAAATAAATTCTTGCTAGATGTATATTTATGAGGAGAAGGAGAAGGTTTTGATCCATTAAAACTACCAAGCCTTTCCCAATAAGAAAGAGTTTTAGTTTTTTTTAATCATCAATAGGTTGAAACTCTCCAAGTGGAACAAGACAATATGATGGAACCCCCTAAATTTTTTATGTTCCATCTCACACATTCTACAAAATTTGGGTTTAATTTTTTATCTGAGGGCTTTGGGTTTTTCTTATCTATCACTATTTAAGGGTTTTAGCTTACCTAAGATCCTTCTTAAAAACCCCTTGAGTTTTTATCCTTTATAAGATTTTAATTCTTCATTGATTCCTTGCTACCAGTTACCAATCTTTTAAGTCATGTTTTATGCCATCGAAATCCATGAAGTGACTGACCCTTTGGTATAGTTTTAACTTTCTGAAGTCGAGATAAATATTTCTTGATAAAATAGTTAGAGCCTTATTCCATCTAGTCCTAAGGGTTATGGCCCCATCGACTTAGTTAGGTCCATCTTTGAAGACTAACAATTTTGACATTTGAAAATTTGAAAATCCATGGTGGTCATTTGATCATCACAAGTGAATCACCATTGTTCCCTACACTCCCATCTTGTTTCATTCCTTATTATTATATTCACATGGGTTTTTGGGCTTGTTAGAAAATAAAATTTTGAAATAATCTCATTGGCCATTCATGCTCATTAGCTTCCCAAAGATTCCTAGAGTTTTTCTCACATAAACATACTCACCAAGGTCCAGTTCAAATTTTATCATATGATCAGATAAAATTTATCTAACCCTGAATATTTAATATATGACACATATCGGTATAAGATAATGTAGGTCTCACTGATACTAATGCACATCTCTTTTAGTATATCGGCAATAAATCAGTTGTGTCATGCCGATGAGGACACATGTTGGGAATACACAGGTTCATAGTTTCTATTGGCATGACGGTGTGAGGTCATATCGAGCTCATATACATCTCATCGCCTAGAGCACAAAAAGATGTATCATCTAGACTAGAGTCATTGGGTTGAGGTTCCAAAAGATAGCTCGAGGCATTCATTGGTCTTGCCGATAAAGCAAAAGAGGATCCAGTCAACAATACAATACTACTGGGAAGAGTTCAAAAAAGTCTTACCGACCTTCTGTTGTATATCGATAGGATTGGAAGTGACAACATGTCCAGGAAAAGGAACTATCAAAGAGAAAATGTTCGTGGTCTCGCCGAGGAAGGAAAGGTATCGATGAGATAAACCTCAGGGAAAAGAGATAAGAAGTTTATGGCGAGAATCGTTCCATCGGCAAGACAATAAATTTGTCTCAATGATTTTAATTGACAAAGGGAACATCTCGGTGAGATACATAGCTTTGGAATAAAACAAGGGATTGTTTTCCCGATTCATTAAGTCATGGTGATAGGTTTTCATCAGTGGGAGTTGTGACGATATGTTGAAGACTAAGAAGAAACTGTTAGAGAGACTTAAGGTATCGAGAAAACTACAAGATGTCCTAGTGGGTGTGTGAACATTGGTAAACGTTAGAAGGAAAGGATTGGCCAAGATTTAAAATGTCTTTCTGATATGCAACATGATGTGACAGTGAGAATTTCAAAAAGCATGCTTCATTCATGTCTCAACCAAGAAATTAATGGTGCCATGAAGCATAAATGATTTTGTGAATTAAAAGGAATCTAGTTGAGAGCATTTTTGCATAATTGACAATAGAGGAAAGAAAAAGAGAGAGAAGAGGATTGGGGCGCTCTTTCAGCTTGAAATCTCAAGAGAAATATAGTAAGTTCCTCATTCCTTAAATCCTACAAATTTCAAAGAATGGAAACCTCTAGTTCAGAAAAATCAAAAGGGAGAAAACATGGGGAAAGTGGTCAATCAGAGGGAAAAAGGCAGAAAACCGAGATTTAGCTGGAAGGTACCAAATGTAAATTGAACCAAAATCTCATAGACCAGCTACCCGGTTCTAGACCTAAAGCTAGACACTCTACACAACTTAGGGCAAAAGTGGATAAATTAGATGATAAATGCAAATTCATAGGAGATGTTTGGACCGTAATTAGAGGCTATGAATTATTTAGCTTCCATTACTATTAAAGGAATCATTTTGAGCCAGTATGTAACCCATGGAACTAGTGAAATTGTTGGACAGTCATTATAATCCAAAACATAAGGCCATACGTGATCTATATGTGAACCCATTGATACATTTGTCAAAAAATGCAATAAATGAAGTCTTTAAATTGGAAGGGATGTGCAATGAGAGAATTGTAGGTGAAGAGCTTGAGAATGAATTTAGAAGGAAGGACACCATTTATAGGGGTTGGAGATTACCCCTATAGAGAATTAGGCATGGTGGCAAACCAATTATGATGGAGGACAATGAAGGACCACCATTCCATGTAGATCTTTTTGAGCCTCATATGAAGTACACCTATTTTTTGGTAGGACAAGTATTGGGAATGGAAGTCCCGGAGGATATGGAAATTGTGCCCATGGTGATTGCAACAAATATTCAATATCATAACTCCAAGCCTTTTGATTATTCCTCATATGTGTTTAAGAAACATGATGATGGGTTGATGACAATAAAAAATGGAGCCTCTGTCTTGCACCTCAGGAATTATTCATTATTGATGCACTTGGTGTTATACTTCGGATAGGAAATCGGGTTGTGGCCCCAGGAGCTAAGAATTTCACAATTTGACAAAGAAGGTAAGCCATTGCCTATTCAATCATGGACTGTCATTTGGGATAGCAAGTTTGGTAATTCTAGTTTTGTACATTTTGAGGAAAACTTTGTGAAACCCTTGTATAAATTCTATAATCATCCATGTGACTATTCCTTATCTGATGAGATAAAAAGGTTTCTCAAACCTAAAGATTTTAATGGACCAATCAACCACAATTGGGGGGATTGGTATTGTTTATAGAACACCACCATGATTAGGGTTTATGGATTTGAAGATGCCCCATTTATTTTGCCTAGAATAGTTCCAGACTGGATTTCTCCAGTGTTATGAATTTAAGATCTTTTAGAAAGTAGGATTTTATGCCTAGTACACTATGATTTAGTGAATTTACTGTGTTAGAAAAGGAAGGGTATAACCTGATTCTTGATAGGTTATTACAGTATAACACGAAAAGAGGGCCATTGAGAAAATATTTTGATCCAGAAGGGTATATTCACTCTACTAAACAAAGGATAAACTTTGGAGGATATCATCATGTGCCTTACCAGTTTGATGATATGATCAAAAATTTGAAGTAGAAGAGGCGAAGATGGTGGTTGAGCAACATAATCAGGAGTAGCTAGATATAGAGCTATTATCCTCTAGTGAAGAAGAATTAGAGGCTAATATGCCACAAGTTCTACCTAGTAAGGTATCAAGGACAAGACCTTAGGATTGCACCTATTCTGCTAGAGAATTGAATATCAAGGAAAGTATAGATAAAAATGTAAGAAATGAGGAATACAAATATTTTCTAGCAGATGATGAGTTTGTAAAAACTTCAAAATTTAAAAAACAATTATGCAAGCAAAAAGGAAAGGAAATAAGAGAACTGGTTAACAATGTCACACTAGGAATTGAAGAACAATTGTTGAAAAGTTTGAGAGATGATGTAGAGAAAGAGATGACAAGTATGACCCCTGAGAAAGGGAGGGAAATTTTAGAAAAGGTCGGTGTCATTATTTTCCCAGGATTAGACCTCAATTCTGCACTAGTCTTTGATAGTTTCTTGAAGGACAATAGCACTACACACAAGGTCAGCTTTGAAAAGGTGAAAGAAGTTTACGCAGGATCAAAATACAACCCAGATGAGGAGACATTAATGATTTGGGCCCTGCATCCACCTCACAAGAAGTCAATTGTCATTGATACTGAGAAAGAATTTGGACATGTCATGACTTTAAAGGCTAGGGAGGGTGATCCAGTTACAATAATAGAAATTGGGATTAATGTAGTAAAATTGAATAAAGCCCAAATACGGGCATTGATCAAAGAAAAGGAGATGTACAAAGAAAATAACGAAAGAATGCTGAGAGAAAATGAGCATCTGAAAGACGTAGTAGGTGTTACAACAGGGCCAACAAAGTTGCTCACCTAGAGTGAAATTTCACAAAAAAAGGACCATTGGGAGGGATCGACAACATATTCTCAAGGGAAATATGACACACTTACAACAGTGATCAAAAGGAGGCAGGCCAGTTTAGGCATTTGGTTGAACAAACTTTGGGGAAAACAATCACTTAACTTTGATGTATTAAAAGAATGCAAAAGAGTGGAAGGTAGAATTCAAGAAAAGCTTGAGGAAATAAAACAACAGGTTACTCCTGGTAATATGACAATTGAGGGTGTTGATCATTTTATGAATAAGCACAGAGAATTCCTTGAAGAGTTACAAGGGAATGCACAAGGGGTGATAGAAGCCACCAAAAGTGGATTGGTTGCATTCCTTGATGATAGAGGAAAATTGAAAGAAATGGTCGCGTGGAAAAATGACAGTGAATTGATACTGTAGGAGATTCTAAATACGACTATCGCGAAAGATGCAACCCTAGATGAAGCTTGTGAATAGAATGAGAAGATGGTTAAGATGGAGATCGTGATCCATGATGCATTAGGAGATGTGGATACGCATGAGAACCGAGTCTATGTGGATCACATGTTGACAGTCCACTTATGGCTTAACAAAGCTTAATCTTTTTTAATCTTATTGTTGGTTCATACTCAAGATATTTCTGAAAGGACGCGTCCTTTCAATAGTTGATGTATAAGTATCCATTTTTTTGTAGAAGTAGAGGGAGAATAATTAGAAAAGGATAGATTGTGGCAAGCATAATATTTTTAGAATGTTTGCATTCAAGAAGACTATGTTGCATATGTAAGATTTGAGGAAGATAATGAAAGACTATTGAATTGGTGGCTTTATTCTACTATCAATTGTTTATTGGATTTCTCTAATTATTTGATTGTCTCTAATCTAATGTTTCTTGATTATTTAAGTTGAAATATCAAGTATATGTTCAATTTATCAATGCATATTTTTTATATCTGTGTAATTTGATTAATTGGGTTCTGTAAAGAATTAAATTCTTTTCAGTCAATTACAACAATCTGGGAATGTTATTTAGATCATTAAGAAGAATCAAATAGTTAGGATTGATATTCTTCCTCAAGTAGGGTCTGTCAATCACATTATTGCATGTTTATACCAGTTATAAACTCATATGTGTATACCAAACAATTAGAGAACTTTCTAGATAGGAACCACTCATCTAAGACTTTCATTTGACTCTGTTTTACCCAACAAGGCACTGGTCTTCCATATTTCATTATTTAATTTTATTCCTTTCTTTTAACATCTATTAATTGAACATATCAGGCTTCACCTTGATATCACATATACAATTTATACTAAATTTGGATCATATTTGATATTGCATATACAATTTATACCAAATTTATATCATATTTCTCCATTGTGAAATTGCCATTGTGGATAGTTTAGTCAAGTAGGAAGCATAGTTCAAAATCTGCAACATTCATATAGGTACACCCACATAGATTTAGCAGAGCCTTAAGAGTAGAAGGTTCAACTATATTGGTTGGCCTTGTTAGTTGGCCAATAGCATTGTGAGAGCTTGGAAATCTCTCGTAGTTCAAACCTATGTTTTTGAGACCTAACAAATTGGTGACTCTACTAGGGACTAACTTGAGAAAAGTCTGGTGGTAGGTAGCCTTTCCATATAGGGTCATTGAAGAGATTCATAGTTAAGAAATTTGAAAATTGACTCCGCTGGGTGAAATAATAACATTTTTATTTTTCTCACTTTTAAGAAGTGGGTGGCGACTCTGAATGATCAAGTGCATTGAGAATAATAAAATAAAATACAGATCGGAAAGAAATCATCCTAGAGCTCAAACTATCACGATTACTCACAACATGCAAGGAAGAAGATCTTTGTACATATATAATGATGGTCCTAATTATAAAGGTAAGTGGACTTACAAAAATGATCAGGGCAAGAAAGTGTCTATTGACCTATGCTGAACAACTAAAAACAAAACATCGAAACCACCGATGGAAACACATAATTCATATGATGCATTAAAAAATGAAAATAGCCTGTCAAAATAACTTCACACTCCAAAGGAGAGGAGAAACACCCTCTGGCAAATAGACCCTGAGAAGGTTGATAAGTTCATGGTTGATTTCGAAGCTAAAAAAAGGAGAGAGTTTGAATATGATTAGAACAAATGCATAGTGGGAATGCATGAGGTAAGAAATAGAAATATTAAGGGTAGAATATGAGCAAAGGCTTTAGGAAATGAAAGAATTTGAGAAATTCAAGTTGCAAAAGGTTTAGATTAAAATGCCAATGGATGACTCACCCAAATATGTGCCCCCTCATAAAAATAACAATATGAGAGTATCAAATTCCCTATAGGCCCACTGAAATCAGCCAAGGAACCAATGTGGACATCAAAATGCTCCACCACAACATAAGGGTGTTCAACCACCTCCTTATTAGCAGCACGTACCCCCACAAGGTTAGCAATATGTGGAAAATAGTAATCCATTGTACCAGCATCAACATCACAAAATCCTCCTCCACAATATACAACCATGATCAGGCAGTTTGATTTGACTAGATTTCAGATATACCCTTATCCTATGGATAGAAAAATTGAGAAGCTTTGTCCCTAAGTTCACAAGAAGTGGTGCAGTCACAGCTGAGGATCATTTGAGAAGCTTTAACGCATTCATTCAAGACCTAGATATGCAATATGAGGATGTGAAGATGAGATTATTTATGATGTCACTGATTGAATATGCCAGGGACCTGTTTAACAATTTACTGACAACATCCATTGATTCCATTCATATATTTTATGAGCAATTTCTCCAGCAGTATGAGAATCAATTTGCATCAGAGTTTGCTTTGCATGAATTAGTATCTATCCAAAAGCATCAGAATGAATCAGCTTATGACTTTAATCAAAGGTTTTCTAGGCTACATAATAAGATACCGCATGGATCCAAGTTGGCTGATCCTACTGCATTGAGCATCTACTTGAAGGATTTTGATCCCAAGATAGGATATGAGCTTAGGAACATAGATTCTAGGAATTTGGTTGAAGCTCAAAAGATAGCACTCACAATTGAGAATAACAGGAAAGCTGTAGGGTTGATTTCTAAAAGGGAAAACCCTAGGGATCCCCCATATAATCCCCAAAATAGACAAGAGAATACATATAGGAATAAAAGACCAAGGTTACATGACATGCCCTATAATACAAACTATAAGGATGGGAATCTGGTAATTGATAGACTGATGAATAAAGAAACACAGGATCCATTAAAAGGGAAAGGATCATATATGGTAGATAAGAGTCCTCTTTGCTCAGTTTGTTATGCAACACACTCCCTGGAGCATTGCGTTACAACTCAATCAATACCAGAAGAATACATAGTGGAAAATGATGGTGGTAAAGACCATAATATCTATTTAACTTCCCACACTCTTAATTATTTGGAGTAGGAGTATTTATCTTCAAAGGAGGAGGGACATGAGTATGATGTTGATCATCAAAAATACAATATTCATATGATAGAGCAATAGTTTTTTCTGACTATGAAGAAAGTGAAAATGGGAAAGACCCCCATATTGCATCATGTTAGACTAATAGATGCAGTATAAGGAGAATGAGTGAAGAAGAGATTAAAAGGTTGACTATTGCAGTGGTGGAGGAAGCTAGAAGCAAATATCAGTTGAGGAACAAAATAGTGAACAAAGATGAGGGTGTCCCGAGAGGAATGTTTATAAAAAATAAGAAGGTATCGAATGAGATATCAAAGAGGATAGGTGATAAGCAATGTGACAAAAAAGAACAAAAGTGGGCTCCTAAAGAGGAAGGTAAAGAAATCCCCATGGATAAACAAAAGCCAAGTCAAACATGCAAAGGGGAAAAGGAAGAAAACAAAGGAGAATTGATAGAACCAAAGAATGTGATCAGAACTAAAGGTACATCCTTTGATTTCATACAAACCTTATCTCAACTAAAAATGTTTGTCCCATTACTTGAAATTATGAAGATTAAGGAATATAGGGAAGGTGCCATTCAATTGATGTCTAATGAGAATCAAAATATAAACCTCGAAAATAAGGTGGTCCCCGAAATCACTAATAAGAGGAAGGAGATAAAAGTTCCAGAAGCTTGCTTAATGAATACACCACAGATTGACCCATTTTTTACCACCTTGCTCATAAGTGGCAAGTTAGTGAGAAATTGCATGATAGATTTAGGTGCTTCCATGAATATTATGCCAGTAGGGATAATGAAACAACTTGGTATGTGGATAGATGTGGAAGGAGGTAAATGCTACGCCATGGATAGTAGGCATGTTCCAGTTGTGGGAGTAATAAAGAATGTGGAAGTAATATTAAGAACTTACCCACAAGCTGCCTACAATATTGATATAACCATAATTGACACACCTCCTCAGTTTGGAATGCTTTTGTCAAGACAATAAACTGCAGCAGTAGGAGGTAATGTGTAGTTTGATTTATTATATGTCACTATACCAATAAATGGTGAAGAGGTCAAGTTATATAAGGAGCCAAGAATGAATCAAATTATTGAGTGTGTTCCTCAAGAGAAAATTAATTTCTTATGTGATGTAGATTTGGGGAGTTTTAGAGTAGAATTATCTCAGCCTAAATTAGTTAACAAAGACCCAATTGATAAATATAATTCTGAAAATCAAAAAGCGGTATGGAAAATGTACTTTTATGGGGCATGTAGCTAAGAAGGTAATGGAGTTGGGGTAGTTTTCATATCTCTTGAAGGTATAACATTTAAATATTCATTTTTGTTGGCATTTGAATGTACAAAAAATGTGGTGGAGTATGAAGCCTTATTAACTGGTTTGAATATGGCTGTCAAGCACAAGATTAAACTATTAACTATTTTTGGAGACTCTGAGCTAGTTGTGTCATAGGTCAGATCAAAATATTTTGCAAAGAACAAGAGGCTGAAGCAATACACGAATGCTATATGAGATACAATCAAGCTATTTGATGCTTTCTCCATTGATTGGGTGGATAGGTCAAAAAATATAATGGCAGATTTCATAGCCAATGTAGCACTGAGAAAATATGACATCACATTGGTAGGAGTGTCTCAAATTGAGTTCAAAACAAAACCCGCTATGCCTGAAAATATATACAGTTGGCAGGTTTTTAATGAGGACACTGGCCTCCTAAAGTTTCTTCACTCTATAGACCAATATGAAGCTCAAGAAATTGACTTTAATGCCTTTGTAGAAGAAATAGATGGAAAGAAAATAGTATTCGAGAAGGTCTTACATCTAAGAAATAATAAACTCCCCAAAGGACTAGTAGCATTAGAGAGGGCGTATGATGGAAATGATTGGTCCCTCATGAAATAGACACCAGTCAAGAAAGAAGATATTGAAGAGGTAAATTTAGGGACTAAACTGGCACCAAGAAAAGTATATATTGGAAAGAAAATAAGCTCGACAGTTCAGAGAATGTTGATTTCATTACTAAGAAATTATAAACACGTGTTTGCATGGTCTTATGAAGATCTCAAAGCATATAGGGAGGACCTATTTCAACATGAAATTTCATTGAAACCAGATGCAAAGCCGTTTAGGTAAAAATAAAGACCTATTAACCCTACATTGGAACCAAAAATGCATGAGGAGTTGGCAAAGCTTAGAGATGGGGGTATCATTAACTAGTTAGGCATTCAACATGGCTATCAAACCTAGTTCCTGTGAGAAATAAGAATAGAGATATCAAACTATGTGTGGACTTCAAAAATTTATATGTGGCATCCCTCAAAGATAATTACCCTCTACCTAATATGGAGGCTATACTGCATAAAGTAACAGGGTGTGATCTGTTATCTATGATGGATGGTTTCTCTGGTTATAATAAGGTTAAAGTCAGGGAATCTGAGCAGTACAAGACACCTTTTACAACTCCATGGGGAAGATATGTATATGTGAGAATGCCATTTGGTCTCACAAATACAAGAGAAACCTTTCAAAGAGCTATGGACCTAGCATTTGCAGAATTGATTAATACTATAATGGTTGTATATCAAGATGACCTTATTGCTTACTCAAAAAGGGTTGAAGATCATGTAGAACATTTGGAAAAAATATTAATTAAAGCTTTAGAGTATGGCATTAGTTTGAACCCTAAAAAATGTCACTTTGTTGTCATAGAGGAAAAACTCTTATGAAATATTATATCAAAAGAGGGAGTTAGAATAGATCTTGAGAGGATTGAGGCCATAGCTAAGGTGCCTATTCCTAAAACTATCAAAGCCATCCAATCATTTTTTGGACAGATTAACTTTTTTAGGAGATTTGTGTCTAACTTGCTGAAATTGTTAAACCCATATCAAAAATGATAAGGAAGGGACAAAAAATAGAATGGACTCTCGAAGGATTGGAAGATTTTGTATCCATCAAAAGGGCCATCAAAGAAGCCCCTGTCCTCAAATCTCCTGATTTTACAAAACCTTTTCAAATATTTTCATTTGCTTCCTTACACACTATAGCTGCTATTATGTTACAAAAAAGTAAGGATGGTCATGAGCAGCCTGTGTCCTTTAGTAAATCACTGCAGGAGTCATAATTGAAATATGATATAATGGAAAAAAAAGCCTCTGCACTACTAAAAGCCCTAAAATCTTTTAGACCGTATCTTTTTGGAGCCAAAGTGATTGCTTATGTTCCTCACACAATTGTTAAAGACATTTTAACATATTCAAAAGTAACAGGGAAGAGATGCAGGTGGATTAATAAAATCCAGGAATTTGATATGGAAATAGAAATTACCAAATTGGTAAGAGGCCAAGGTTTGGCCAAGTTAATGGCAAAAGAAAATATTGAAGCAAATAAAATTTGCAATGTAGAAGATGAAGGAAATACAATTGCAAGTATTGAGCACACACCTTGATATATAGATATCATGTATTACCTCAGAAACATGAAGTACCCTACAGAATGTAATGATAACCAGAGAGGAACTTTGAAACTACAAGCATCTAAATATGTATTCATAGAAGCTGATTTATTTTGGAAGAATAGGGATGGGATGTTGTTGTTATGTTTAGATGAGTTACAAGCTAAACATGTTTTAAAATAAATGCATGAAGGGGTCTGTGGAGGCCATTATTCTGCAAAGACAACTGGACATAAGATTCTCAGGGCAGGTTATTAATGGCCAAAAGTATTTAATGATTCTTTTTCATATGTAAGAAAGTGTGAGGCATGTCAAAAGTTTTCAGGAAAAATAAAATATCAGGGAGCTCTACCACTTAGACCTATGTAGGTTGAAGCCCTTTTTCATCAATGGGGGATTTATTTTATTGGGGAGATACAAGAGAAATCAAGTGGATGACACAAATGGATACTGGTAGCTACTGATTACTTCACCAAATGGGTAGAAGCAATCCCAACCAAGCAATCAACGAGTAAAGTTGTGATCAATTTTTTGATGGATAAAATTGTTACTAGGTTTGGTACACCATTAATATTAATTATAGACAATGGGATGTGTTTCAAGTTTGATGAGTTTAAGAATTTCTACAGTACACATCTTATTACTATTTATTATGTTGCTCCTTACCACTTGCAAGCTAATGGTCAGGTAGAGTCCAGCAACAAAATCCTTCTAAAAATCAGAAGGAGAATGCTAGCTGGAAGTAAAAAGGTTTGGGATTAAAAATTAAAAATTGTTGTATGGGCCAATAGGATTACTGGAAAAAATGCAATTGGAAAATCCCCATTTGAACTAGTATATGGAACACAAGCTAGAATGCCTTTACACAATTTTTTACCAGTTTACAAATTTATCCTTCAACAAGACATAGAGGTTCCAGAACCGATTAGGGAGAGGATGGAACAATTGGAAGAGCTTGATGAGATGATAAGACTATATCAAAACCAAAATATGAATTTGCAAGCACAAATGAAGTATTTATTTGATAAAAAGGAAAAAGATAGAAAATTTGAAGAAAATGATCTAGTATTGATGTGGAATGCCAAGTGCCAAGAGAAAGGAAAACATGGAAAATTTGAAGATTTTTGGTTGGGACCTTTTGTTGTTGATGGTAAAAGAGGAGAGGATTCATATTATTTACAAAACATAAGTGGTGAAGAACAAGAGTTTCCTATACATGGGAAATTTTTAAAGAACTTTTTCTCTTAAAGGATATAGAGAATTAAGGGTTGCCAGTGCATGGACAACTCTTGACAAAACCTTCAAAAAATTTCCATGCACAGTAGTTTAGGAAATAAATGGTACAGGAATTGCCAGTACATGGAAAATCCTAAAATTCCTTTTTCATTTTTTTTCTCCATGTACAGTAGTATAGGATCATCTTCGTCTCCACTTGTTTTCATTCTTTCCTTCTCATTAATCCACGACCTTGAAAATATTGGTTTGATCACATAAAGATCTGGATCCTTGCAATGATCTCACAATCATTCATCCCCAAATGGAGCCACTCTTAGAACTGTAAAATTTTGAAAAAATCTCATTGGCCATTCATGCTCATTAGTTTCCCAAAGAGTCCTAGAGTTTTCCTCACATAAACATACTCATCAAGTTCTAGCTCAATTTTTATCATATGATCACATAAAATTTATCTAACCCTGAATATTTAATATATGAAACATATCGGCATAAGATAATGTAGGTCTCACCGATACTAATACATATCTCTTTCAGTATATCGGCCAGAAATCAGTTATTTCATGTCGATGAGGACACATGTCAGGAATACATGGGTTCACAGTTTCTATCAGTAGGATAATGGTTATCGGCATGATAGTGTGAGGTCATATTTCACTCATATACATCTCATCGCTTGGAGCACAAAAATATGTATCGGCCACACTAGAGTCATCGGGGTGAGGTTCCAAAAGACATCCCAAGGCATTCACTGGTCTTTCTGATAAAGTAGAAGAGGATCTAGTCGATGAGACAATACTACTAGGAAGAGTTAAAAAATTCTTACGGACCTTCCATTGTATACCAATAAGATTGGAAGTGACAACATGTCTGGCTAAAGGAACTATCAGAGGAACAATATTCATGGTCTTTTTGAGGAAGGAAAGGTATCAGTGAGATAAACCTCAGCGGGAGAGAGATAGGAAGGTCAAGATGAGTATTGTTCCATCGGAAAGACAATCAATTTGTCTTAGCAATTTGAATTGACAAAGGGAACATCTCGATGAGATACCTTCAAAATGAAATAAGGGATTGTTTTCCTAATTCATTAAGTCACGAAAATAGTTTTTCTTCAGTGGGAGTTGTGGTGATATGTTGAAGACTAAGAAGAAACTGTCAGAGAGACTTAAGGTGTTGAGGAAACTACAAGATGTCCTGGCAGGTGTGTGAATGTTCAAATGAAAGGATCGGCCAAGATTTAAAATGTCTTGCCGATATGCTAAATGATGTGACAACAAGAATTTTGAAAATCTTGCTTCATTTGTGTCTCAACCAAGACATTAATGGCGCCATGAAGCATAAATGATTTTGTGAATTAAAATGAATCCAGTTGAGAGCATTTTTGCGGAATTGACAGCAGAGGAAAGCAAACGAGTGAGCACAGGATTCGGGTGCTCTTTTAGCTTGAAATCTCAAGCAAAATACAGTAAGTTCCTCATTCCTTAAATCTTGAAAATTTTGAAGAATGGAAACCTCTAGTTCAGAAAAATCAAAAGGGAGAAAACATGGGGAAAGTGGTCAATCAAAGGGAAAAAGGCAGAAAACCGAGATTCAGTTGGAAGGTACTAAACATAAATTGAACCAAGATCTCATAGACTAGTTAGCTAATTCTAGACCTAAAGCTAGATGCTCCACACAACTTAGGGCAGAAGTGGTTAAATTAGATGATAAATGCAAATTCATAGGAGATGTTTGGACCCTAATTAGAGGCTATGAATTATTCAACTTCCATTACTATTGGAGGAATAATTTTGAGCAAGTATGTAACCCATGGAAGCTTAATTTAGGTAAACTAGTTTTCCCTAATGTTTTTTTCAATGTCAAACTGATGAAATTGTTGGCCAGTCATTACAATCCAAAACATAAGGCCATATGTGATCTATATGGGAATCCATTGATACATTTGTCAGAAAATGCAATAAGTGAAGTCTTTAAATTGGAAGGGATGTGCGAGAAGAGAATTGTAGGTGAAGAGCTCAAGAATGAATTCAAAAGGATGGAAACCATTTATAGGGATTTGAGATTACCCCTGCATAGAATTAGGCATGGTGGCAAACCAATTCCGATGGAAGACAATGAAGGACCACCATTCCATGTAGATCGTTTCGAGCCTTATATGAATTACACCTATTTTTTCAGTAGGACAAGTATTGGGAATGGAAGTCCTAGAGTATATGGCAATTGTGCCCATGGTGGTTGCAGTAGATATTCAATATCATAACTCCAGGCCTTTTGATTATGCCTCATATGTGTTTAAGGAACTTGATGTTGGGTTGATGACAATATAAAATGGAGCCTATGTCTTGCACCTTAGGAATTATTCATTATTGATGCACTTGGTGTTATACTTCAGACAGGAAATAGGGTTGTGGCCCCAAGAGCTAAGAATTGCAAAATTTGACAAAGATGGTAAGCCATTTCCTTATTCAATCACGGACTATCGTTTGGGACAATAGGTTTGCTAATTCTAGTTTTGTACATTTTGAGGAAAGCTTTGTAAAACCCTTGTATAAATTCTATAATCTTCAATGTGACAATTCATTGTCTGATGGGATTTAAAGGTTTCTTAGACCTAAAGATTTTAATGGACCAATTAGCCAAAATTGGGGGGATTGGTATTTTTTAGAGAATGCCACCATGATTAGGGTTTATTGATTTGAAGATGCCCCATTTATTTTGCCTAGAACAGTTCCAGACCGGATTGCATACTTAGAAATTGTTAGGCAAATGGATTTCTCCAGTGTTATGGATTTAATTTCTTTTGGAAAGCAGGATTTTATGCCCAGTACGCTATGTTTCAGTGACTTTACTGTGTTACAAAAGGAAGGGTATAACCTGATTCTTGATAGGTTATTACAGTATAACATGAAAAGAGGGCCATTGAGAAAAAAAATTGATCCAGAAGGGTATATTCACTCTGCTAAACAAAGGATAAAATTTGGAGGATATCATCATGTGCCCTACTAGTTTGACGATATGATAAAAAACTTTGAATTAGAAGAGGTAGAGATGGTGATTGAGTGACATAATTAGGAGTTGCTAGATATAGAGTTGTTTTCCTCTAGTAAATAGGCATCAGAGGTGTTAGAACCCAAAATTACCATAAAAAAACCCTAAGGTTTTCCTGTTTGAATATAATTTTTGCATCATTACCCTAAGGAATTTTGTTTGTCTATATCCATATTTCACTATCCTTCCTTTAAAGAATATTTTTCCATCCATATATACCTTGCACCATATACCACTGACTTAGCATTTATTTAAAATCTCATTTACCATTTTATTGTAGCCTCCCACAAAGGGGCCTACGGTATGGTGGTACTGGTTAGTGGGTAGGAACAAAGTGCTTACTGCTCTATCACACATGGTCTGAGCATAGAACATGGTAGTGTAGTCACAGTAATTCAATAGCGAGGGTAGCAGTTAAGACATATACTGTGATACCACATATGGTCTCCTAGTAGACCTTGGTGACCGTGGTGGATGGTTTGTAAGCGGTGAAGGAAGAAGCCAAAGAGGTTACCGTGATACCACGGGGGGCTCCAATGAAGACCATGGTAGCATGGTAAACCATTACAAGTCAGTGAAGTGGTTACTGTGATATCGCAGCTAGCTTGAGGGATGACCGCGGTAGAGAGGTAGAAGTTTAGCAAGCAACGGCGGTAATAGTTAAGGCATGGTAAACGATGATAGAGAAGTCAAGGTCAAACACCGCCATACCAAGATGAGATGAAATGTTGACTATGGTATACCAGTAAATACAAAGGAAAGCTCGCAACAATATTTTAAGTGAAATATAAGGAGCAGAACAAAATGAAAATAAAGATCGGTGAAAGTATTAAGGGAATAAATAAAAGCTCGACTATTGTAAAATTATTTAATTTCCGAGAGGCAACATAATTAAATCTCTATTGTAGAATTTCAAATGGATGTGGCAGAAAATTGAAGGGTTGCAATGCTTCGAATGCATTGTACAAATCTTTTGTAAAAATCAATAAGAGGGACGGGGCTTAGAGATTTTTTCCGAAAAATGGAGAACGAGGAAATGCAAATAATGACAGATCTTTTGGAAACAAAATCAATGGACAAATTGTTTTGAACTGGTGAATTCTATTATGTGTTCAGTTGTTGTGTTATAATTATTTATATTTCTTATCTAGTTATTTCCAACTTCCAGTCCTCTGATCATTTAAATCAATATGTCAAGCATGTGTTTCATTTAGCAAGGTGTAATTTTTCACTTTGTGTTATTTCATTAATTGGTGTTTGCATGCCAAAATTAAATTATTTTATTAAATCATAGTGGTCTTAGGATTTCTTTTGGATTGTTGAAATAGAAATCGATAAGAAAATATTCCAGCACTATTTATGCAATCCATAAATTAATGAAGTCATGTGCCAATCATTAGGTTTCATTTTTCAAAGTGCCTAACAACTTGAATTAAACTAGAGAGGGAAAAAACATACAATTCTTGATAATTTGACTCCATTTCCCATGTGGATAGAAGGCACTGATCTGCCTCAACCCAGAGATAAGATTTCATACAAATAATATTTTCAAATCCTTTCATTTGTGCAGTAGGAGTAGGAGTAGTTGTAGTGATTTTTAGCTATCCACCACCTTTGCCATGGTGGGTAGATTGTTGCATCAGGAGATATATTTAAATCTACATCATTCATTAGGTTCACCCACCTAGGTCTAGCAGAACCTAAAGAGAAGAAGGTTCAATTGCACCAATTGGCCTTGTACACTGCAAAAAAGCATTGTGAGAGCTTGGCAACCGCTCATGGTTCAAACCTACGTTTTTGAGACCCAACAAGAGGCTAATATGTCACAAGGTCCACTTGGTAAGGTATTAAGGGAAATAACTCAGGATTACACCTATTCTGCTAGAGAATTAAATATCGAGGAAAGTGTAGATACATATGCAAGACACGAGGAATACAAATCTTTTATATAAGATGATGAGTTTGTAAAAACTTCAGAATTTAAAACAATTTTATGCAAGCAAAAAGGAAAGGAAATAAGAGAACTGGTTGACAATGTCACACCAGGAAATCAAGAATAATTGTTGAAAAGTTTGAGAGATGATGTAGAGAAAGAGATGACAAGTATGACCCCCGAGAAAGGGAGGGAAATATTAGAAAAGGTTAGTGTCATGATTTTCCCAGGATTATACCTCAATTCTACACTAGTATTTGACATTTTCCTAAAGGACAATAATACTACACACAAGCTCAGCTTAGAAAAGGTGACAAAAGTTTATGTAGGATCAAAATACAACCCAGATGAGGAGACATGAATGATTTGGGCCCTATATCCACCTCACAAGAAATTAGTTGTCATTGATATTGAGAAAGCATTTGGACATGTCATGAATTTAAAGGCTGGGGAGGCTAATCCAGTTGCAACAACAGAAATTGGGATTAATGTAGCGAAATTGAATAAAGCACAAATACATGCATCGATCAAAGAAAAGGAGATGTAAAAAGAAAATAATGAAAGAATGCTAAGAGAAAATGAGCATCTGAAAGACGTAGTAGGTGTTACAATAGGGCCAACAAATCTGCTCATCCAAGGTGAAATTTCAAAGACAAAGGACCATTGGGAGGGATCAAGTGCATATTCTCAAGGGAAATATGACACACTTACAACAGTGATCAAAAGGAGGCAGGCCAGTTTAGGCATTTGGTTGAACAAAATTTGGGGAAAACATTCACTAAACTGTGATGTATTGAAAGAACACAAAATATTGGAAGGTATAATTCAAGAAAAGCTCGAGGAAATTAAACAACAGGGTACTCCTGATAATACGAAAATTGAAGGTGTTGATCGTTTTATTGATAAGCACAAAGAATTCCTTGAAGAGTTACAAGGGGATACACAAGGGTTGATAGAAGCTGCCAAAATTGGATTGGTTGCATTCCTTGATGTTGGAGGAAAATTGAAAGAAATGGCTGCGAGGAAAAAAGAAAGTGAATTGATACTACACGAGATTCTAAATATGGCTATTGTGAAAGATGCAACCATGTATGAAGCTTGTGAATAGAACGAGAAGATGGTTAAGATGGAGATCATGATCCATGGTCCATTAGGAAATGTGGATACACATGTGCACCTAGACTACATGGATCACATGTCGAGAGTCCACTTATGGCTTAACAGAGCCTAATATGTTTTAATCTTATTGTTGTTCCATATGCAAGATATTTCTGAAAGGATGTGTGCTTTCAGCAGTTGATGTATAAGTATCTATGTTTTTTGTAGAAGTAGAGGGAGAAGAATTAGAAAATGATAGATTGTGGCAAGCATAATATTTTCAAAATTTTTGCATTGAAGAAGACTATGTTGCATATGTAAGATTTGAGGAAGATAATGGAAGACTGATGATTTGGTGGCTTCATTCTTGTATCAATTGTTTGTTGGATTTCTAAAATTATTTGATTGTCTCCAATCTGATGTTTCCTGATTATTTAAGTTGAAATATCAAGTATATGTTCAATTTATTAGTGCATATTTGTTGCATCTATGTAATTTGATTAATTGGGTTCTTTAAAGAAGAATTAAATTCCTTTTAGTCAATTATAGTAATTTGGGATTGTTATTCGGATCATTAAGAAGAATCAAATAGCTAGGATTAATACTCTACCTCAAGTAGGGTATGTCAATCACATTCTTGCATGTTTATACCAGTTATAAACTCATATGTGTATGCAAAATAATTAGATAACTTGCTAGATAGGAACCACTCATCTAAGACTTTCCTTTTACTTCATTTTACCCAATAAGGCATTGGTCTTCCATATTTCATTATTTAATTTTATTCGTTTCATTTAGCATCTATTAACTGAACATATCAGGCTTCACCTTGATATTACATATACAATTTATACCAAATTTAGATCATATATGATATTGCATATACAATTTATACCAAATTTAGATCATATTTCTCCACTATCAAATTGCCATTGTGGATAGTTTAGTCAAGAACGAAGCATAGATCAAAATATGTAGCATTCATATAGGTACACCCACCTAGGTTAGCAGAGCCTTACGAGTAGAAGGTTCAACTGTACTAGTTGGCCTTGTTAGTTGGCATTGTGAGAGCTTGGCAATCTCTCATGGTTCAAACCTACGTTTTTGAGACCTAACAGGGCTTAAGCCATGTGTCTTGTGCATTGGTGGGACCGATATATTTTTTGATGAGTGTAGGCAATATCAAAAGGAAATCAACATTGGTCCATGAATCATGTGGTTGCATCTTGACCATTCCTCATGTGTTCATTCTAGTTTATTCTTCATTAAAAAAATCCCATAGGCTACTGAGCGGTCACTGCGTGTTTGGTTTGACATTGGGCCAAGTATTTCCAAGTGATTAGTAAGAAAAGATTTGAAGAGAATCGATGAAATATAGTGAGTGACATGGGTCAATCCTGACCACTCCCTGCTATCCCATGTAGGTCCCACTTTTACTAACAGATTCTCAATGGGGTGGTGGACGATTGCCATGTCAAATAACCTAGAAGGCATGGAAGCATTGAAGAAAACAAAAATATTAATCAAATATTTCACATAGGGCATGGAAAATAAATTGTGTGCTACTAAATGAAGGTATGATGCACATTTTTTGAGATCTTTTAATCTAGGTCATTGATTGTGTAGGAGGAATAAGGCCACAAGAAATTGGTCTTGATTAAGATGTGAGTATGTGGAAGCTATGAGATTTAATCTCAACCCTTCCTCGTCTCCCCGTTGATAAAAGTTGCACATGGTTTAAAAACTATGAGGGCGAGGGGAAGAGGACACATGGATTCAGGCTGCATAGTATAAGGAATGGTGGATCTCATGAACCATTAGCAAGTGGTTCCATGTGGATTATTGTCATTTGATGAATATTGTGGTTCTATACAATCGGGTTTTTCAAATCAAGATGACTAAATCTGGACCCTCCATTAGTTAAAATGCCCATGTGATCAATGGCTATCATTAAAAAATCAATTTGAGGGCAAGTGAGCCATTCTAGTTCATGTGAGCTAGCCTTAATAATTGAAAGGACATCGAGTTACCAAAGAAGGAGGTTGCATAGCTATTAAAAACTATCTTGAAAGAATAATTAAATATTGTGAAGGATATTCTACACACTTGGAAAGCTCATGCTACAATTTTTAGGGTTGTCTGACATCGAGGATAGGATTATTAACTTGTGAAAGAACCAGTAAGTAAATTACTGCCTTCCCATCATAAATATTGATAAACTATAGTTTCCCAAACCTCTAAGTCAATTAGAGTTTTTCTTGGTTCTATATTTTAAGGTTTGAATAAAGACCTTACTAACAATTTGCCACCCTCAACCACTAAAAAACCTAAGGGTCAGTTGCTTCTCCAAGGTGCACAAGTAATTGAGGGTTTGATTGACAAGAAAAATTATATTAAGGACACAAAATTACCTTATACTATAGACACTTAAAAATGACCTAGGCCTACAAGCTCTATTTTACCACTTTCATCCTAACATAATTATGACATTTAATTATGTCCTTGGTCCACATTCGACAATTAATTAAGTAATTCATTATTATTTAATTAATTCATGTCTATTGTATTCTTCATGATTATTAAATAAATAAATTATATTTATTTATTCAATATGTCATTAATTGTCTATTGTCTTCTTACAATTAAATAAATTTATTAATTTATTTAATTACCTTTATTAATTTATTCTTCTTGATTATTAAATAAATGAACTTTATTGGTTTATTTAATATGTCACTAACTCTTATAATTAAATGAATTTATCAACTTATTTAATTATTGGTTATAATCCTCTAAATTAAATAATTATGTTTAATTATTTAATTACCTAATTTAACATTTCTCTCATTTTAAATAAATGAAATTATTTAAAATGATTTTGTTTTATTTCCTTTTATTAACTGTCTCTTCACTTTAGTAAATAATTTGAAAAAGATTATTTATTGTCACATGAAAATCATTATTTTGAATTAATTTAATTCAAAATGGTAATCTTCTTCCAAAAATCAAGTAATTGAAAAAATTCTTGATTTTCCAAAAAAATTATTTTTAGTTCAACTCTTATCTTCTGTATTTTTCGAATCTTACAAATCAAGCAGTCTTTATCTTTTTGACTAATTATTACATTTATTCTCGACTGCCAATTTGATTTTATCAAATGAAATCTTGACCACTCATTTAACAATCTTTCCCTAACCCTAATTATGGATTGTCACATGGAATCTCATCCATTGATTTTAGGCTTTGTCAGCTTTTAATCTCGTTCGTCCATCCAAAATTGCATTTTCTATAAAATGTCAATTTTGCTCACAATTTAGGGATCACTTCATTATTAAAAGACAACTTAATTATTTTAGACACTTTATGCTTAGAAATAATTTTTCATTTAGCTTAGTTAATTTGATTACTTTTCATAGTCTTTTGTAATCAAATCCTTCAAACCTTGCATAGGACAATGTCATAGTCAAATTTCTCACACACACAAATCTGAGGGAAACAATCGTACACTCCATGCTAGGAGGTGCTATGGAAGTGAATCATGGAAGCTTCCATGGATATCTGGTATAATCATTTATTATTTTCTTTCTTTGTATTCCATAGCTTCTTTGGGTTTTTATTTAATTTAATCCACTAAAACCTTTACCTGAAAAACAACCCAGTGATACATTGGTGAACCTGACACATTTATTTTTTTGTAGTTTTCATACGGTTTTTAGTTTTCTGTTTGTTTTTTGTAGGTACAAATATGGAAAGCCACATTTCATTTTTTTCACGTCGCATCTGATGCATCACGACGCATTTGCAAACTAAAATGATGCAATCATCCTACTAAACTACATACAAAGCATCGAAAGCCGCATTTGAGAAACAGAAGCGCATATGCAGTTTCAAATGACGCATTTGATAAACCGAGATGCACTCAAAAATTGAAATGATGCATCTACATATTAAAGAATGGCGTGGGCCCATGATGCATTTTCTTCACAAAGCAATGTATTCGCTCTGTTGTGATGCATCTGCCTGGTAATATTTTACCCCTTTTCTTTTGCATTCGGGTTTTCCAAATTTTCCTTTATGTTCTATTTTTTTTTTCTTTTCGGCATTCTGACTAGCATAGGTGTTTCTAGAGTTTACATTTTGAGGGTCCAAGAAAATTTGTTCAAACTAGTAATTTTTGGTTTTGTAGATTCGTTTATCCAAGAAATCCAAATTTGAAAACACTGTGTCCATGATTTTTAGATTAGAAAAAATTTCATTTAGTGCACTTAAAATGAACATGTCTTCTATTTTGTCTAATTGTGTTTGAAATTGATAGGTGAATATTCTCTCACCCTGTGCAAACTAGGTGATCAGAAAGCCAAACCCACTTTGTTTCTGTGTAACCCTGATGCAATAACTGAAGTATCCTCTCCCCTTGCATAGTCATGCGATCCTGGGTGTAAGAGAAATGATTGTTGCCTCTAGAAATTGGGCTTGCCTGGGGATTTCATCACCCCAATGTGACTCAAACTGGCAATGGAGCTAAATCCAAGCTACCCCCAACTGGTATATAAATGTGAATCTTAAGGGAAAACCTAAGATTACGAGTGTGGATATGTCATACGGACCAAGTAGTACTCCCCCAAACCCTATTGAGCTTAACCCCTTCAGGCTAGAGTGCCTCCTAAAAAAATATTAATCTTGTGCCCCATGTATGGCCACTCGAACGGGGGTCCTGAATTAAAAAAATCTTGTTTAGTAAGCCCAAAACCTTCTATTTTCTAGTACAACACCTGTCGGTGTGAAGCCTTCCACATCTACGTAGTATTTAGTGGAGGTGATCAATCTGCCATGGGATTTTCATGGGGGTTGGAAGCTTGGTTGGCCTGAGAAGAGAGTGCACTATAAGGGGTAGCTCATCCAACCAAGCTTATGAATTCACATGCTACTGATATGTGGTTTGGGAAACCCATGTGGAGTCTAGTGAATATTGTCCTAGCTTAACCATAGGATTGTACTTGTTCTCTTATGTGCTTGATTACTTTTCAAAATATCATGTTTGCCAAGTGTTTTCTGGATACTAAACAAAAAAAACAACACTCAAACATCTCAAATTAAATAGTCAAACTTTAAACAATTCGGGCTTTTGACCACAAATATAAAAAATTTGACTTTTTTTAAATCCTGCAATAGATCTATTAAATTGCAACACATCTTTTCTCTTCTTGTGTATGGCTCTATGTCAACATCTTCAAGCATAGTGCCCAATATTTCCACAACTGAAACATTTAAAAGGTCACATACCTTTGTACTTACTAGTACCTTTCTTCAGCTTTCTTGTAAAATTTTCTTCCAACTCCTCTGAATCTTCACTATTTGGATCATCTTCTAACTTTGTTTCTTTCAAGGTTGTTTTTTCATTTTCTCCTTTTCTTTTACAAATTTCCTCATTTCAAATGTCGTCAAGGTGCCAAATAGTTTTTCTAAAGTTAATTTCTTTGGATCATACACTTCCTTAATGGCTGATACCTTGTCACTATTACTCTCTGGTAGGGTCATCAGAGTCTCCATTACATCTTCATTTGTTAGAGTACCACCTTGATTTTTGGCTTTATTTACTACAATATCAACCCTCTGAAAGTGGCTTCTAATGTCCTCACCTTCTTCCATTTTCAATTTCTCATATTTGTGGTTAGTTGTTAACTTCTTTGATAATTTACCTCTATCATTTCCTTCATAGATATCTTTCAAATTTTCCCAGACTTCATAAGAAGTGCCTAATGAAATAACTTTTGTCAGCTCAATCTTAGATAAAACACTCTAGATTTCATACCTTGCCTTTTCATTTTCTTCATAGGTATAATCTCATCTGCAAAAGAAGGACCACTTGCTGGCTCAACATATTTTTTCTCAAAAACTTTCCAAGTCTTGTAACGAAGAGAGATCAAGAAACCTCTCATCTAAACTTTCTAGAAATTGTAGTTAGATCCATCAAACATAGGGATTTTCAATTTGTGTGCCATTAGATCTACCTCAAGCAGATAATCTCTTCTCTGAGGAACCAAAGATCTGATACCAATTGTTGAAATGCACAAGAAAAATAAGAGGGGGCATGAATCAGTTGTATCTAATCACATTCTCCACAGATCTTAAACAATTCCACTTCCACTTTAATTTGTTATTAAGTGTAAACATGAAATGCAGATAACATAAAGAAAACACCAAAGACACCAGATTTACATGGAAAATCCTATCAGGGAAAAACAATGGTGAGGATTAACTCACAATATAAGAGTGATTACAAAACCATATACAAAGAGGCTCACTCCCCAAGATAAGACTCACTATCTAGATATGACTAACTATCCAAATAGGAGGCTCACTACCTATAGATACAAAAGCATATAAAGAAGAATGTTACACAGATAAAATTATCTCAATGCAACATAAGATCCACAACTGCAACTTCCACACATTCACATCCTTGATCAAAGAATTGTAGAAACCATTAGCTCACTACCTTTAGGAGTCTAACACATTGAATTTCTCATTGTCTCAGATAAATTTCACACAATCTTTAAAATCTACCTCACTTCTCGCACTTTTGGCTTGCAAACCTTAATACCTTGCCTTATATTTATACCAACTTCAACCATAGAAATTTTTTCCAAGGTCAACTACACATTCTTTATTTTACAAATTGAAATTAGGTTGGCAACTTAACATTTCCACGATGGATAAGAATGAGAGTGGACCAAATCAATACTTAACCAGGACCCAAAATAACATCTTGGATCAATCACTTGCTTCCTTAATTGAAACTTATTCTTCACATAACGTGTAAAAACTAGATTGGCAAAATATAATGAAAACACCAATGAAATTTGAAGTACATGCATTGACAACACAAAGATAACATGAAGACCACATAGCATGCTTCACCATACACTGAAACACATCTTAGATACCTTATTCTAGATCTGTAAGACTTGAAACAAACCAGTAGAGAAGATACATTTCTCCCAGTCCATAGACAAACAACTCTACCAGACCAATTCATAAACCAGTGAACACAACTTTCACTCTTCATCAAACTAGAAGCTATAATCTAGGATATATCACCCAAGGATTCCCATAAAAAGTATTATAGATCTGCACAAGTATAGAATCAACACAAAATAAATGCATAGCACATTACCAAAGCACATTCTAAACACACACTATTTTGTCTTCAGTATTTATTAATTTTCTTAGAAGAACTTGGTTAACTCATCATATCAACACAACTGTAACACCATAAAGATAGCTCCATGTACTCACCAAATCTCTATAGTATCTCAACTATACATGCACCACCTACAATCACTTGTTCCTTTCACTATAACAACCTAAAATATGTTGACATCAATGAATACATTAATGACAACACCACCATACTCATTTATACTTGCAACATCTATGGATGTTTTTAATACAAGGTTCCAAAAGGCAAGGAAAAGGCTTCCTCCTCATTTACAATTGAATGACCATGTGTTATTGGTGAATTAATGCAATTCCTTTGATGAAAATATGAGTTATCACTTATTTGATAAGAATCCTCAGACATTGATGGAGGCTTATAAGATGGTAGAACATATTGATAAAATCAGCAAAAGCAACTGGTAAATTTGACAAAAGAGATGATGCAATAATCCTTAAAAACCCAAAAATGGAAGATAAAAGTTCAAGTTCTAAAGGGGGTATTCTTGAGGATAAGATTGATAATTTCATGAAAACCATAAATGAAAAAAATATAAGACAAGAAAAGGCTCCGCCAAAAAATTATCAGAGGAATGAAAGACCTCTTGGGTTGCAATATCACCCATATAATACAAACTGGTATAACCAGAAGCCTATTCCTAATAATTAGAGAAATTCTCAAAATAAGGTTCCCTCGTATCCTCTACAAAATAATTCAAGTAATTTTGTTGATGGGGTTCCTTGATGTATGGTTTTTCAAATGCCACACTCTCCACACCAATGTGCCATTGCACAAATGGTTGAAATGGAAGAAGATGAGCCATAGGACTGTGACCAGCCCAATGAGGATGATATTGATGTTCTTATGATCATGGATGATTTAAATTTTGTTAAAAGTGAGTGCTCATTTGATAAAGAGTCTCATGAAATGGATGTATATGACCAAAGGCCTATTCCCAATGCATATCAGTAGAAAGTTTTCTTTGATGAGGATGTTATCGGTGATATGAAAGTATACAACTTAGAAGAAATTAAAGATGATGTGTCCATAAGAAAACCTTCCCATGAAGAGATTGCAAGATATACCATGGATTTGGTTACCCAAGCCATAAGTTCATACCATCTAAGGAACATAATAGTTGGTGGTGACCAGGGTAACCCTACTGATCACTTTATCAAGGAGAAGAATGCCAAAAGTAAAGAGAAATTTTTTGATGGAATAGTAAAAGTGATTAAAGCTAAGGAATTCAAGGGAGACAAAATTTGGGCTAAGAAAGTAGATAAGCCAAAAGCTAATGAAGAATCCAAATCCCCTGCTATAAAGATAAAGACACATAAGCTAAATCCTAAAGTTACAAAAAAGTATCTCAAGCATAGAGCTGAGATAACCAAAAACCAACAGAAGGAAAATGGTACAGATCAAGGTATGATTCCCTTTGAGATACCTAAGTATAATCCTGTTGATATGTTTCAACTACTTAGCCAAGTAAAAGTATCTATTCCTTTTCTTGAAATGACGAGAATAGATGAATATAAGAAAAAGGTAGTATCCCTCATCAATGGTGCTACTACAACCTATATTGAATTAGTGGTGCCCACTCCACCCAAAGTGAGTGAAAAGGATAAGAAAGATAAAGAAGTTGAGGGAGTGATAACTGAGATCCCTCATATATTTAGAGGAAATTTAGTAGCTGCTTCTCCTAGGAAGATAGATCCATTTTTCTTGACACTAATTGTTGAGGAAAATTTGGTAAAAAATTATATTATTGATTCTGGAGCATCCATTTAATATCATGCAAGTCAAAATTATGGAGGCATTAGGACTAAAATTTGATAGAACCCAAGGTAAGTTCTATGCCATGGATTCAAGAGAAGTCCCTATTGTCAGTGTGATAAATTAACTTCCTTATAGATTCAAAGCCTATCTAGACAAAGGGTTTAAAATGAGTGTGGTGGTATTATATATCCCACTGAACTATGGAATGCTGCTATGTAGGAAATGGACTGCATCCTGGGAGGTAGTTTATAGTGTGACATTTATTACACCACCTTCCCTATTGATGGTAAGGATGTCCAAGTGGTACGATATCCAAGGGTGTTGCATATGTTGGAGCATGCCCCTAAAAATGATACAATCTTGTTTGTAGATACTGATATCAGTGACTTTAAAGTGGAAGAAGTACCAAGAGAAGTTAATAGGAACCCTGTACCTATAGAAAATGAGGTTGTAATATTATTTGATAAGGATGGACTTTGGAAAATGTACTTCTATGTTGCAAGTTCCAAGGAAGGGTTTGGTGTAGGAATATTGCTAGTGTAACCTATTGATAACACATACAAGTTTTCTTTCACTCTATCTTTTGTCTACACTAATAATGTTGTAGAATATGAAGCCTTTTTACTAGAATTAAGATTGGTGGAAAAACATGGAATAAAGAAACTGATAGTAATCAAAGATTATGAACTAGTGATATCCCAAGTAAGAGCCAAATATGCCTGCAAAAATAACAAGCTAAAGCAATATATAAATGTTGTTTGGGACTCTATTGAATAGTTTGATGATCTTGGGATCAATTGGATGGAGAGAGGAGAAAATAGAGTGGTAGACTTACTAACATTGCATTAAGACTAGATGATATAACTTTTGTGGGTATATATAAGGTGGAAGTGTATACAAGACCTTCTATTCCTGATAATGTACACAACTGGTACACTTTCAATGATGATCAAGATATTCTCAAATTTTTAAAATGTGTTGATGAATATGAGGGTCAAGAGATTGACTTTGGTGGATTCGTTAAAAATATAAATGGCAAGCACATAGTATTTGGGAATGAGGTCATCTAGTTAAAAACAAATAAAATCCCCAAAGGCCTTATAACACTTGAGAGGGTCTTCAACATTCAAGATAAAAACAAGATTAAGATAATTGTTTCTCATCAAGAGGATTTGGAAGAAATTAACCTTGGAACTAAGAATTCTCCAAAAAAGGTATACATTGGAAAGAAGATGAAACCTCATGTCAAAACCATATTGATTACCCTACTAAGGAAGTATAGGCATGTGTTTTCCTAGTCATATGATGACCTAAAGGCTTATAGGGAAGAAATTTTTCAACATGAGATACCTTTGAAGCATGATGTAAAACCTTTTAGGAAAAAGAAAAGGCCAATAAATCCCACTTTGCATCCAAAAATGCAAGAGGAACTCACAAAGTTAAGGGATTCTAGAATTATCAAGCCTATATGGCATTCTTCACAAGTTTCCAACTTGGTTCCAATTAGAAAAAAGAATGGTGACCAGAGACTTTATGTAGATTTCAATAATTTAAATGTAGCATCCTTGAAAGACAATTATCCACTACCTAATATGGAGGCTATGTTATAGAAGGTGACATGATGCAAATTGCTATCAATGATGGATGGGTTCTCAAGTTCCAATCAAGTCATGGTGAAGGAATTTGAACAATACAAAACTTCATTCACTACACCATGGGGGACCTATGTGTATGTAACGATTCCATTTGGTTTAACAAATGAAGGTACCACCTTTCAGAGGGCTATGGATGTAGCCTTCTCTAATTTTATTGATTTATTCATGGCTATATACTAGGATGACTTGACAGCCTACTCCAAGAAGGAGGAGGAGCATTTTGCGCACTTGGAGAAGGAATTTATTAGGGATTTAGAGTATGGGATCTCACTGAATCTAAGGAAATGTGTCTTTGGGGTTACTAAAGGAAATCTGATGGGGCACAATATGTCCAAATAATGAGTAAGGATTAACCTTGAAAGGGTAGCAGCCATAGATAAGATCTCTTAACCAAAGAATGTCAAGGGAATTCAATAATTTTTTGGACAAATCAATTTATTGAGGAGGTTTTTAACTAACTTTGCATAAATCATTAGACCCATCTCAAAGATGCTGAAGAAAGGAGAAAAGGTAGTTTGGAGTGAAGATCCTAGTTAGGCCTTCAAAAGCATTAAACAAACTATCAAGGATTCTCTAGTGTTGAAATCTACTGACTTGTCTAGGCCAATGCATATTTTTTATTTTGCTTCTTTCCATACCATTTTTGTTGTCTTACTACATAAAAATAATTAAGGCTTTGAACAACCTATTGCATTATTTAGAAAATATTTATAGGATGCAAAGCTCAAGTATGATATGATTGAAAACTAGGCTTATGCTCTATTCAAGGATGTGAATAATTGTATAACTTACTTAGTGGGAGCTACAATCATATATTTTGTACCAAGTGTTGTTGTGAAAGATATATTCACTCAAAAAGAGACTATAGACATAAGGTGTAGATGGATCAACAGGATCTAGGAAATCAATATTGATGTCCATATCACCTAGTAAGAGGGCAAGGACTAGCTAAAATAATGGAATAGGCTAATTCGGAATCTAACTAGATAAACCAAACAAAGATTGTTGATGTTGCACCTATCTATGATATGCAAACAGGTGGATGGTATAGAAGCATTGTCCAATATTTATAGACTTTATAGTGTCATATAGATATGGCTGAAAATGACAAAAGGACATTAAAATTGCATGCCATCAAGTATGTTATTATTCACAATGCGCTATGGTGGAGAAACCAAGATGATATACTGCTTAAATGAGTGGATGGAAAATAGGGTTTAAAACTCTTGCAAGAAATGCATAATGGAGTGTGTGGTGGTCATTACATGGAAAAAACCACTACTCATAAGGTCTTTAGTGTAGGATTCTAGTGGCTTGCTATCTTTAAGGATGCTTACAAGTTCGTTAAGACTTGTGATTCTTATCAAAGGTTTTTAGGAAACTAAGTTTTTAGGGAATCTACCACCGAGGCCTATTTTTCGTTCAAGCCCCTTTCCAAAAATGGGGAATTGATTTCATTGGAGAGATACCATAAAAGTCTAGTGGAGGGTACTCATAGATCTTTGTTGCCATGGACTATTTCATAAAATGGGTAGAAGCAATACCTACAAGGAAGGAAACATGAAAAATGGTGGTGGAATTCCTATTGAATAATATTTTGATCAAGTTTGGAGTCCCAAAAAATATCATTTTAGATAATGCTATGTGTTTTAAATATGAGGAATTCAAATATTTTTGTGATAAACATGGCATAAAAATTTCTTATTCTTCACCTTACCATCGTCAAGGAAATGGTCAGGCTGAGTCTAGCAATAAGAGCTTAATGAAAATCATCAAAAGGGTGATGGAGAAGAACAAGAAATATTGGGACTCAAAGCTAAACTTGGTAATCTAGGCAGATATAGTGACTATGAAAAAGGCTATTGGTTATTCACCGTTTGGCTTGGTATATGGTTTAGATGATAGGATACCACAAAATAACTTGGTAAAGATGTATAAATCTATGGAGGAATATGATGATGATATTTGTGATAGTATAAAACACAAAATTGACAATCTGGTGTAATTAGATGAAACTAGAAGAGAAGCTCAAGCAAAAAAATGTAAAACTATAGCTGCAAGTCAAGAACTTGTATGATAAGAGAGCTTCTCCTAGAAAATTTGAAGTGAATAGTATGGTACTAGCCTAGAATGCAAGGGTTCAAGATATGAGTAAGCATGGAAATTTTGAAGCATTATGGTTAGGGATAAGGGTAAGCATGGAAAGTTTGAAGCATTATGGTTAGGCCCTTATCTGATAGCCAATACGCATGGGGAGGATTCATATTTCCTCCAAAGCTTGATAGGTGAAATTTTTGAACTACCATCACATGGATAGTTCTTAAATCCATACTTCTCCTAAGTATTCCATGTTTCCATGTCCACTATATGTTTTGTATATTTCGTATATCGATATGTTTTCTTTCATTGTGTCTAGTTCAATCTTGATACCTGGTCCAGGTAGTTTCTTGTTTTTTGGTTCGCTATATTTGGTTTGTTTGTTTCAACCTAAGATTCTAGTGTCTCACCATGCCTATTTCAAGCATGTATCCCCAATCAGAGCCATTGATGGAACCCCCTAAAATTTTCATGTTCCATCTTGCACATTTTTAAAAAATTGGGTTCAAGTCTATATTTGAGGGCTTTGGGTTTTGTTTATCTATCACTATTTAAGGATTTAAGATTACCTAAGATACTTCTTAAAAACCCCTTGAATTTTTATTCTTACCAAGGTTTTAATTATTCATTGACTCCTTCCTGGTGATTACCAATCTTTTAAGTCATGTCTATTCCATTGAAATCCATGAAGTGACCAGCCCTTTCATATATTTTTATCGGTTGTCATATGTTGGGCCATTATTTTAACATTTTGATGTTGGGCTAAATATTTCCTACTAAAATTGTTAGAGCCTTAAGTCATTTAGTCCTGAGGGTTGTGGTCCCATCGACCTAGCTAGGTCAATATTTTAACACTAACAATTTTGGCATGCATAGATTTGAAAATCTATGGTGGTTGTTTGATCTTCGCAAGCAGATCACCATTGTTCCCCACACACCTATCTTGTTTCATTGCTTATTATTTTATTCACACTAGCTAGAAGGCTTAAGCCACGTGTCTTGTGCATGGGAAGGCCTGATATCTTTCTTGAAGACTATAGGCAGTATCAAAAGGAAATCAATGATGATCGATAAATCATGTGGCTGCATCTCGACCATTCCCCACATGCCTATTCCGGTTTATTATTCATTAAAATAATCTCATAGGATGGCAAGTGGTCACCATGTGTCCAATATAATGGTAGGCCCAATGTTTCCAAGTAGTCCACAAGAAGAGATTTGGAGAGAATCGATTTTTGATAATGGGTGACATGGGTCAATCTTGATTGCTCCATGCTATCCCGTGTGGGTCCCACCTTTACTAACAGATTCTCAAAGGGGTGGCGGGTGATTTCCACATAGAATAAATAAGAGGGAGTGGAAGCATTGAAGAAAATGAAAATATTAATCACATATTTCAGACGGGGCATCAAAAATAGTGTGCAGTACTAAATGAAGGTATGATGCACATGTTTTAAGATATTTTAATATGGGTCATTGATTATGTAGGAGGAATAAGGCCATAGGATTTTGGTATTAATTAAGATGTGAGTATGTGGAAGCCATGAGATTTATTCTTAGCCCTTCCCTATATCCCCACTGATAAAAGTTGCACATGTTTTAAAAGCTACGAGGGTGAAGGGAAGAGGAAACATGGATTCTAGTTGTCATGACAAAGGAATGGTGGATCCCATGAACCATTAGCAAGTGGTTCCATGTGGCTTATTTTCATTTGATGAATATTATGGTTGCATATAGTCAAGTTTTTAAATCAAGATGACTAAATTTGGATTGTCTATTAGTTAACATTCGCACATGATCAATGGTTAGCATTCAAAACTCAATTTGAGGGCAAGTGAGCCATTCTAGTTAGCCTGAGTGAGCCTTAATAATGGAAAGGACATTGAGCTACCAAAGTAGGAGGTTGCATAGCTATTAAAACCTATATTGAAAGAATAATTATGTATTGTGAAGGATACTATACACACTTGGAGAGCTCATGTTGTAGTTTCTGGGGTTGTCTAACATTGAGGCTAGGGTTATCAACTTGCGAAAGAACTAGTAAGTAAATTACTGCCTTCCCATCAAAATTATTGATAAATTATGGTTTCCTAAACCTTTGAATCAATTAGGGTTTTTCTTGGTTCTTAATTTTAATGTTTGATGTTCATAAGGGAGGATTGGTTGGTCCTACATTATTATAATTCATGTCAAACCTTTATCTAAGCTATAACTTTTTCCAAGAAGCCAAAAACCTTGCTTTGAAATACCTTTGGTGTCATGGCTCCCAAAGAATAGTCGAAAGCATCTTCATCTAAAGGGCCAAAAGGCCTTTGAATAAATATCTTACTGACCGCTTTATGTAGAGTGGCAGGGACATCAAACACCCAACTATGATTGCAAAGACACTCAACTTAAGTGCTTTTATCAAATACTCTTACATGGAGCCTCAAACTCCATTACTCCTTAAGAGATCAGCTCTCTCACACCTAGGGTTCACAAATTAGACCTCCTACAGAGCTTAGAAACATTGAATCATGTCCTTTTGGATCAGAATATGGTGTAACAACTTCGTAGCACTTAGGTTTCAACAAGTTTCCACAAACTATGGTGAATTAGGCACTTTTCTCCCTTTTGGCTAGTAGCCCTCACCCGGTAGGAAACTCAACATAAAAAACACATACAAGATTATCAAGACTCAATGCTATTAGATCCAAATACCCAAGATGAACCCCTACAAGACCTTAAGACCTTTCTTTATAATTGTCAAAGCACAACCCACAATACAACTACCTACCATTGTTCCAAGAGGCCTAATTCACAAACCCACACCTGGGTCTTGATTATCTGGGCTCTCCCCTTTACCACAAAGCCCAAAAATTGACTCCTAGAGGTTCTCCACACTTGTTCGGATCATTCCTAAGTGCCTCATAGACTGGTTTTTAGAGATCAAGCAAAAACTCACTCTTTCACTTGTCAAAATGGCTTGGGACATAGAGATGTCAAGCCAAGAATCTCACCATGATTTCTCCAAAAAGTCTTGCATTCTCTCAAACCTTAAATGAATAATAATACAAGCATAAATCCTCCATCCCACTAGGTTTTGAGCAGTTCTTACATGTGGGAATGGAAGATATTCACATTTTCCCTTCAAAACCTTGGTTTCAAGGGTTTTCTGACCACCCAGGAGTAAAATGGAGATATCTCACTCAATTCTCAATGAAATATCATGATTACAATACAAAAATAAATATTATTCAATTATGTGTCCAACCATTATAGGCTTGGAGCATGGAACAAATTGTACATTCCGTACAACGTATAGGATCAACAATTTCTTAATGCAAAAAATAGAAAACAAAAAACTTCTTATTAGAAACTCTCTCCCAACTTGTTCAATAACCTTTCCTCGACCAAGAGAGGAATATATTAAGCCTTTTAACTCCCTCCAACATCCTCCAACTTCCATTTGAATCAGTTGGTCATTGGAAACACAGTTAGACTTCATTTAAACACATAAATGCCTAATTAAGGCAATTTGACCAACTTTCCTCAACTCGCCTACAAAGAGGCATCCAAATTATATGAAATGCATCCAAGCCCACTCAATTAAGAAAGGTGACTGACCTCAAGTGTCAAGATAAACCAAAGCATCCTTATTTCTTAATTTTCCAAGGTGAACTAGACTTTCAAAAGGAGGATGGAGTCCTTGTTTATACAAAGAGTTGGTCACCAAGACCAAAATCAACCAAACACCTATAAGACCTATTAAAAAGCCTTGAAATAGTCCATAAGACCTTATTCCAACACAAAAAAAAAAAGAAAAAGAAAAAGAATTCTAGGTCCATTAGACCCATGGGTGCTCCTGCACGACCAGTTGCCACCCTCGACCAATAAAAAACCTAAGGGAAAACTACTTCTCTGAGGTCCGCAAGTAGTTGAGGGTTTGATTGACAATAATTTTTTTATTAAGGATGCCAAATTACCTTATACTAGGTGGGAATTATTCTATGTATGGTTTAAAAATAGAAACATGGGTATTCTAGTTGGTAACCCTTGGAATTGTGACCTAGGAAAGTTGATCGTACACAATGTTTACTTGGATGTTGACTTGCTCAAAGCAGTAGCCAAAAATTATCACCCAGCCACAAGGACTATAGGGACATATGATGGGAAGGAAATTTTTAAAATTACCAAGGATGAATTTGCTCATGTTTTACAACTCACTAGGTTGAGTGATGAAATTCCTAAAATTAATGAAAGCATCCTTAAGGAGGAATACGATAAGAATAAGATTGCATTCAGAGTCCACATCCTACCAAGATATCTGGAAAAAAATAGAGGTGAAAGGATTATAATAGGGAAATATTATAAGAATCCTTTCACTATTAGTTATTTTGTTTCCTACTTCCAAAAAAACTTTTACTCCATTAGCCAGATAATTGGTTATGATCCTCTCATGGGAATGCCTATGGAATGGATGTATATGGAAGCCCATATTCAACACACCCAATATTTCACTATATATGACTATGCGAGGTTTCTTGAAGAACATATTCATGAGGGTTTGATAAGGTTGAAGAAAGGTGCAAATGGAATAAGGTTTTGCTGGTACTCATTGTTGATGCATAAGTTTTTGTTCAAGGGTGCACCTAACTTTGAGCATAATATGAATTTGGATAAGAAAGAAGGTAACTTGGATTTTCCTATATAATTTTGGACTACTATCATGGGAAGGGATGACAGGACATATGACTATGTGACATTTCAGAATTTGTTTGCTTTAGAATTGAAGAGAGCCCTTATTGTCAATATACCTAGAATTCCCATGGCCCTCCATGAATTTTTGAGACCCAAGAAAATAAGGCCTGAGCTAGGGATTGATCACAATTGGGGATATTTTATCCCATACCCTGATAACATTGTTTTAAGAGTGTATGGTTCCACTATTTCACCTCACTTCCTACCAAAATGTGTGCAAAAGAGAATTGATTTCCTTGAGGTAATATTGAAATTGGAAAATATGGAAGATGAACATCTATTGAAACAAGGAAAGGGGACATTATTTCCTTTTTACACATGCTTTTTTGATTTTATGATGACAAAAGGAGGTTGGAATCAGATAATTGATATACTTAAGACCTACCGCATGCAAAGATCAATAGAGAGGATAAGGTACGATCTTAAAGGCTTCATGACCTAATTGAAGGAAAGAAACAAGAGTTACAAATTGGTGCACATTTTCTAATTCCCAAAAGATATGATAAGAAATACATTTGATATTTTGGAAAAATAATGAAGAAAAGAAAAATGGATTTCTTTTAATAAAATGCAGAGAAAAATAAAGAAGGAAAAACCTGACTTCATTATTCTTCTAGAGATTGATAATTTAATGCAAAAGGTGGAGCATGTATCCCATAATTTTGAGAAAATAGTGGGCCACCTTGAAAGTGAGGGCATAATTAAGGATAAGGGGAAATCTCCCATTGAAGTAGAACAAGGTGAGGGAGAGGTTCCTACTATGGAAGAGAAACGTGCATCTCAAGCCCCTGACAAACCAAAAATAATGTTGTTTGTAAGGAGGAGTAAGAAAAAGAAAAATGATGTGGTTCCTGCTCCCTCTCAACAAGAGGAGCAAAAAACTCCTCCTATGCCACAAGTACCACCACCATCTCCTCCAAGGCCAATAGGGTCTGAAATTGTGGATATTGATGCTCCACCATCAAGTGCATCTCCACCAAAAGAGCCCCCATTAAAGAAGTAGAAGGTTGAAGTAACTAGTTTGGTGGATTATGTTGATGAAGAATCTGATGATAATATTTGAGTATTAGAACAAGAAATGTAAGAAGGAATGCCCATTGTGCTAGCAATGAGGTGACATAAAAATTATGTATGAGGTTAAGTAAAGTTGACTTCACTGGGCTTAATGGAAAAGATGATATGCGGGTAGAGGCATGCACAAAGTTTTTGGATGATAATTTGTTTGTAAGTTATCAAGCTTTTAGGGAGTTTTCATATAGAGATAAGAGAGATGAATGTGTCAATAGCCTGTCCATAGAGAAAATTCTTCCTCTAGAATTGTCTTATACTACCATTCAAGGAAAGTTTTTGAATGAAATGAGAACCAAGTTCTAGAAGATGATTGTAAAGGAAGGTAGAGATTTGGTAAGAAATAGTGGTATTATTTTACTTCTAGAGTGGGTTTTGGATTCTTCTATAACCTTTGATACAATAAAGAGGTGTTATAGACCTCTCTACAATTCAGAAGAAGAGGATGCAATTGTATTTCAAGGGTCTACCTTTAGTGAATAATGGGGTGCATTAGCTATTTGGTCTCTAGCTCCAAGTACAAGGAATCCTTATATCGCTAAGCCTACACCTAACTATAGTGGAGGCCTAATAATAAAGAGAGTGTCATAAACATTGGCTCTAGAGGTAGAAAATATGTCAATACATATTGCACAATTCACCAGGGCCACTATAGAATTGGTAACAACAGAAAAGGAGAAGCTCAAGATAGACCACAATAATATTTTAGTTGAATATGGAAATCTTGAACAATGAAATATGTAGTTACAAAAAAGTTGCATTATTAGAGGAGAAGTTATAAAATTTGAAACCAAAAAAGCATGAACAAGCTAGTGTTGAATCCCTTACCACTTCGTAAGAAGCTAAACCCTCTGAATTTACCATTGAAGTAAGTTAATCATGGTAAATTGTGCCATGCAACATGGGAAGTGTACCCATTTCAATAATAGATCCTAGTAGATTAGAAATGCCATAGTCTAAGGAAGATATCAATAGGGAGGAGTTGCTAAAGCAGCTAAATGAATATAAAGGAAAATGTGACAATCATGATAGGGATAATTTTAATAGCGATACGAAGATTGTCACTATAGTATTAGAGAATTTAAACAGAGGGGTGAATAAAAAATTGAATAGAATTCATAATAACTATTCATCCATGGTGGCTACTATGAATAATTTTGACAATGACAGAGAAATAGCTATTCCACTTATGGAAACATGGACCCCTAGGATGAAGGAACTAAGATTGATGTCAATTGGAGCTAAGCAGGATGATAACCCCCCTGAGAAGCTCAAGCCCACTCATAATCTTGTAGGTAAAATTGAAGGGTATGGGGGAAACATTGAACCTTTAGAAATCAAGATAAGGGTTCTGGTGAAATCCTTTCATGAATCACATCATGGTATCCTTCCATCCATTTTAAGGGATGATGGTAGTATAAAAACCTTGAAGGAATGGAGGGATGAAACTAATAAAACCATTTCAGATCAGGCAGTCTTAATTTGTCAAAAATATGATTTGGGCACACTTAAAAGAAATATGGATATGTTGGCTCATTCAAAGATTTTCTTGTTAGAGTTTGACAAGGAGGCTAACCAAATTGTTACCAATTATGTGCCTTATAGATAAAGAGCTAATGAAGTCATTTATTTTGACTAGACTACTGATGAGGAATTTTAGGCATAAATAGGAAGATACTTGGAGGGTGTGGTGGATTAGAATGAAATGGTGGGGTGGTGATTTGAAATTTTGATTTTGAAGTTTGGAATCATGATGATTAATAGATAGGTGAAAATGCACTGCATAGCCTAGATTTAGTATAGATTAGACTTTTTCTAAAGTATAGAAAATATAGTGCATTTTCTTCAAATTGAATTGATGATAGGGTTGTAGATGTGGAAATTTTCTTTGTCCTTTCCTTTTTGTTTCTTTCATGCTTTTGTTCTTTCACTTGGTGTGTTTAGGCACAAATTTTGAGGAAATTGTTTGAAGATATGTTTTGGAAGGTGGGACCAAATCTTCAACAATGAATGAAGACTACTCTTCTTTCATGAATATATGTTATAGTAGTCCAATAGGGTATTGACATGTGTATTGTCTAGCTTGGGGATGTTTTTTCTCCTTCGTTTCTAGAAGAAGGAATTCAAGTCCAAAAATTAGGGGTTCATTGGTTTGGAAATGATAATGTGAATTATAAGATGAGTAATAAGAATGTTTTTAGTTTTTGTCTTGAGTTTAGAGTCTTTTGTTATGGGTGAACCCACAAAAGTGGTTTATAATTGGAGTGAGGAATGAAAAATTCCAAAAATTGACCCCATTCAAAAACAAATCATTTTGGGGGGTTCGAACAAACTCTAGGTTTGAGCAAACCCCTTAAATGTTGGAACCTGCATTTTACCATTGTGGAAAGGGGGTTCGCTCGAATCCCCCTTTTCCCACCTTCCCACCCTCTGACACAAAAAAACTCCATATTTTTTCCCTTCGAAGCTTGGGTTGAGGACGAAAATGGATGATATTTCATAGACCCAACTGGAATATTGTAGTCCTTAGAACGAGCTATCCAAAAAATATAATTTTAATATTTTTTGGTTTTACTATGTATTTGTTTTTCTTGTTTTATTAAACATAGGTTTTTAACTGAAAATCAAGCTCTATGTTTTGTACATATGGAAAAATAGCAGATTATAAAAAAAAAATGAAAAATATGTTCAGGCTAGGTATTGATGTCCTTGATCCATTAAAAAAATAAAATGAATTTTGATATATACACAAAATGTTGTGTTGTATACAGTCCGCCTATGTCTGAGTTGTAATTGGTTTGACTTCAAAACTTGATTAAGGAAATAATATTCAATAAAACACTATGAAACCAAATGAAAGGGCTAGATATCAGAGTTAAAAATCTAAATATAAGAGAATTAGAATTTAATCCTTCATGAAAAAGAGTTATGTTGTATACAGTGAGTGTCACTCCTTAAAAATGTTGTTTTCTGAAAAAAACTAGTTTTTGAACGAGATGGAAAAATAAGTGCAATCTAATTCCAATTTTTTTTGAAAAAATTATATTTAGAATCTATAGACAAAACTTCACAAATCACTAGTTTGCATCATCTTCAAATTCCTCATGGTTTAGCCGCTATAGGAGCCTGAAAGTGAATATTTAGTTAAAAATATTAGTTCAGTGTCCAATTTACCCAAAAATTATAAACCAGTATTGTGGGATCACCCTTATGTATGCAATTTTTATAATAAGATAGAAAATACAATATAGAGTAATACCAACTTCATGGTTTTTGTCTCTCCTATGTACTTTTTTTCTAAGTTATGAATGAAAATAATCAAGGATTGTTTCCTTTGTCTCTATTGCTTCCAAATGGATGTTTGATTTCATTCCTACTTATTAGTTTAATGAATTAATTTATATTCTTCAATGAGATTGTCAACTCATATGAGCTAGGTGCTAGGATATGTATAAGTAGTGGTGGATGTGGATGTAATGTGGAATTGTTGTAATGTAGTATTTCTAATCTTATATGTTGCTATTGTTGAGTTCTTATCTGGTTCCATAGGTTAATATTGACTTCATGCTTAGGATAAAGAACCAATTCATGCAAAGTATTCATAGTTCAATTTCTGGGTCGACTCATCAACTTATCACTCTTTATTTATAAACCTTCAATGGAGTTACCATTATCTTTACGTTGAATTTCACTATTCTCATGCTCCAAGTGTAGGATATTAATAAATGAGCTGCCAACTTGTTTAAAATACTACGTTGTTGATTAATTGTATGAGAATTATTGGTTGTTTACAATACATTTAAATATTGGTCATTAAAATTCTTGAGTATACATTGTGGGATTACCCTCTTGAGTTTCACAGAGCCCAAAGTGCAAGAGTAAATTATTTGCAGCCTTTACTCATTTTTTGGCTAATCCCTTCAAATTATAGGTGCCACTTGCAACCAATATCAAAGTGCACTTGATCTTATTGCTTATAGATTGCCAAATTTGGCCATAAGCTCAAAGTAATTTTTTTACAAAGAATTGGATCAATCTTATCACACCACTAGAAGTTACACAAAGAATTATGCAATTTCAAAAAAAAACCACCCAAAAATGTTACCATAGGATCAAGAATGGAGCCTTAGAAGTTTTGAAAATGAGAACTCAACAACACCTATGAGAATCTACAACTTCTTGAAATCTAGGCACCAAAATCAAAACCCAAATGCACTACTATGTAGAATGTGAAATTATACCCCAAATAAATAATTAAAACTCAAAAAAAGGAGTCAAGATGCTGAACTATTAGGCATTTGAAAATGACCCCCCAAAATGAAAATTGCATTGGAGAGCGGGATTTTTTTTTATCGATGTTGATGTCACTACCGATGCAGTGATGACAAACATTTTAGGTGATTAAAATTGATAGCTTGATGCCTAACAAAAAGAATATTCTCCTTGAAATATTTTGTAGGAATATACTCTAGAATATTAATTGAGACTATTGATTAATCTTGACAGCTTGGAGGTCACCACACCTTAGCTCGACTGATGACGGAGTATTCCTCGCCTCCAGAATATTCTCTTGGCATTGTAGATTGTGGAATCTTTATTTATTTGCTGGTATACTCATATTTTACCAATAGGTTGGTAGTGGTACATAGGGGAGTCCACATATGGCACTAATGGTAACAAGAGGCATGGTACCATGAAAATTGTAGAGTATGTCTATGCACCACATTTAAAAATCCATAAAACAAAAAATTCCTTTGATTTTTTTTAATTAAAGTTTTTTGTCAAAAAACTTAAACCAAAAATTTATTGAAAATTTCCACCTATGATCATTTTTTTTTCCCAACCATGCTATTTTTTTTACGATGACCTCAATCAATGATGGTATGATCCGTATGACTAGCGAGGGGAAATTTTTTCCCAATGGATCTAGGAAAAGTTGTCTGATTTTTGCAATTTGACAAATGATTTTGGGGTTTGGGGCTCTTGGACTCAATGATAGGGTCGGTTTTGACCCAAAGTGCTCCAAAATTGTAGCTACCTCCTAGATCTGGCAACCACACTTCAGCTTCAAATCCTCATAGATCTGGCCTCATATATCTGATTTGGACAAAACAAAAGGAAAAACTAACTTTCTTGAAACCTCGTAAACTCAATGGTGAACTTAGATTTGCACCAACAAGCTCTGATTTGAACTTGCAATATAAAATGACAAAGAGGAGACCCTCAAATCTACTATTTCCTTCGAGATTTTATGATTCTCTAGATCATCATTTGATGCTAGAGAAGAGAATACTCAACTTTTCAATATTTACCAAGATCTCTTAATAAAGACTAACAAGAAGAAATCCCATAATCTTTAATACCATGTAAAAGTTGGTATAGAATAACTCTACAACATATAAAAGTTGGCTGAAGATTATAGCAACCCGAGATCTAAGAACTTCATGATAGCACAAGAGAGATTAAAATATGCAATACTCAAGATTGCAATGGAAATAAATCCATTAGAATTCCATATGTCAATTTTTATATACATATGAGACCACCTAATTATATAGACAAGGTGAGACATAGGATTAAACAAGATTATGATAAGTGTCTTAATCCTATATCATATGAAAAATTATCATAACTACCTTGGACATGTGTTAAAATTCAAAAAATAAGATAAGATCTAATGAAAACTAACACCTTCTAGAAATATCCCCTCATTGGACCTAAGTAAGCTTATCATGTAAATAAGTCCCCTAAGTCCCCTAGTAATGAATTAACTAGGCACAAGGCTTTATTTACACCAACATAGACCCTATTTGTTAGTAATGCATGACAAGTTCTTATTTGAGCACATCGACTCCTTTGTACTGCAGGATCATTTTAAAGTAAAATTTTATGTTGTACTTTTTCACTATGATGGTGCATGTCTCTAGCCACCTCTTTCAAGGTGGCCATTTATTATTGTATCACATAACTCTTTCAAAGCACAACTTCATTTGTGTCTGCTCCTTTGAAGTTGCAATCATGAACTTGGATAGATCACATGTTACTCTTGGGATGAAATGGTCTAACATGACCTCTTCTTCATCGAAAATTGCATTATTTGTGGTGGGCCTATTCCTCAATGAATCAAAGGTTTAAATCAAAAATTATTTTTCATGTTTCTTAATTCTATTACAATGTGCTAGTTCTTTATAGTGCAAGCTACAAAAGGTAGAATTTTTTGAAGATGGGATAATTCTCTTTACTTCCACCTACTAGGTACAACAACCAAGGTATCCAACATGTCCACTATCCTAGGAAATATTTATGGGGAACCCCTCAAATTCAAGGCCACTTATCCAAGTGTCTCAATCTTGTTGGAGTACATCCACTTCATAGCATGACTCCAGTCGATCATCTTAAGATATTATTGCACTCACACATGATCCATCATATTAAAATATTTTAAAAGGGATCAACAAACAACATTTAAACTTCATAAAATGGCTAATGTTTAAAGGATTCAAAATTTAATGTGAATGCAACTAGCTTGTAGGGTTGATACATTGGATGTTCAACAACTATCCCAAGTATATTTTTGTCCTCAAAAGTCATCTTCAATGCAATATTGAGTATTTACAAATCTGATTTTGTGACACCCATGCTCCTTTTTTCAACTATATCCCATTTTAGTAATAGGACCATCCCTGGCCTCATTTTGTAGTGGATTCTATAGGGATTTCCATGAAGTTCCCCTCAATTCTTTAATATTTTTTCTCTATCTCACCCTCTCTATCTTCTGCCTCTCTCTCTTCCTCCCACCCACCTACCATCTCTTCTTCACTCTATCTAACCTATCTATCTACCTCTCTCTCCATCCCTCCTATCTCTCTCTCAATCTCTCCACCTTCCTCCTTCCTTCTCTCTCTTCTTTCATCCCACCCACCTTCCCTCTCTACTCTTTATCTAAGCTATCCCTCTTTTCCTATCTCTCACCCTCCCTTCTCTCTCTCCTAATCTCTCCTCCTTTAACCTTCCCCCCTCCCTCTCTCATTCTCTCTATCACACTTATCTCTCCCTTTTTCCCTCCCTCCTTCCCTTTCTAATTATCTCTATCTCTCTCCATCCCTCTATCTCTATCTCAACTCTCTCTCCCTCCCTACCTCTACCTCTCTCTACTCCTCCTTCCCTCATCTCCCTTTCTATCTCCCCTTCCCTATATACTTCTCTCTAGATCTCTCACCATCTCTACCTCTCCCCCCCACATTCCCTCTCTCTCTCTCTCCCTCTCAATCTTCCAACCTTCCTCCTTCAATTTATGCTTCTCTCTTAGACACTCTCTCCTTCCCTCTCTACCATCTATATAATCATTCTCTCTCTGAATCTCTTTGTCCCTCTTTGTCCATTTTTCCCTCTCTCTATCTACTTCTTCACTTCTTTATCTCTCTCTCCATATATCCATCTCCCAACCTCCTTCCCTCTCTATCCCCCCTCTCAATATCCCAACCTTCCTCCTCTCTCTCTCCTTCGCTATATAATTTTCTCTATCTCACCAATATCTCTTATCCCCTCCTTCCTTGCCTCTTTAATTCATTATATATATATCACCTCTCTCTTCCTTCCTCCCACCTACCTTCCCTCTCTACTTCTCTCTATCTAACCTATCCCTCTCTACCTCACTCTCTCTCCCTCCCTCCTCTCCCTTATATATCTATCCTTTCTTATATATACTTATCTCTATCCCTTTCTCTCAATATCTACATCTCCCTCCCTCCTTCCCTCTCTCTCAATCTCCCCACCTTACTCCTCTCTCTCTCTCTCTCTCTCTCTCTCTCTCTTTCTCTCTCCTTCCCTCTCTACTCTATCAAGAACCATTATCTCTCCCTCCCTCCCTTCATCCTCTCTCTATCTCATCTTTCTCTCCCTCCCTCCCTCCTTCCCTCTCTAATATTATATATCTCACCCTTTCCCTCCCTTCCTTCCTCCCACCCACCTTCCCTCTCTACTTCTCTCCATCTAACCTATCCCTATCTACCTGTCTCTTCCTCCCTTCCTCCTTCACTCTCTCAATCTCTCCACCTTCCTCCTTTTCTCTCTAATTCTCTCTCTATCACCTCTCTGTCCCCTTCCCTCTTTACGTCTCCCTATGTCTCTCTCCATCTCACCTTCTCTCTTAATCTCCCAAACCATATATTGAATATCATAAATTGTAATCCATATACCCTAAACCCTACACCCTCAAAATCCATCTTGATGCCCTCAACCTTATAATTTATACCCTGAACATTATCCCTTAAGCATAAGAATAAACCATAAACCCTCATTATATGAAAAAATTCCTCAAAGAAATGGGGTCTCATGGTGATGTACATCACCATGAGACCCCATTTCTTTGAGGAATTTTTTCATAAAAAAAGAACTACCTTGTCAATGCTACCACAATGACACATTAACAAGGTATTTAGCTTAGTGCGCATTGTTTAGACCCCATTTCTATGAAGGCATCTTTTCATATAGCAAGCACTAAGCTCACTACCTTTTCAATATGACCACATTGACAAGGTAGTGAGCTTAGTGCTCATTGTATAAAAAAATGACTCAAAGAAATGGGGTCTCATAGTGATGTACATCATCATGAGATCCCATTTATTTAAGGCACTTTTTCATACAATGAGCACTACCTTGTCAATGTGTCAATGTGATAGCATTGAAAAGGTAGTGCTCATTGTATGAAAAAATGGTTGAAAGAAATGGGATCTGATGGTGATGTACATCACCGCCAGACCCCATTTCTTTGAAGAATTTTTTCATACGAGCACAAATTTGTTAATGAATCAATGTGGTAGCATTGATAAGGTAGTGCTTGATGTATGAAAAAATGCCTCAAATAAATGGGGTCTCACGGTGATGTACATCACCCTCAAACCCCATTTATTTCAGGCATTTTTTCATAGAATGAGCACTACCTTGTCAATGTGTCAATGCAAGCGCATTGAAAAGGTAGTGCTCATTGTATGGAAAAATTCCTCAAAGAAATGGGGTTGATAGTATAGGGTTAAGGGATTAGGTTTAGGGTTTTTAAGGTTTTGGGGATTAAGGGTTGAGGGATTAAGGATTTAAGGGTTGAGAGATTAAGTGTTTAAGGGTTGAGGGATTAATGCTTTAAGGGTTGAGAGATGAGGGTTGAGAGTATATGGTTAAGGTTTATAGGGTTGAAGTATAGGGTTTAGGGTCTAATGTATAGGGGAAAGGTATGAGAATTGATGATTGACCTGGTTTAATGTATAGGTTAGAGGGTTTAAGGTTTGAGGGTTGAGGGTATAAGGTTGAGGATAAAGGGTTGAGGGTAAAGGGTCAAGGGTATAGGGTTGAGGGTCCAATTGTTGGAAGTTGAAGCTTGAATCAAATGGTTGTTATTAATATCAATAGGTTATCATTGATGTCAGCAAAGTACTGAATGTATGAGTTGTTTACTGGAAGATATTTCCTATTGAGTATGGACATTATAGGTGGTCTGGTGTGTTGGTTTTTACGTCTGGTCTCTACCGTGAAGACAAGCTATGATTCAAATATTTGAATATCTTGGCAGACTCAACATGTGCAATTTTTTATGTGGACTAACTATGTCTTATGGATTTTTTTGGCTGAAATAAGAAATGTGTTAACCTTATAGAAGGCTGACCTAATTGACAAAAAATACATACACATATATATAGAGACTCTCTAGGAAGAAAAGTGAGATGAGAATAGAGATAGAAAAGAGCGTGACAACAAGAAAGAGAAAGAGAGAGTACAACAAAGTAGAGTAAGCAAAGCAGACAAAGACAATAAAGTGTATGATCAAATCAAAATTATTGAGTGATTACTGAAATGAAGTACTACCTATATAGAGATTCATTTGGAACTAAACTCTACACAAGTAAGGTGTAATCTATCAGTTCACACTTTTGGTTGTAAGCGTTAACTCTTGTATTTTGGAAGTTAGCCATCTTTTGTATCTCTGTGATAGTGAGCCCTCCGGGTTGTAGCCCCATTGGACAATGAGTCATTATTGTAGGAAATGAGTCTTATCTTAGGTAGTGAGTCTTATCTCAAGTAGTGAGCCTTTTTTTAATCGGTTTTGATATTCTGTATAGTGTGAGTTAATCCTCGCCATGGTTTCTCCCTCATTGGGTTTTCCACGTAAATCTGGTATTTTTGTGTTTGTGCATTGAATTTGAGTTTATGCATTGGCATTTGATGAATAATCATTTAAGTAGTTTATGCAGTAGTTATGGTAATTGAATTGAAGGTTATAATATGTGACAACTGATTCACCCCCCCTCTCAGTTGTCCTATTCAACAATTCATATCAGAGCTGGGTCCTTTGGAATAAGTTTAACTTGAAGGAGATCTTGACAGGTTGAACTAAATGATGAAGGGATCTGAATTAGATGAAGAATTAAGAACAAAGACTTCAGAGTCTCAAAATTAGAAAATGTTAAGCAAGCAAGGGAATGCATTCATAAACTAAGAAATCAGATCTGGAAGTTCAAGTTGAAACATAAAGAAGTTTACTAGGAACTAAAGGAAGCAAAGGAGACTTTTACAAATATAAGGATGAAACTTGAAGAAAGAAAAAGAGTGGAAGTGAATCTGAAATTGGAAATTGACCAAAGAAAGGCAAAGGAAGGATGCCTAAAATAAATTACCAATCAAAGACAGAAAAATGTGATAAGCTTGAACAGGAAGCAGTAACCCTTAAAGTTGATCTAGAAAATGTGAAATCTCATGAAGAAAGATTCAAGACAAGCTCCACAATGCTTGATGAATTGTATTCATCTCATAAAAATATAAAGGATAAAGGTGGTTTAGGAGTTGAAGGAGGAAAAAGTTTAAAGACTAATCTAGTTTTCAACAAAGTGGACAATCAAATGAAATTTCAAGGCAATACTTATCAAGGAAAGAATCGAAGGATCAATATCGGAAGAATACCCATCTGACAACCTAATGCTCAAAGGTACCCATAATTTTAATGGCTTTTGTTTCTCATGTAATAAATTTGGACATAAAGAAAATGAATTTAGAAGTAGGATGAAACAAAATAGAATGAGTCGAAATGTTGTATTCCTTGCTGGAAAATGTTATAGTTCCAACAAGTTTGGACATAGAGCTATCATATGTAGAAACCATATGATAAATAGATTTGATTCAAATAGAAGAATTCAATCTTTTCAAGGCTACTATTCCATATGCAATATCTTTGGACATAAGGCTAATAAGTGTAGGATAAAGGAAAAAACAATTCTTTTGATCTTGGATATGTTATGTGCTACACTTGCAACAAACCAAGACATACCTAAAAATTTTGTAGAAGCAAAGTTGGGAAGAAACCAATTTCGAAATAAAATAAAAAGCATATGAAAAAGGAAGACTTAGAAGAATTAAGGAGAAAATTGGAAAAAAATTGGAGAAATAAGGAAGAACCTGAGAACAAGGATGAATCAAATGGCCCTATATCTGCATCCGATGTAGATACCTATTCTAAGGTCTAAACCTAATAGTGGTTTTAGGGGGAGAATTCATAAAAAAATCTAGAAAACCCCTGATATATGAGGTTTCATGTGAAGACACATGGATATGTGATGATAATCTCTATTTTGAAGGCATTGAAGAAAAATATAACAAAAAAATGCAAATCAGGAAATTTGCGGAGCACCTCTTGGGTCACAGTGTTTCTCAAAAATAGTTGTCAAATTAAAAACTAAAAAAGAAATAAATGAAAAATTTATCTGGCACCTTTGGTAGAAGAATTACTGATAGACTGAAGTATAGATGATGATATCACAAGAAATACATTACCTTTTATGATGAAACCCTAAAAGAGACAAGCTAAATAAGGAATGTTGAGTAGTCATATTCATTATGAAGTGAATGAGCTAAAGAGCAGCCGAGAAATAAACATTTAGGGTCATTGGCAAGGGAAAATATGAAGAACAAGGCTAAAACAATGGAATCAAAGGAATTGGTGGTATTTAATCCACATAGCAACGAATTGCAAAAAATAAGTTACAAACTAATGAATTTGATCATGAAAAGATTCAGATTTTTGAGACTTTTCTTTCAATTGATCAAATGCAAATGATCAAGAATTTAGGGCACAAGGGTTTAGACATTTGGAGAAAATTTCCATAATTTTTTAATGTGGAAATTGTTTGGTTTATCTTAAGTATAATTCAAGGTGATAAGATGATCTTTGACAAACCTTATGAGATCACGAAGGAAGCAATTGCAACAATAACATGATTATGCAAAAATGGACCCGTTCTAGTCAAGAAGTCAATAAAGAACAAGGAGGTCAAATCCCTAAATAGGGGAATAGGAGATCAAAGGGAACTTCTAATTCAGACTATACTCAACTCAGTGATAAGGTATGTGACATATGGCATTTCATATTAGATTTATTTCAAAAATAGGGCAGTCTCTACTTCAACGATTGTCATTTATGTTGCACATCAAATGGTTGGGAAGAAAGAGGATTTTGATTTGTGTGAATTACTAAGGAATCAATTAATGAAGAATAAAACTATGAAAAAAATTAAAATTACCATTTTTTTTTTGTTTTGTATCTCTCATTATATGTTTGATGATGTATTTTCTGAAATCCTTACCATTGAAAGAGAATGTTGTGTAGAAGTCAATTATACTAGTTGGGAAGTAGGTCTACAAATATCTAGAATGTCTAGCAAAATTAGAAAAGTTTGTACATAATAATTTGAAAACAAAATAAAGGTATGGAGTTCTAGCATGATTTCAAATCCAATTGGGATGTGTAAAGCAGGATCCTCCTTCGGAAAGAGGAAATAAAGAAGAATTCTTTCAAGTTCAACTCTGGAAATAAAGAAGCTGAGGTCAAAGGAAAAAAAAAGAAGAAAAGGAAGAAAATATTATAGAAGTAATTGATTTGGCATCAAGTAATGATGAAGAAGACTTTACTAAGGAAAAGGTATTGAAGATTCTTGAGCAATATGGTGGACTAAAGAAGATTGGAGATGAATGGTTGTTATGACCATCATATGAATAGGATGAGATTATAGATGCCTTGGATACTTACATAATTCATCATGATATTCACCTAAGTGATGTGACAAGTGTTGTACCAGAAGTATTGATTGAGCAGATTGAAGAAAGACTAAAGGCATAGTCACCTAGTGAAACAACAGAAAAAGATGAAATTCAATGAGCCATGGAAGAAAGATGCTGAAATGTACAAAATAAATTGATTGAGAGAATAAATGAATTGAAAAATTGCATCAAGAGTGTAAACAGTGTGTATAGGTGTTGCCTTTAGTGACCTACTGATATTGAAAACTACAAAGAAAAAAATGATGCTATCGAGCTTGAATTGAATTGTATTGGAAAAAACATATGATATCCTTAATGACAAGGATGAAGCGCAAAATAAAAGGATCAAATTCTTACAATCTTAACTTGCAGTCATTATGGTACAAAGGGATGGTATTGTGAATATGTTTTGGAAAGTTAAATAAATAATTGAGTTGAGATTGGAATAGCTTTCCAGTCTATTAGTGGTAGCTGAGAATAATGCAAAAAATATTGCTATTCTAGATACTCTTCTAGAAATAATTGATTCAATAGAAGAGAACAACACTATTTTTTTAAACATCAGGTTGGAAGTGGTTTCTTTGAAGACATGTCTTCTAGAACTGAAAGAAAAATACAAGGAGATATTTTAAGGGAGAAGGATTGAGTTAAAGAACCATTTTGATATCCATTTTGAAGACTGTTTTTGTCAAAACCATTGAAGGGGGAGATGGGTATGTGCAGGATCATGATAGGCCAAAAAGTGGCGATATGTAAGTGATATGATGGCCCATGTGGCTGGCGACTTTTTTTTTACCCAAAATTGATGAAATGAAAAGGGTTTTAAAGGAGATTCTCAAATTTCAACCAATATAAATTATTCTTTACTTTGAATTTAATAAATAATTATTATTCATTTTCTATTTGAATTACAACTAAAGTCCTCATTGATAGGCTGATTGAAAAAAATATATAGCTTTCAAATGTTATCACATTCTATGCTTCACGTAATATAGGATTAAAAAAAAAAAAATTGATGAAGTTTTGACCAAGTTAAGGTGGTCAGACATATGAGTTTTTTATATTTTTTAAAAGTTGTAATAAAAAATTCATAATTAGTTATTTACTCAGAAAAAAATTACAAAAAATTATGCATCATGTTGGGACATGAGTCCTCTACTTATATCTAAAATATTATAAAAAAATATTATCATTTTATTGTGGTTAGGGTGGTCAGACAAACATCTACTTATTTTGACCTTGAAATTTAAGTACTACTGCATTAAAATTTCAAATTTTAACCAAATAAATTTTTCTTTTTAAAAAATAAACCTAGTAGTTTAGATTTTTTACGTCAAGTTGCCTAACTTTGATTTTCAGAAATTTCATTGCCACTTAAGGGCCTGTTTTTTCTATGATGATCCTGCACTTACGCAGATAGATTTTTTTTGTCATTGATGTCAAAGGGGGAGAGGAAGGATTTGAAAAAGAAAGAAGATCGTTTCATCTTATCAAAAGAATTACAAAGGTTTGTTGTTGTTGGCTTTTAACATATTGTGTTTCCACCAATGAAAAAGGGAGAGATTGTTGGAAGTTGAAGCTTGCATCAAATGGTTGTCATTAATGTCATTAGGTTGTCATTAACATAAACATAGTAATGAATGTATGAGTTATTTACCAAAACCTATTTCCTTTCAAAGATGACTTTTATAGGTAGTCTGGTATGTTGGATTTTAGGTCCAGTCTCTACCATGAAGATAAGATATGATTCAGATATTTGAAGATCTTGGCCGAATCAACATGTGTAATATTTTGTGGACTAACTATGTCTTATGGATGTTTTTGGCTGACATAAGCAATGTGTTAACATTATACAAGGCCAACCTAATTGAAAAACAAGATATAGACATCTACATAGAGACTCTCTGGGAAGAAAAGTGAGAAGGGAATAGAGACAGGAAAAGAGCGTGATAGCAAGAAAGAGTAAGAGAGAGTATAGTAGATCAAATTAAGTGAAGTAGGTGAAGACAATAAAGTGTATGATCAGATCAGAATTATTGACCAATTACTGAAATTCAGTACTACCTATATAGAGCTTCATCCAGAACTGAACTCTACACAAGTAAGGTGTAATATATCAATTCACACTTTTTGTTGTAAGCCTTAACACTTGTATTTTTGTAGTTAGCCATCTTTTGTATCTTTGTGGTAGTGAACCCTCTAGGTTGCAGCCCTATTGGATAGTGAGTCCTTATTGTCAGTATTGAACCTTATCTTAGGTAGTAAGCCTTATCTTAGATAGTGAGCCTTATCTCAGGGAGTGAGCCTTATATTAGGTAGTGAGCCTTTTTTTAATCTATTTTGATATTATCTATAGTGTGAGTTAATCTTCGCTGTGGTTTTTCCATCTTTGGGTTTTCCACATAAATTTGGTGTTATTGTGTTTGTGCATTGGATTTTGATGATTAATCATTTAAATAAATTATTTTTTCATTCTGGTAATTGAATTGAAGGTTATAATTTGTGACAACTGACTCACCCCCACTCTCAGTTTTCTTATCCAACACCAATATATAGGCTAGAGGTTGGAGAACTAAGCGTTGAACTGGTTTAATGTATACGTTAGAGGGTTGAGGGTTTAGGGGTCAATGGACTAAGGGTTGAGGGTTTAAAATATGAGGGATTAAGGGTTTAAAGTTTTAAGGGTTGGGGGTTTAAGGGTTGCGGGATTAAGGGTTTAAGGGTTGAGGGATTCAAGGTTTAAGGATTGAGGAATGAGGGTTGAGGGTATAAGGTGTAGGGTTGAGAGGGAGAGGGAGAGAGGGAGAGAGAGAGTGGGAGAGACTTTAGAGATAGAGAGGGAGAGAGGGAGAGAGAGGGAGATGGAGAGATAGTGTGTGATAGAGAGACCAAATATGGAGGGAGGGAGAAAGAGAGAAATGCCTAAGAGGGATATGGATAGTGAGGGAGAGAGGGGAAAGAGAGGTTTGAGAGAGGTACAATGGTGAGAGATAGAGAGATGGGGGAATAAATAGAATGAAATGAGAGAGATAAGTTCACAACTTGAGGGAAAGGCTTGAGAGGGAGATGAAGATTGGGAGAGATAGAGGGAGAAAGGGAGAGAGAGGGAGAGAGAGAGAGAGAGAGAGAGAGAGAGAGAGAGAGAATCGAGAGAGATTGTTGAGAGAGATACTTTGATGGCTAAGGAGGGATGGAGAGCTAGACAAGGGGTGATTACAAGACATAGTGATGGGAGAAGTAGAGAGGCATGAGAGATATAAGGTTGTAAAAAAATAATGTTATTCAATCAAATACCATTTCATATTCAATACCTAGGCAATAAAGGAAGTACATGCTTTTAGCTTCCCTTTGAAGATGTAATTATAATGTTTTAATTCTACAAAAATGAAGACACCCTTTGAAATCTTTCTTGGTCTTCAAAGAAAAAAATTCCTCTTGTAAACTTTTAGAAACTTTGAGGTGCTCAGACATATATTACCTTTACAAAATCCACACCTGGTTGGTGAATGATAATTAAAACATCTGATGGGTTCAGATGTTTGTGAAATTGGCAATTGATTTAAATTGGACTTTTTGAAAAAATGGGTCCAAGAAATGGGGTCTCCCGATGATGTAAATCATAGGAAGACCCCATTTCTTGGACCCATTTTTTCAAACAGGCCCCTACATTCCCAATTTCACCGAATTGGCAAGCTAGTGGGCCTGTTTGAAAAAATGTATCCAAGAAATGGGGTACATCACTAGGCTACCCCATTTCTTGGACCCATTTTTTCAAATGGGCTAGTACATTGCCAATTTTATCGAATTGGTAAGCTAGCAGGCCCACTAGATTGCCAATTTGGTGAAATTGGTAACCTAAATTGGCCTATTTAAAAAAATGGTTCCAAGAAATAGGGTCTCCCGGTGATGTAAATCACTAGGAGACCCCAATTCTTGGTCCCATTTTATTAAATAGGTCACTACATTCCCAATTACATTGAATTGGCAAGCTAGTGTGCCCACTAGCTTGCCAATTCAATGAAATTGGGAACCTAACTTGGATTGTTTGAAAAAATGGGTCCAAGAGATGGGGTCTCTCAGTGATTTTCACCACCGGGAGAGCCCATTTCTTGGAACCATTTTTTCAAACAAGCCACTACATTGCTAATTTCACTGAATTTCCAAGCTAGTGGGCATGTTTGAAAAAATAGGGCCAAGAAATGGGGTACATCACCAAGAGATACCATTTCTTGGATCCATTTTTTTCAAACAAGCCACTACATTCCTAATTTCACCAAATTGGCAAGCTAGTGGGCCCCTAGCTTTCCAATTTGGTGAAATCGGCAACCTAACTTGGCCTATTAAAAAAAATGGGTCTAAGAAATGGGGTACATCATTGGGAGACCCCATTTCTTAGGCCCATTTTTAAAAATAGGCCACTACATTCCCAATCTCACTAAATTGGAAAGCTAGTTGGCCCACCCACTCTCCCTCTCCAACCCCTTCTCCCTCTCTCGAGTCTCTCCCTCCCACCCTAACTAGATAACTCTCTCTCTCTCTCTCTCTCTCTATTCCCCCCCTCACTCCCCACTCTCTTAGGTCTCTCTCTCACACCCCCTCCCCTTCTCCAAGTATGTCCCTCCCAACCCTAATACGACAACCCTCAACCCTCAACCCTAATCCTTCAACCCTCAACCCTTAAACTGTTAACCCTCAACCCTAAAGCCGCAACCCTCAACCCTTAAAATTTAAATCCTCTACCCTCAAAAATATGCCTTCAAACCTAATATATCAACCCTTAAACCCTTAATCCCTCAAGCCTTAAACCCTTAAACCTTAAACTCTCAACCCCTAGATACCATTAAACCTTGAAACCCTATACCCTACACACTTAACCTTGGACACTCAACCTTGAACATTATCCCTGAACATTAAGACCTCTAACCTATACCCTATACTATGAACCCTATACTTGTGCCATAAACCGTCAACCCTCATCCATATTCCTTATACCCTCAACCTTAAACCCTAAACCCTAATTCATCAAACCCTTATACATTAAAACCTTAACCCTAATTCATCAACCCTATACCTTAAATCCTAATATCTTATCGCTCAACCCTTAAGCCTTAATCCCTTAATCCATGAACCCTTAAACCCTTAAACCCTAAACCCTTGACCCTTAAACCTTAAACCCTTAAACTCTAATCCCTTAAAAACTAATCCCATAACCCTCAACCTTGAACCCTATCCCTAAATCATCAAACTTCAACCCTTAAACCTTAAACCCTCAACCCTAAATGTTATACCCTCCACCCTATACCCAATATCCTAAACCCTAATCCCTATACCCTATACACTTAACCCTATACCCTAAACCATGAACACTATCCCTCAACCCTCAACACTATACCTTAAATGCTAAACTCGACACATTCAACCCTCATCCCTATACCCTATAACCTCAACCTTATAACCTAAACCCTAAACATTATCCCTCAACCCTATACTTAAACTATAAACCCTACATTCAACCTTGTACCCTAAACCTTAAACCCTAAACCCTAAACCCTCAATCCTAAACCCTATACCCTTAACCCTACTTAACCCTATAACTCAACCTTGAATACTCTCCCTCAACCCTCAAACCTATAACATAAACCCTAAACCCTACACTATCAACCCTCATCCCTAAACCCTATACCCTGAACCTTATACCCCAAACCCTAAACATTATCCATCAACCCTATACTTAAATGGTAAGCCCTACACTCTCAAACCTTAACCCTATACCTGATACCCTAAACCATACAAACTAAACCCCATACACAATATCCTAAACCATAATCCCTATACCCTATACACTTAACCATATACCCTCAACCCTAAACATTATCCCTCAACCCTCAACCCTATACCTTAAACCCTAAACCCTACATCCTCATCCCTATACCCTATATCGAAATCTTATACCCTCAACCCTTAACCCTATGATTAAACCCTAAAACCTACATTCAAATATGTACCCTAAACCTTAAATCCAAAACCCAAAAAACTCAACCCTAAACCCAATACCCTCAACCCTATACACAATATCCTAAAACCTAGTCCCTATATCCTATACAATTAACCCTATAACCTCAACCTTGAACACTATCCATCAACCCTCAAACCTATACCTTAAACCCTAAACCCTACACCTTCAACCAGCATCCCTATACGCTATACCCTCAACCTTATAACCTAAACCCTAAACAGTATCACTCAACCTTATTATTAAACTATAAACCTAGATTTAGCCTTGTACCCTAAACTCTAAACCCTAAACCCTCTATCCTAAACCCAATACCCTCAACCCTATACCCAATATTCTAAAACATAATCCCTATACCCTATACCCTCAACCTTTAAAATTATCCATAAACCCTTAACCCTATATCATAAACCCTTAACCCTACACCCTCAACCCTCATCCCTATACCCTATACCCTCAACCTTATACCCTAAACCCTGAACATTATCCCTCAACCCTATACTTAAATGGTAAACCCTACACTCATCCATTAACCATATACCTTTTACCCTACCCCTACAACCTAAACCCTATACACAATATCCTAAAATCTATACATTTAACCTTATACCCTCAACCCTCAAACTTATACTTAAACCCTAAACCCTACATTCAACCTTGTACCCTAAACCCTCAACCCTAAACACTAAACCTAATATCTTCAACCATATACCCAATATCCTAAACCCTAATCCATATACCCTATACACTTAACCTTATACCCTCAAACCTAAACACTATCCTTCAACTCTCAACCCTAAACCCTAAATTGTCATCCCTATACATTGTACCCTCAACAATATACCTAATCCCTATACCCTATACACTTAACCCTATAACCTCAACCCTAAAACTTAAAAATTAAACCTTACACCCTAAACCCTCATAGCGGGAGAGAGAAAGAGGGGGGGATTGGGGAGAGAAAGGGAGGGAGGGAAAGGGGAGATAAAGATAAGTATAGAGTTAAAGAGAGGTAGAGAGATATGAGAGATAAAGAGTAGATAAGGAAGGACAGATGGAGGGAGAGATAGGTGAGATAGAGAGCAATGTAGAGAGTGTGGTAGGGAGTGATTGAGGGAGAGGTAGGTAGATAGGGATAGGTGAGATAAAGAGAAGTAGAAAGAAATATAGATAGAGGGAAGGAGGGAGGTTGGAAGAGAAGGGAGGAAGGGACAGGTAGAGAGGGATAGGTGAGATAAAGATTAGTAGAGAGATAATTGTGAGATACAAATGAGAGAGTTACAAAGAGGGAAAGATAGATTGGTGAGATAGAGAGGAGAGAGTGAGAAAGAGAGGTAGAGGGAGGGAGAGGAGAGATAAAGAGTAGATAGGGGAAAAGGTAGGGAGGGAGACATAGGAGAGAGAGAGAGAGAGACAAAGAGCAAGGGGAGATAAAGATAATTAGAGAGGGAAGGAGAGGTAGAGAGAGAAGTAGAGAGGGAATGAGGGAGGGAGAGAAGCGAGATAGAGAAGTGTAGAGGGTGTGGTAGGGAGTGATGGATGGAGAGGTAGGTAGAGAGGGATTAGGGATATATAGAGTAGAGAGGGAAGGGGGGGAGAGGTATGGATGCAAATAGTGGTAGGATATTATGGATGGAGAGGTAGGTAGAGAGGGAGGGAGAGAGGGAGGGAGATGTAGTGAGGGAGAGATAGGTGATATAGAAATAAATAGAGAGTGATGGAAGGAGAGGTAGGTAGAGAAAGGGAGAGAGGAGATAAAGTAGAGAGGGAAGGAGAGGTAGAGAGAGGAGAGATAGAGAAAAGTAGAGAGGGAATGAGGGAGGGAGGGAGAGGTAGGCAAGGAGAGAAAGGTGAGATAAAGAGGTGTAGAGAGAGAGTGATAGAATGTGATGGATGTAGAGGTAGGTAGAGAGAGGGATTGTGAGATAGAGAGTAGAGAGGGAATAAGAGAGGGAGAGAGAGGTGAGATAGAGAGAAATAGAGAGTGGTAGGGAGTGATAGAGAGAGAGGTAGGTAGAGAGAGGAGAGATAGAGAGAAGTAGAGAGAGAGAGTTAGATAAAGGGATGGAGATAGTGAGAGAGAGGTCTAGAATGTAAGGGATAAAAAATGAGTGAGATAGAGAGAGAAGTAATACAACTTTATGATTATTAAAATTTTACCTCTTGATTACTGAAATTTGACTAAGTCTAAAATTTATGAGATCTTCCATAAACTAGAATTTGCATTACAACTCATAGAGATCTGAAACCACTCTCAAACATCTTGAAACTATATACATGAAATATAACTTAAAGTATAAGAAAGTAAACTTCCATAGATACATTTCAAATTATACTTAGATGTTTATTTCATGTAAATAGTTTCCCTCAAAGATAACAAGAAGAAAGAAAAAAAATCAAAGTAGACCAAAATGTGAGCACATTATAACATGCTCACGTTTTGTTAATGCATTCAAATAATGTGAGTGCATTGTAACACACTTTCATTATATATTTATTTTGGAATCTACAAGCCTTGGGCTTGGTATTTTCCTTGGAATACCAACCCAAAGCTGTGGAAGGCCTTCCCAATGACGAAAGATGTGCCCTTGCAAACTCTACAATATTTCACATAATCAGGTTCATACTCATTGTCAAGATTGCACGTGTTCTGATTTCAAACAAATCAAGCACCTCAGTAATGTTAGGCTCTCTCTTAGCTATCCAACGATGTAATTTTTTTCACTTTTTGACAATGTTAAGCCTTTGATCTATAATTTCTTATGTTTGTGTATCTCTTATTTGGCAAAACCTAGTGTTTAGTGTTTTATTTTTTATAAATTAATCGTTCATAAAAACTTCAAATAACTTACATTTTTAGAAACTAGACTCCATTCTACAAATATTAATTTAAAAAAAAGAAACTATTATTTTCAAAAATTTGTAGGGGTAGAATGGCCAAAATTCTATTTTTCACGAAGTTTCCATTTTGAAAATTAGTAAAAAATAAAATATTCATTAAAAAATTATCAAAAAATAAAGTGCATTAGTTACATATTGTTAGCTAATTTGTCACTAAAAGAAATTTCACCATCCTAGTAGAAAGTAGTTTAGAAAGTAGACTCGGAACACTACAATCATTTTTTTTGTTGCATCTTAATATTTTGAGTGTAACTATCCTCAATTTCATGTCCAAGGTCGGTATTTCCTGATTTTAGAAAAAAAGTGGCCACTTAAGGCCCCATTTTGGTCCCCCATATTTTTGCACTTATCTATAGATTTTAATTGAAGATTATTTTTTAGGGGTTCTTCCTTTGATTTATGTGGCATACATATGTAATTTTATACCTTTACAACTATAAAATTGGCTTCTATGCCTTTGTGTTATTGAAATTGCTACTTAACCTTTTCTCACTCATAATGTATTATATAAATCCTCTTTCCTTCATATTTAGATGAATATTTCTATATTTTCCAATATTTTATCCTATGTTAATTTTTTTTTACTAGCTAAATATGGATCAATTTGTCCCTCTTGGGGTATGTCAAACCATAACCTCCATGCAAACTTACATAGGAAGTAACATAACATAGAGTTGTGTGATTTTCTTTGGAAATTTGACTAACTCACTATGTTATAGCACAAGAAAAAATAAATACTCTCATTTAGGTGCATCACCACCACTTTTATTTTTATATTTTAATTTCGCTCCATTTTCCTTCCACAAACTATTAGTTGTAGGATCTGTTTAGATCTATTCAGTTTTGGGTTGGAACAACACTAGTACATTTAGGTTAGAAAGGAATTTGTACTTTCCCAAAGATTTGATCTCAACAACAAGGTTCCCACACTTGAGATCAATCCCATTGTGTAATTGAAATGGTGGACCAAGTTTAGTAGGATGCAATTTCATGTGAGAAAAAGTACTTCTAAAATTACTATCAAGAGAGGTACAATTAAGACTATTCTAAACTAAGAGGATGAGAAATAAATAAAGACCTAGAGACCTATGATATTAGAAGTGTCCTACAAGGTTTTAAATATTTAGGATTGTAGACATCTGAATTTGACCACATCCATATGGTCAAATTCACCTTCATATTCTACTATCCCACATCCATTGCCATGTTAAACAAAAAAAATGTTATTTAATTAATACTAATCTAATCCTTAACATTCCCTAAAGTGTTTAATTAATCAATTAAATAAATACACCAATTTATTTAATTTAGTCATTTGGCCCATGTGAATTGAATCAGATTTTAATTTACCCTTTCTCTCTCCTCATATCAGCATCCTCCATAATTCTCCCTTAATCTAGATTAATCTAATTAATCTATGATTAGGATGTGCACATCACTAATTATGATTTGTGTCACATCCTTCATAATTTTCTAGTTTCCTCTAATCCATTATTAGTTTTCCTAATCATTTGAATAACTCTTAATCAAGATTAATTAGCCCTTAATCTTGCCCTCTTGACAATTATGGAAAGGGTACCCAAGTCAACCCTATTTAATGCTTTCTCCATTTGGAGAAGCTAAGACCAATCCCTAAGGAAGTTTTAATTCCTCTTTTATTCCCCCAATATGCACATGTGGAATTTGTAATTCCACTATATTCCTCGAACCTTCTTGAAGGAATTAAACCCCAAATTTGAATATGATTCTCCCATCCCTATGTCCTTACAAGTGGAATTTTTAATTCCCCTTGTTCTTCCCAAGGAAAATCTCAAAAATCATGGGAGATTTTATAAGAATTTTAACTTCTTCCATTGTCACATCTCCACAAGATTTGGGGAAGATGAGAGAATCATGTCTTTTTCACCTTCCCCAAGGTACTTACAAGTACCTCCATGTGGCTCCATGTCACCTCCACCTCACCATCTCTTTTCCACATAATTATCCACATGTCCTCATCTCATGAGTTGATATATCTCAAGATATCTCAACCATTGATCATTTTCCCTAGGATTGATCCTAGCCCTTAATTTCCTTAGAGGCACTTTTACTAAATGAAAAGAAAATTATTTCATTTACAACAACAAAACTGAGGCAATCTTGAGATCTTATTCACTTGTGACCATACCTCCATATTGCATCCAGTCTTCCATCTATGGACACATTGAATTCTCCATTGCATCCACATCATTTCCATCCTAGTTGCATGCCATATTGTCAAAGAAAGGAGCACACAAATCACCATCAAAGAGGACCAATGAAAGATCAAATTTAACAAGGTAAAATTTGTGTCTATTGTTTATGTTATTTGAGTTAAAGTAGGCCAATCTCGAGTGTAGGTTTGTGATTTCCTTTTATGTATTTCTTCTTTTTATTTTAAATTGATTAATTAGGAATAATTTTCACACATTTATGGCACACTTTATGGGACCCATGTCATGGGTCTGTTTGATATTTTTTGTGTTTTAAATTTTTCCGGTTCTATTTTTTCGCTATAGAGGTGAATTCATCCAATGAGTGATTTTTCCTAGTTAAAAGGGAAAATATACTCTCCCAAGGGGTGATTGTGACCTCTCCCCTCCTATGAACAAGCGATTTTATGCTTCACAATCCAGAACTTGACCTATAGAGCTGATGCTACCTTTGGCCTTCCGTAGGGGAAAACTTGCTACTCAGACGGGCGAACCCACTCACCCAACAGGTGATTCCACTGGTAGAGCTTCTAAATTTTTGAAATTTTTTGAGTTGGTTGTTTGCTTTGTCATGCTTTATTGCCTATGTGTCCAAGGGTAGGGTTTAGATTTTTGGTTAGAAAACCTCATTTCAAATTTTATAGTATTAAACCCTTGGGAATTCTAATCCTATGTTGACCCATTACACTCGGTTACCGCTTACCTTAGTTAATACTTTAGCCAAAGAAAATGAATTTTTACTAGCCCCTTGGTCGAGGTCTAGCGGTCACCGAATACCTTCTCCATGCTTTTAATACTTCCGAAGTAGGGAAAAAATATTTCATGTTAAATTGACTTAAGTCTTAATTCATTACCTCCCAAGGGTCTAGGTCCCATCGACTTGGTCAGGTCCCCTTTTTCTAAAAATTAAAATTTGGCATGTGCAGGTTTTCCAACCGTATGATTTCATGATTAAATCCTAGCCACTCCCCACCAGCCCCGTGAGATTAAAATAATAGTTTCTAACAAGTAGCAGGATCAATGAGCTAGAGACACATGTACGACTACAGGTGTGGGGCCCGATCTCTACTATTAGGTCCAACACTTTAAGCTTTAAATCAATGATCATAACTCAAAATTGAGATTCAATATCAACCATTCCCTACCAACCCCGTGGGAATAAAATATTAATTTCTGAAATATAGTGGGTTCAATGGGCTATTGATGCATGTCCAATCAAAGAGGTGGGGCCTAGTCCCCTCTAACATGTCTTGTGCTATGAAATGAGAACTGACGGTCAAGATCTCTTCCTGAGATTTAATACTAGCCATTCCCCGCTGACCTCACGAGATTAAAATAATGTTTTACAAAACATAGCAGGGTCAGTAGGTTGTTGTTATGTGGAATCTCCCATCATTTGGTAAGAAGGAAGGTGGAGCCCATAGAGAAATTGGGTCAATATTTCGACCATCAAATTTTCATTGGCCAAAGAATGGGTAACTGATGGTGATGAAAATTCAAACTTTATTAGCTCAATCTAAGTTGTTTAGTGTGCCATCTCAGAAGAAGATCAACGAATAATATTCAAAATAGAAGATGTGAATGTGAGAGCCTTTTCTACTTCACATAAGCGAGCAATAATGACGAAAGAAACACCTAGAGCTACTCAATCTTAACTTAAATGCACAAAAAATATTTGTTTTTCACACAATAGAGAATTGCAAGCAAATTTGGAGCCTCCAGGAGATTTGAAAGAGCATTACAGAGTTAAGTGTGACAAAAATTAGGGTTTCCTACATGCGTAAAAGTTGTATGTTACACAAACACCATTCTCTATATTATGTTGAAACTATTCTAAATTAGGGAAAATACTCATTGTGTTTTCCAGTCAAATTGATCCACATTCCTTTTAATTGTGTTATAGTGGTTTGAAATTATATTTAAGTCATGATTTTCTTGTCAAACCCACTAAATCCTACCTTCAAGCCATGCCCTAGGTTTTGAATTGAATGGATAGGTTTTGAAATTCTTTGTGTCAAAAACCTATATTAGTTTGAACCCACCTTGTTTCTATGGTGCCCAAAGCACAAGTTCTTGGTTTTGAAACTGCATCCAGACCTCTATCCCAAGATATTATTGATCAATTGACACCCTCAACTAGTAAAAGGGTCAAAGGAGTTGCTTTGTTGTATGGCTATTAGGTTGAAGAGGGGCTAGTTGATGAACAATGTAGTATCAAGGATGCCAATGTGTCATACATAGGGTGCAAATTATTCCAAAATTGGTTTGGGAACAAGAATTTGGGAGTTCCCATCTGCAACCCTTGGAGATTAGACTTTTGAAAACTAGTGGTGCCAAATGTATACATGGTTGTGGATTTGATGAGGTACATTGTTGCAAGGTATGACCCTATCTCAAGAGTGATTATGGCATATTCTGGTATGGAAATGGTTAAAATAACCAAATAGGAGATTGCAGAGGTCTTCATCCTACATGAATGGAATAATTATATGATTCTTGTTGACCTTAAGGATATTAGAGAAGAGTATAAGAACACGAAGGTTTTTTTTAGATTTTCAATGTTTCCCATTCACATTGCAAGTACTGGGGCTGGGAGGAATAGAAAGTAGATAAAGATTGGTGAGAATGAAAAGGAGCCTTTCCCCATGAGGTACTTTTCTAGTTAATTCCAAACAAAAATTCTCCTTATGTCAGATCCTTGGTATTGATGCACCATCCACCATGCAGACAAATTTCATGTATATAGCAGCGCACCTCCAAAACCCCAACTTATAACATAGTGTATGATTATGCTACCTATGTCGTAGAGAAAATGCATAAGGGTTTGTCTGCACTAAAGGAAAGAAAAGAATTAGTGAGCTTCAAATGGTACTCTCTCCTAATGCACATGTTCCTATATAGGGGAGAGAGTAATTTTGGTAAGGAAATGACGTTGAAGAAATTGGAGGATGATATTGAGTTGCATGTTCAATGTTGGACTCAAATTTTGGACAAAGATTATTTTGAAATTTGACTATGTAGAGTTCCATTTTTTTTTTCCTCCAAACTAAGAAGGTTTATGGTCTTCACTCCACTGAGAATCCCTAAGGAGATCCATGACTTGTTGAGGCATATGGAAAGGAGACCTAAATTAAAATTGACTCAAAATTTGAGGGATATAATCCCATACTATAATAGAATAATTTTTAGGGTTTATGGCACTAATGTAAATCCATATGCATTACCAAGGGATGTGACATTGAGGATAAAATTCATTTAAATAATGAGATAGCTAGGGGAGGCACAAATGGAACACTTTCTAGAGAAATAGAGAAAGGGTTCTTTCTTCCCTGAATGGACAATATTTAAAGATTTTGTAATGGAAAAGGGAGGATGCAAGAACTTGGGGAAAATTCTTGATCCATCTGATTTGAAGACAATATTCCGAAGGAACTATGACCCTAAGGGATTTATTGTTGCCTTGAAGGAAAACAATAGGAGTGGCTCCTTTGTGCACAAATTTTATTATCTTGAAGATGTCATCAGGAATGTCTTTTATTTGTAGGAACAAGAGGAGAGGAAGGAAATTATTTCAAAAAAATGATGGGTAAAGCTAAAAGGGAAAGTCCCAATTATGACCCTATGCCCAATGTTTAGGGTGAATGGAATAGAGTTATGAATTTTCTAAAAAAAATTGAGAACATAGTGGGTGTCTTGAGGGAAGAATGTATAATAAAGGACAAGGGGAAGTTGATGGTATTTGAAGAGGATCCCATGGTAGTATTAGAGGAATGACCATCTTATCAGCCACAACCAAAGGTTAGAATTTACTCTAGGAAGAAGGAGACAATAAAGAAATAAAAAACATTTCCAAACCCCTGCTACATGAGAGGGGACAAGGGAATCTTCTCAAGAGAGGTTAGCACAATCTCCCCTAAGGTAGAATGCACCTGCTATAATTGGTCTTGACTCACCCCCAAGAGGTCCTTCTCCATCAAAGCAACCGCTAGTCAAAATGAAGAAAATAAAGGTGAGAGGGGTAGTTGATTACCCTTAAATAGATGAAGATGAAATTTTGGTCACACATGATGAGATGCAACAAGGTATTCCTTCTCCCCCAAGGGAGGTTGCATCAAGTACGAAAGAGAGTAGCCTTAGATTGGAAAAGGCAGATATTAGTGGATTAAGCAATGATGATGATATGAGGCATGAGGCCTATAAGGAATTTATTGAAGATGATTCTTTTATACAAACCCATTCATTCAAAGACAATGTATGGAGGGAAAAAACTCAAGAATATGTTGTGAATGTGGAAAAAGAAAGGAGCTTGCATCCTAAAATTCCAAAGGAAGTTGTTCAAGAAAATGTGAGGAAGACAATGAGGAAGGAATTCTAGAGTATGAAAGCCGAAGAGGGCAAAGAACTTGTGGAAAAAAGTGGTGTATTATTTCTTCCTGAATGGGATATTGCAGATGTAGTAGTGTTGGATACAATAAGGAGGTATAATAAGCCCTTATTGCAAACTGAAGAAGAAGCCAAATTGGCACTACAAGGGTTGACCTTTAGTGAGGAATGGGATGCTTTAGCCATTTGGTCATTATATTTAGGATCAAGGAAGCCAAAGGTTGCAAAGTCAGCTAAATTTTAGGGGAAATTAATTGTGAGAAGAGTTTCTAATACTCTAGCTCTAGAAGCAACTGACATGACAATAAACGTTGCTAAATTCACTATGGTAACGATGGAGAGTCTCACTATTGATAGAGACTTATAAAAGGGTAAACATAATGATATTTTTATTGAGTACAACAAGAGTCAGCAAAAGGTGGTTGTACTAGAAATATAATTGGATTTGTACAACCAACAAATAGAAAAATTGAGGGCTCAGGGCCCATCAGGATCAAGTCATGCTAGACTCATTTCTCCAACAACACATCCCTAGTCTCCTCCTCCACAAAAAAATTATTTAGAAATAATGCAATATAACTTGGACCAGGAATCAATTGTAGTTGAGGAGCCAAGCACATCAGGTGTAGCTCCATCAAGTGATCCCACCAAGGAATGGTTATTACTACAAATTGAGGTATACAGGAACTTTTTTGTAGAGGTTCAAGATACCATGTATGAGAATAATTCAAATATTGTCAATACTATTTTGGGGCATTTAAATAGGAAGATTCAAATAAAATTAAATAGTATTCATGTAAATTATTCTTTAATGCTACAAGCAATAAAGTTTTCTGAAAGAGATGAGGAATTAGTTGGCCCAATCTTGGACAGATGGATTCCAAGGGTTGAGAAATTGAAACTCATGGAAATTGGGGCTGCACATCAGAAGGATAAGTATCCAAAGGTTGGCCCAACCTATAAATTATTTAATTATATTAAATATCATAAGTTACAAGGGTATATTACTCCATTAGAGGTGAAAAAAAATGAACTAAAAGAAAAAATTGATGAGGCGGATTTAGTATTGTTGCTTGACATCCAACACAAATATGATGAGGTAAAACCTCTACAAGTATGGAAGAATCAATTGGATACAACAATTGCTTCCCAAGCATCACTAATACGTGAGAGTGTTGATATTGATGTGTTGAAGAACACTCTTGAGAAATTTTCATTCACCATCAGCTTCCTAGAGGATTTTTATAAAGAAGCAAATTCAATGATGACAAAATATGCTCCATATAGAAAGGAAATGGATGAAGTTATTGGATCTAATTGACCTTCTGATGTAGAATTTGAGTTGTGGAAGAAGAAACTTAGTGGTGAATTGGAGATATAAACATAGTGGTTGAGAACATATTCACTTGTTCAAGTATAGTACAGGTTTGGCCTCAAAATATATAATGTATAAAGGATATGTTTCTCCCAATTGAAGATATGACAAGTGCTAAATATTGATGACTTGGACTAGTGACTTGGATGTTGATGTGGATTTTTATCCACCTTTTCCCACCTTTTGGGCACCTTTTTTCATTTGTCTAAAAAAAATAAAGATGCTTCAATGGTTTAAAGGCTACTCATTACAACAAACTTCCTTTTGGAAGGCACATGAGTCTTCACCGACTAAAAGGGGACATTTATTTCAATGATGAATATTACTCTAGTTTGTTGTAACATTTCCTTATGGAATAGCCAGTATAATTTACCAAATGAAAATGTGACATGTGTACATTTTGTCCTGATACTTGTTTTGATCCCTTGTTTCTATAAAAGAGAATTCAAGGTCATTTTTGCAAGTCTATTTTTGAATTTTGGATCTACAAATGCAAAATGAGAACATAGAGAAAACATATTTTGAGTCGAGCAAGTAGATTTTTTAAATTGTAAGGATTCTAAGCATGTCTGATTGATAATGAAAATATTTTGAGTCTATTGTATCTCCAAATTTAACATTCTATCTGAAATATTAATCAAAATTTGATCAATGATCCTTTCATTATTCTTCATTGTTATCTTGCATTGATGTATGTTTTAGTTTTGGCTCTCATTTAATGAAATAGTTAAAATACCTGGATTAAATCATGAATTCATATGGATGTTGAGTGGATATTATAAGTATTCATAGAGTTTGAGTATCTTATATGTGAATTATAATGCAATTTCACAAAGATCATGAATGCTTGGAATTAAAATTACTTTGCAGTTTAGTTTATTGAGTTTCGACTTCCTATCGTGAGATAAGAAACTGATCTAAAGATGTTGAGTACATTTCCTATGGTTTCGGTCCTTCAATTAGAGAATATAATTTATAAATTAACTTTTAATCGATCCACCTTTTTTGAGGTTAGTGTTGTGTGAATTCTCAGCTTTAGCTATTTGATCTTTCAAAGGAATCGCTAGTTTCTTTAAAGGTTTCATCTATTTAGAATTTAAATGAGAATGTATCTATTTTTTATTCAATGTGTGGTATAACTCTGTCAAAAGGTTATAAGATGCACATTGTGGGATCACCCTCTTTGGGTTTGCAGAGTGCAAAGTGTAGGAGGAAATCATTTTAGTTTCCTCTCATTTTTTGTCCAATCATCTCCTAAGTATTTGAGAATTGAATGTGGTGAATTCATAGATGCTTGGTGAGATCTACTTGGTTCTTTACAAACCACCAACAAATTGGTGACTCTACTAGGGAGACATTTGATAAATATTTTTCTCCAGAGTGCCTTATCTATGATCACTATAATTTTTAGTGATGTTTATCCATAGAGTCTATCTATTTGAAGTTTATGTTAACCATTTCTTAGATCTGTTCCAAATTTCTTGCCATTTTTGTTTAAAAGCCATTTCTCAACGTTCAACCAAAATTGCTTCAAATTTGTCAAAGATTATTTGAGTCTATAAGGATCTTTAAAATTTACATAAATCTTAGCACAATTTCTACAAATTTATCCCAATCAATTTGGGTGACAACTCTAAAATATTTTCACAAGTGCATGCCAATACTTGAAGATCATCAAATAGATGATTGAGAAGAATAAAAAGGCTTGGGATTCAAAATTGTAGCTTGCATTATGGGATGATCGAAAAATTATTAAAAAGGTCATTGGGCAATCAAAATTTAATCTTATGCATGGCGTGGAAGCAAAGATACCCCTTAACAACTTGTTAAAATTGTACAAGTTTGTTCAAGGATATGATATAGATGTCTATGATGAGATGCACCACACAATGGAAGAGTTAATTGAGCTTCATGAAACTAGAATAGAAGCTCATAAAAGAAATGAAAGGCTACAACTTCAAGAAAAGCATTTGTATGATAAGAAGGCAATTGAAAGGAAATTTGAAGTTGGATGCATGGTATTGATGTGGAATGCAAGGATTGAAGACGAAGCTCATGGGAAGTTTGATCCTCTATGGTTTTGTCAATACTTGATTGTAGATACACATGGAGAGGATTCATATTTCTTGCAGTCCTTAATAGGTGAAATCATAGAACCGCCAGTACAATGATAATTATTGAAGCTCTATTTCTCTTGAAATAGGTTGTTTTCCATGTACATTGTATAGTCATGTACAATCAGTGTATATAGGTCTGATGTGTTTTCTTTTGGTTTGTGTCTTCTTGCCTCGTCTTAGCAAGCTCCTGAGTTTTTGTTTCTCTATGTTGGTATGCTTAATCATGAGATCTGAATTCTCATCATACCCACCAAGGGTATGCATCCCCAAGCTAGATCCATTGGTAGATCTTCTAAAATTTTGAAAAAAATTGAGCTAGTTCTTTTATTTGTCATGTTTTATTACCCATGTGTCTAAGGGTATGGTTTAGGGTTTTGGTTAGAAAATCTCATTTCAAATTTTATAGTCTTACACCCTTGGATGCTCTAATACTTTACTAACCTATTACACTCAGTTACCACTTACCTTAGTTAGAACTTGAGCCATTGCAAACATATTTTTACCAGCCCCTTAGTCTAAGTTTGTTGGTCGCCGAATACCTTTTCCATGATTTGAATACTTCCTAAGTCAAGCTAAAATATTTCATGCTAAATTGACTTAGGTCTAAAGTCATTACCTCCCAAGGGTCTAGGTCTCATCGACCTAGTCGGGTACCCTTTTTTAAAATTAGCATTTGTGGATGTGTAAGTTTTCCAACCATTTGATCTGATGATTAAATCCTAAACACTCCACACCAACCCCACGAGATTAAATTAATAGTTTCTAAAAAATAGTGGGGTCAGTAGGCTAGCGACACATGTATTGTTGCAAGTGTAGGACCTGTTCTCCACTATTAGGTCTAGCACATTAAGCTTTTAAATCAATGATCAAGATGAAACATTAAGATTCAATCTCAACCATTCCTCACTAACCCTATAGGAATGAAATATTAATTTTTGCAATACAATGGGATCAACATTCTATTGATGCATGTCCAATCAAAGAGGTGGGGCCTAGTCCCCACTAACATGTCTCGTGCTGTGAATTGGGAACCAATGGTCAAGATATCTTCTTGATATTGAATACTAGTTGATCCCCACTAACCCCATGGGATTAAAATATTTTTTGCAAAAAGTAGTGGGGATAGTGGGCTACTGACACATAGATTCTCCTGTCATTTGGTAAGAATGAAGATGGAGCCCATGGAGCAAGTGGGTTAGCATTCCAACTAGTAGATTTTTAAATTTTGGAAAATGCTTGACCGATGGTGACAAAAATTAAAACTGTATTGGCTCAATTTGAGTCGTTCAATGCACCATCTCAGAAGAAGATCAACGACCGATATTCAAAATGGAAGATGTGAACATGAGAGCCATTTTTTCTTCATGTGAGCGAGTAGTAATTATGGAGGAAACAACCAGAGCTACTCAATCTCAACTTAAATGCACATAAAATATTGGTTTTTCAAACAATTGAGAATTTCAAGTGAATTTGGAGCCTCCAAGAGATTGAGAAGAGGATTTTAGAGTCTAGCGCGACCAAAATTAGGGTTTTCTACATGTGTAAAATGGATAAGTTTAAAAAAATTCTATGTGTTGTGTTCAAACTATTTTGAATTAGAGAAAATATTTGTTGTATTTTCTAGTCGAATTGGCTTGCATGCCTTTTAATTGTTTTATAGTGGTTTGAAATTAAATATAAGTCATGAATTTCTTGTCAAACCAATTGAAATCCTACCTTTGAGTTGTGCCCTAGGTTATGAATTGAGAGGATAGGTTTTGAAATTATTTATGTTAAAACCATAGATTAGTTTGAACCCACCTTGTTTCTAATGGCACCCAAAGCACAAGTTCCCAGTTTTGAAACCGCATCTAGACCTCTAGCCCAAGATATTATCGATCAATTGAAACCCTCAACAAGTAAAAGGGTTGAAGGAGTTGCTTTGTTTTATGGATATCAAGTTAAAGAGGGGCTAGTTCATAAACAATTCAGTATCAGGGATGCCAATGTGATGTACATAGGGTGGAAATTATTCCAAAATTGGTTTGGGGACATGAATTTGTGAGCTCTCATCTCCAACCCTTGGAGATTAGACTTTGGAAAACTGGTTGTGTGGAATGTATACGTGGATGTGGATTTTTTGAAGGAAATTGTTGCAAGGTATGAATCTATCTCGAGAGTGATTAGGGAATATGATGGTGTGGAAATGGTTAAAATAATGAGGGATAAAATTTCGAAGGTCTTCAACCTGCATGAATGAAATAAAGATATGATTGCTATTGACCTTAAATATTTTAGAGAAGAGTATAAGAACACAAAGGATTTTTTTAGATTGTCAATGTTTCCCATTCACACTACAAGTACTTGGGTGGGGTGGAACAGAAAGTAGATAAAGATTGGTGAGAATGAAAAGGAGCCTTTCCCAATGAGTTAATTCACTAGTTACTTCAAGAAAGTAGTTTTCTCCTTATGCCAGATCATTGGTATTGATGCACCATCCCCCATGCAGAAAGATTTCATGTATATGGCAGCACACCTCCAACACCCAACTTATAATATAGTGTATGATTATGCTACCCATGCAGCAGGGAAAATGCATAAGGGTTTGTCTGCACTAAAGGTAGGAAAAAAATATGTGAGCTTCAAATGGTACTCTCTCCTAATGTACATGTTTCTATATAGGGTAGAGAAGAATTTTGGTAAGGAAATGACATTGAAGCAAATGGAGGATAATATTGAGCTACCTGCCCAATGTTGGACTCAAATTTTGGACAAAGATGATTTGAAATTTGACTATGTGGTGTTCCATAATGTTTTTTCCTCTAAAATAAGAAGGCTTATGGTCTTCAATCGACCAAGAATCTCAAAGGATATCCATGAATTTTTGAGGCCTATGGGAAGGAGACCTAAATTGAAATTGACTCACAATTGGGGGGATATAATCCATACTATAATACAATTTTTTTTAGGTTTTATTGCACTAATGTGAATCCATATGCATTACCAATGGATGTGCCATTGAGGATCAAATTCATTGAAATAATGAGATAGCTAGTGGTGACACATATGGAACACTTGCCAGAGCAAAAAGAAATGGTTTTTTCTTCCCTGAATGGACAATATTTGTAGATTTTGTAATGGAAAAGAGAGGAGGGAAGAACTTGGGATAGATTTTTTCTCCATACAATTTGAAGACAATACACCCAAGGAACCATGACCTTGAGGGCTTTATTGTTGCCTTGAAGGAAAAGAATATGAGTGAATCCTTTGTGCATAACTTTTATTATCTTGAAGATTTCATCAAGAATGTATTTGATTTGCAGGAACAGGAGGAGAGGAAGGAAAAGTATCTTTCTTTCAACAAAATGATGGATAAAGCTAAAAGGAAAGATCCCAATTATGACCCATGCCCAATATTAAGGGTGAATGGAATATATTTATGTGTGTTCTCAACAATTTTGATAACATAGTCAATCATGTCTTAAGAGAAGAATGTATAATAAAGGCTAAGGCAAATTTGATGGTAGTTGAAGAGGTTCCAACTATATTATTGGAGGAAAGACCATCTTATTAGCTACAACCAAAGGTTAGAATTTACTCTAGGAAGAAGGAGACAATAAAGAAACATCAAACATTTCCAACCCCTGCTACATCAAAGGGGTCAAGGGAATCTTCTCAAGAGAGGTTGGAACAATATCCTCCAAGCCATAATGCACATGCTATAATTTATCTTGAGTCATCCCCAAGAGGTCCTTTTACATTAGAGAAGACACCTGTCAAAAAGAAGAAAATAGAGGTGAAAGGGGTAGTTGATTACCCTGAAACAAATGAAGATGACATTTTAGTCACACCTAATGAGATGCAACAAGGAATGCCTTCTCCCTAAAGGGAGGTTTCATCAAGTACAATGAAGCGTAGCGTTGGATTGGGAAAGGAATTCAAAGACTTTATATGGAGGGCCAAATATTAGGAATATGTTGATAATTTGGCAAAAGAAAGGAGCTTGCATCCTAAACTTCTAGAAGAAGTTGTGCAAAAAAATGCGAGGAAGAAAATGATCAAGTAATTCTAGAGTATGATAGCCAAAGAGGTTGGAGCGCTTGTGGAGAAAAATGATGTATTATTGCTGCTTGAATGGGATATTGTAGATGCAGTAGTGTTGGATACAATAAGGAGGTATGAGAGGCCCTTATTCCAAACTGAAGAAGAAGGCAAATTGGCACTACAAGGGTCATCATTTGAGGAATGGGATAATTTGGACATTTGGTCATTATATTTGGTATCAAGGAAGCCAAAGGTTGCAGAGTCATATGAATCTAAGGGGAAACTAATTATGATAAGAGTTTCTAATACTCCAACACTAGAAGCAGTTGACATGACAATAAATGTTGCTAAATTCACTAAGGAAATGGTGGAGAGTTTCATTGGTGATAGAGACTTATACAGGGGTAAACATAATGAGCTTGTTATTGAGTACATTGGTGATAGAGACTTATACAGGGGTAAACATAATGAGCTTGTTATTGAGTACAAAAAGATAAAAAAAAAGGTGGATGTGCTAGAAACATAATTGGATTTGTACAAGCAATAGATAGAAACATTAAGGGCTCAGGACCCATCAAGCTCAAGTCATGCTGCATTCATTTCCTCAATAACACATCCTCAGTCCCCTCCTCCTCCACAAGAACATTCTTCGGACATAATTCCATAAAACTGTGTGAGGAATCAATTATAGTTGAGGATCCAAGCACATCAGGTGCAGCTCCATCAAGTGAGCCCACCAAGGAATGGTCAATGCTGCAAATTGAGGTATACAAGAAATTGTTTGCACAGGTTCAAGATACCATGTATGAGAATAATTCAAAGATTGTCAATACTATTTTGGAGCATTTAAATAGTATTCATGAAAATTATTCTTTAATGTTGGAAGCAATAAATTTTTATGAAAAAGACAAGGAGCTAGTTTCCCCCACCTTAGATAGATGGATTCCCAGGGTTGAGAACTTGAAACTAGTAATAATCGGGGCTGCACATCAAAAGGATAAATATCCAAAGGCTGGCCCGACCTATAAATTATTTAATGAGATTAAAGAGAAGAATTTTGAAGGGTATGTTGCTCCATTAGAGGTGAAATTAAAGGAGTTAAAAGAAAAATTTGATGAGGAATATTTGGTATTGCTTCCTAACATCCAACATACATATGATGAGGTAAAACCTCTACAAGTATGGAAGAATTTGTTGGATACAATAATTAGTTCCCAAGCATAATTAATATGTGAGAGTGTTGATATTGATGTGCTGAAGAACACTCTTGAGAACTTGTCATTCATCATTAGCTTCCTGGAGGATTTTGATAAAGAAGCAAATTCAGTGATTGTAAAATATGATCCATATAGAGAGAAAATGGATGAACTTATTAGATCTAATTGGCCTTCTGATGCATAATTTGAGTTGTGGAAGAAGAAAATTATTGATGTTTCTCCCAATTGAAAATATGACAAGTAAGTGTTGAATATTGATTACTTAGACTAGTGACTTGGATGGTGATCTGGATTTTGATCTTCTTTCCCTCCTTTTGGGCACCTTTTGTCAGTTTTTTGAAGAGAATAAAGATGTTGCAATGCTTTAAAGGATAGTCACTACAACAAAATTTTATTTGGAGGGTGTGGGATTCTTCACTAACTAAAAGGGAACCTTTGTTTCAATGATGAATATTCCTCTAGTTTGTTGTAACATTTCCTTATTGAATAATTGGTATAGTTTGTCAAATAAAAATGTGACATGCACATATATTTTGGCCCAAATCTTGTTTTTCTCCCTTGTTTCTACGAAATGGAATTCAAGGCCATTTGTGCCAGTCTCTTTTTGAATTCTAGATCTGCAAATGCAAATTGAGAACACATCAAAAATATATTTTGAGTCTGTATCTTAATTTTTGAGTCAACCAAGTATATTTTGTAAATTGTATGGCTTCCAAGAATGTCTGATTGACAATGAAAATATTTTGATTCTATTGTCTCTCCGTCTTTAAAACCTTCTATATGAATTATTAATGAAAAACTAATCAATGATCCTTTCATTACTCTTCATTGTTATCTTCCATTGATATATGTTTTACTTTTGTCTCTGGTTTAATGAATTAGTTAAAATACCTTGATTAAAGAATGAATTCATATGGATGTTTAGTGGATCTTATAATTAGTCATAGATTTTGAGTATCTCATATGTGAATTCTAATGCAATTTAAAAGAGATCATGAATGTTTGGAATTAAAATCGCCTTGCAGTTTAGTTTATTGTGTTTCGAATTCCTACCCTGAGATAAGGCACTGATCAAAAGGTGTTAAGTGCATTTCCTATGGTTCTAGTCCTTCAGTTTGAGAACATAATTTATAATTATTTTAATTGATCTACCTTTGCTGAGGTTAGTGTTGTGTTAATTCTTAGCTTAGGTGTTTGATCTTTCAAATGAATTTAAAGGTTTCATCAATTTAGCATTTAAATGAGAATGTATCTGTTTATTATGTAATGTGTGGTATAATTGTGTAGCAAGGTTATAAGATGCATATTGTGGGATCACCCTCCTGGGTTTTGAAGAGCCCAAATTTTAGGATGAAATAATCTTAGATTCCTCTCATTCATTGGCCAATCATTTCCTAAGTATTCAAGAATTGAATTTGGAAAATTCATAGATGCTTGGTGAGATCTACTTAGTTCTTTAAAAACCACCAACAAATTGGAAACTCTACTAGGGAGATGTTTGATAAAGATTGTTCTCTAGATTTCCTTGTCTATGATCACTATAATTTTTAGTGATGTTTATCCATAGAGTTGGTCTATTTGAAGTTTTTGTTAAAAATTGCTTAGATCTGTTCCAAATTTCCTTCCTTTTTTTTTAAAATCCACTGCTCAAAGTTTGACCAAAATTGCTTCAAATTTGTCAAAGCTTATTTGAGTCTATAAGGATCTTGTAAAATTTTAATAAATATTAGTAAAATTGCTAACAATTTTTCCCAATCAATTTGGGTGGAAACTCTAAAATATTTGCACCAGTGTGTGCCAATAATTGAAGATCATAAAATGGATGATTGGGAAGAATAAGAAGGCTTGGGATTCAAAATTGCATCTTGTATTATGGGCTTATTGAACCACTGTAAAAAAATTCATTGGGAAATCACCATTTAATCTTATGTATGGTGTGGAAGAAAAGATACCCCATAACAACTTGTTAGAAATGTACAAGTTTGTTCAAGGATATGATATAGATATATATGATGAGATGCAACAGATAGTGGAAAAGTTAATTGAGCCTGATAAAAATAGAAGAGAAGCTCATAAAATAAATGAAAGATTGCAACTTCAAGTAAATAATTTGTATGATAAGAGGGCCATTGACAGGAAATTTGAAGTTGGATGCATGGTCTTGATGTGGAATGCAGGGATGGAAGAAAAATCTCATGGGAAGTTTGATTTTGTGTGGCTTGGTCCATACTTGATTGCAGATACACATGGATAGGATTCATATTTCTTGTAGTCCTTGATAGGTTAAATCATAGAGCTGCTAGTACACGGACAATTATTGAAGCCCTATTTATCTTGAAATAGGTTGTTTTCCATGTACATTGTATAGTCTTGTAATCAGTGTATACGGTTCTGGTGTCTTTTCTTTTAGGTTGTGTCTGCTTGCCTTGTCCTAGAAAGATCCTAGGGTTTCTTTTCTTTTTGTTGGTCTATTTCACCATGAGATCTGAATTCTCACCATAACCACTAGGGGTATGCATCTACAAGCTGGAGCCACTACTAGAGCTTCTAAAATTTTGAAAAAAATTGAGTTCATTCTTTGCTTGGTCATACTTTATTGACAATGTGTCCAAGGGTAGGGTTTAGGGTTTTCATTAGAAAACCTCATTTAAAATTTAATAGTCTTAAACCCTTGGGAATTTTAATCCTTTGTTGACCCATTACACTCAGTTACCACTTACCCTAGCTACAACTTGATCCATCACAAACATATTTTTATCGACCCCTTGGTCTAGGTTTGTCGATCCTCAAATACCTTTTCCATGATTTTAATACTTCCTAAGTTGGGCTTAAATATTTCATGTTAAACTAACTTAAGTCTTAAGTCACTACCTCTAAAGGGTCTAGGTCAAGTTGACCTAGTCAGGTCCCCTTTTCTAAAATTGAAATTTGTGCATATGAAGGTTGTTGGGGATATAGAGTCAGTCTGTCATCATAGAACATGTCTAAGACATCAGTGCCTTAGTGATTTTCATTCAAAAAAGAACAAAGACAAAAACAACTATTCCATAAAGCGGAAGCAGGCATAGTGGATCCCCCATTGATCCTCTAAGAAAAGTAATTGCTTAATAGAAAATAGATTCAACACAAGCATAGATTCAAGAACATGAATCATACAACATGAAAGAAAAACATGACAACACAAAGATATATGTGAGGAAAACCCTTCTGGATAAAAAACCCCACCCTCCAAAACGCTTAGCTCACTTGTATTATTCAGTAACAAAAGAGTTACAATACAAAAATCAGAGCTATGCTCTTCAGGAGATTACATCTTGTTCATTTGGAGAATATAGGCAGGAACAAAGAAAAATATTCACAAGTTTACAATGTCTCCAAAGACATACCATGTAGATTCCCTTCAGCTCCTCAAAAGACTCCCTCGACTAGCCTCTCGGCCAACACAACGTCAAGGAAAATCAGGTTCACATCTCATCTGATTTGTGACACCAAGTGTTAATTGTTTCAATGCCATCAGATATGGCTCTAACACTTTTCCACCTTTTTTGATCAAGTTCCAAGTATTCAAATCTTCCAAGTCATACTTCTCAATCATTGTCAACCAACCAATTGGGTGGCATCAATATGCACCTTATCTTTGTCAGACAAATCCAATCACCTCTAACCAAGTCTCCCTCAGACCATGCATCGAGTTGTCTAGGCATTCAATTCTTTGCCACAATCAGATCCTGTCAACCATTCAAATATGAGCCTTGTAGTTAATGCATTCACTGCTCAAGAGTTCGGCCAAACAATTGATGATAACTTGTCACGTGCTACCACTCCATTCACCTATCTCTTTAACTATCGGTCCAGCTCGGTCAAGCTCAGTCAACCGAGCTCCCAGCACTCTTGACCTTCTATTGCATTAGCGCCGATTCCACTCGATGAGGCCACGATAATGCGGTGAGCTCACCCGAGCTCACCCAACCTTCTACCCTACTAACACTTCCCTAGCCGACTCGCCTCCTGGTATGGCGGTAAGCCATCCAGGCTCACACCTTGACTCCACCGCACTACCACACCTCTATCCAAGTCACCTCATGGTATGGTGGTGAGCTCGACTGAGCTCACCCAAGTCATCACCAAGCCCAAACTCTAACTACACCATGTTGACCACTATCACCACACCGCTGCCACTGACCATCCAATGCCTTCCTATGGTGTGGCAGTAACTACCAGCCAGACTGTCAATGGTCTCACCACACTACCGTGGAGGCTACTAGGCCACCACATGGTAGAGCGGTGACCACTCTGGTAGACCGCCAATGATCTCACCATAGCCACCATGGTGAGCATCCTCACCACCTACGGTGGGGCGGTAATGGTCACCATTGACCGCTAGCCACATACCACGACCACCATAGTATTAGGTCTCAAAAACACTGGTTTGAACCATGAGGGGTTACCAATCTCTCACAATGTTATTGGCCAACTAACAAGGCCAACCAATATAGTTAAACCTTCTACTCTTAAGGATCTGCTAAACCTAGGTGGGTGTACCTATATGAATGCTACAGATTTTGGATTATGCTTCCTACTTGACCAAACTATCCACAGTGACAATTTGGTAGTGGAGAAATATGATCTAAATTTGGTATAAATTGTTTATGCAATATCAAGGTGAATCCCTATATATTTAGCTAATAGATGTTTGAATGAAATGAATAAAATATGGAAGACCAGTGCATTGTTGGGTAAAACGGAGTCAAATGAAAGTCTTAGATGAGTGGTTTCTATCTAGAAAGTTCCTTAATTGTTTGGCATATGAATGTGAGTTTATAACTGGTATAAACATGCAAGAATGTGATTGATAGACCCTACTTGAGGCAGAAAATCAGCCCTAATTATTTGATTCTTCTTATTGATCCAAATAACACTCCAAGATTACTATAATTGATCGAAAGGAATTTAATTATTTTTAAAGAACCCAATTAATCAAATCACATAGATACAACAAATGTGTACTAATAAATTGAACATATACTTGATACTTCAATTTAAACAATCAAGAAACACCAAACTGGAGATAATCAAATAATTGCAGAATTTCATCAAACAACTAATACCATAATGAAACCAAAACATCAAAGGTCTTTCATTATCTTCCTCAAATCTTATACATGAAACATAGTCTTCTTGAATGTGAACATTCTAAAAATATTATCTTCTACTACCTATCTTCTATTTCCAAAAAAAAGGATTCCCTCCCATGTTCTGTAAACAACGGATATTTATACATTAGCGGGTGGAAGGACGTGTCCTTTCAAAAAATGTTTTAATCATAAAACACTAACAAGCTTAGCATTAACTAATCTCTATTAAGAAACAGGTGAACTCCAGACATGTTCTTTGTGTAGTCTCAGCACTCGTGCATATTTGCATCTCCTAATACATCATGGATCATGATCTCCATCATCACCATTCACTCATTCTGCTCACATGCTTCATCCAACATTGTATCTTTCACAGTGGCTGTCTTCAACATCTCTTGGAGTATTAATTCACATTCGATCTTCCATGTAGGAATTTATTTTAATTCTACTTCATCATGAAAGAACCTAGTCCATCTTTTCTTGGCGGCTTCTATCCATTCTTGCGCATCCTCTTGTAACTCCTTAAAGAATCCTTTGTGTTTATCCATGATACGATTAGCATTTTCAATCCCTGCATTATTAGGAGTATCCTTTTGTTTTATTTCCTCAAGTTTCTCTTAGATTCTATCATCCACTCTTCGATGTTCTTTCATTGCATCAATGTATTGTGAATTTTTTCCCCAAAGTTTATTTAACCAAGTGGTTAAAATGACCTGCCTCCTTTTGATTATTGTTGTAAGTGTGTCCATTTTCCCTTGAGAGTATGCACTTGATCCTTCCTAATGGTCCTTCACCTGTTAAATTTCACCTTGGGTGAGCATCTTTGTTGGCCTCATTGCAGCAACTACCAAGTCCTTTAGACATTCATTTTCTCTGAGTATTCTCTCACTATTGGTTTTGTACATTTCTCTCTCTCTGATCAATGCTTGTATTTGGGCTTTATTTAATTTTTCTATAATGATCCCAATTTCTGTAGTTGCAATTCAATCAGCCTCTCTAGCCTTCAAAGTCGTGACATGTCCAAATGCCTTCTTAGTATCAATGAAAACTAAATTTTTGTGAGGGGGATATAAAGCCCAAATCATCAATGTCTCTTCATCAGGATTGTATTTTGATCTTGTATATACTTCTGCCACCTTTTCTATGCTGAGCTTGTGTGTAGCATTATTGTCTTTCAAGAATCTTCCAAAAACAAATGTAAATTTGAGATCTAGCCCTAGGAAAATCATGACACCAGCCTTTTCCAACATTTCTCTCCCTTTCTCAGGGGTCATTCTTGTCATCTCTTTCTCCACATCATCCCTCAAGTTTTTTAACAACTACTCCTCATTTCCTGGTGTGACATTGTCAACTAGTCCTCTTATTTCTTTTCCCTTTTGTTTTTATAAAAATGTTTTGAATTCTGAGGTTTTCACAAATTCATCATCTACTATAAAAGATATATATTCTTCATGTCTTGTAGCCATATCCACAGTTTCCTCAATATTTATCTCTCTAGCAGAATAGGTGTAATCCTGAGTTCTTGTCTTTGATACCTTTTTGGATGGACCTTGTGGCCTATTAGCCTTTAATACTTCTTCATAGGAAGACAACAACTCAAAATATAACAATTCTTGTTCATGTTGCTCAAATACCATTTATGCTTCTTCTACTTCCAAGTTTCTAATTATGTCATCAAACTGATAGGGCACATACCGATACCCTCCAAAGTTTATCCTCTTTCTGGCAAAATGAATATATCCCTCTGGATCAAATTTTTTCCTTGATGGAGCTTTCCTCATGTTATAATGTAATAACTTATCAAGAATTAAATTGTATCCCTCCTGTGCTTAGAAAGTAAAATCACCAAACCATAGTGTACTTGGCATAAAATCTTGCTTCCCATAAGAGCTTAAGTTCATGACATTGGAGAAATCTAATTGCCTAACAATCTCTAAGTATGCAATCCGATCTGGAACTGTCCTAAGCAAAATAAATGGAGTACTTTCAAAACCATAAACCCTAATCATGGTGGCATTTTTTAAACAATACCAATACCCCTAGTTGTGGCTGATTGGTCCATTAAAATCCTTAGGCCTGGGAAACCTCTTTATTTCATCAAACAAGGAATAGTCACAAGGATGAATATAAAACTTGTACAATGGCTTTACAAAATATTCTTCAAAATGCAAAAAACTAGAATTAGCAAACCTGCTGTCCCAAACGACAGTCCATAACTGAATAGGCAATGGCTTGCCTTCCATATCAAATTATGAAATTCTTAGTTCCAAGGGCCACAACCCTAATTCCTATCCGAAATATAGCACCAAGTGCATAAATAATGAATAATTTCTAAGATGCAGGACAGAGGTTCCATTTTTTATTGCCATCAACCCAGTGTCAAGCTCTTTAAACACATGTGATAAATAATCAAAAGACCTAGAGTTATGATATTGAACATCTGCAACAATTCCATAGGTACAACTGTCATATGCTCTGGGACCTCCATCCCCAATACCTGTCCCACTAAAAAATAAGTGTACTTTATGTAGGGTTCGAAGAGATCCAAATGAAATGGCGGTTCCTTGCTGTCTTCCATTGGATTCAGTTTTCCATCACCTAATTCTATGCAGGGGTAACCTCCAGTGTTATAAATGGTATCCATTGTTCTGAATTCACTCTCAACCTCCTCACTTATAATATTTTCATTGCACATTCCTTCTAATTTGAAAAACTCGCTTATTGCATTTTCTGACACATGTATTAATGGATTCCCAGATAAATCACATATGGCCCTATTTTTTTAGATTATAATAACTAGCCAATAACTTCACCAATTCAACATTAACAAAAACATTAGGGCACACCAGTTATCCCAAATTAAGCCTCCATGGGTTACATACTAGCTCGAAGCGATTTCTTCTATGGTAGTGGAAATTGAACAACTTGTATCCTCTAATTGGGGTTCAAACATCTCCTACGAACTTATATTTGTCATCCAATTTATCTACTTCCACCTTAAGTTGTGCAAAGCGACTAGATTTAGGTCCTAAACTAGGTAGCTGGTCTATGAGATCTTGGTTCAATTTTTGCTTGGTGCCCTCTGGACGTATTTTAGTTTTTTGCTTTTTTCCTTTTGGTTGACTACCCTCCCCATGTTTTCTTCCTTTTATCTTTTCTAAACTAGTTCCTTCCATTCTTTGAAATTTACAATTTTTAGAGGATGAGGAACTTACTATATTTCACCTGAAAATCCAAGTTAGACGAATGGCCCATTTATTTTTCTCGTTCCTCTACTCTCCTTCACTGCCAATTCTATGAAAAAATGATTTCAATTGATCTTACCTTGATTTGCAAAATATTTTATGCTTTGTGGCACCATTAATGTCTTCACTGAGACATGAATGAAGCAAGTTTTTCAAAATTCTCATTGTCACATCATGTATCATATTGGCAAGACATTTCAAATCTCTGGCCAATCCATCTATTCAACGTTCACACATCTGCTAAGACTTCTTGTATTTCCCCCGACATCACATGTCTCCCCAATAGTTTTCCTTTTTAGTTTTTTATATTTCCATGACCTTGACCGAAGAAAACTATCGTCCAAACTTAATGAATCATGCCAATGATTCTTCATTTCACTCTGAAGGCTTTTTGTCTCACTGGGATATTCCCTTTGTCAACTTAAACTGCTGAGACCAAGTAATTGTCCTACCGATAGAATAATATTCACCTTGACCTCTCTTAGATCTCCCCACTGAGACTTATCTTATTGATACACCTTTTTTTTGGTGACACAATGCACATTGTCTCTTCGACAACTTTTATCTCTATATGCTTAGTTCTGTTGGTATTACATGGGGAGTCGGTAAGACTCCCTGAACTCTCCCCAACATAATTAACTCACCAAATGAGTCTTCCTTTTACTTTATTAGCAAGACCAATGATGGTCTCAGGTTATCTTTTGGAACCTCACTATAATGACTCTCATCTAGCCGATACATGTTATTATGCTTCAAGTGGTGGGATAAAGATTAGCTCGATATGACCCTATACCATCATGCCAATTGCCAATGTCCTATTGACATAAACTATGAACCCATGTATTCCCAACATATTTCCTCATCGGTATGACACTACTGATTTCTTGTCAATATACTGAAAGAGATGTATATTATTATTGGTGAGACCTGCATCAATTTATACTGATATTTTTCAAATGTTAAATATTTAATGTTAGATGAATTTTATGGGTCTATATGACAAAATTTAACCCAGACCTTGGTGAAAATGCTATCTGAGGAAATTGTATGTCTGTAATATGAACCCCTTTGGGAAATTAATGAGTATAAATGGTTAATGATATTTCTTAAAGTTTTACAATTCTAATAGTGGCTCCGCTTGGGGATGAATGCTTGTGAGATCATTGCAAGGATCCAGATCTTTGGGTGAGCAGACCAATCTATTTTAGGGCTATGGATTAATGAGAAGGAGGAAATGAAAACAAATGGAGATGATGATGACCCTATACTACTGTACATGGAGAAAATCAAATAAGGGATCCCAAGATTGTCCATGTACTAGCAATTTCCTGTACCCTTTATTTCCTATACTACTGTGCATGGAAAGTTTATGAGAGGTTTTCTCAAGAGTTTTCCATGCACTGGAAACCCTTGATCCTCTATAATTTTCAAGAGAAAAGGTTCTTATGAAAGTTTTACAATTCTAATAGTGGCTCCGCCTGGGGATGAATGCTTGTGAGATCATTGCAAGGATCCAGATCTTTGGGTGAGCAGACCAATCTATTTTAGGGCTATGGATTAATGAGAAGGAGGAAATGAAAACAAATGGAGATGATGATGACCCTATACTACTGTACATGGAGAAAATCAAATAAGGGATCCCAAGATTGTCCATGTACTAGCAATTTCCTGTACCCTTTATTTCCTATACTACTGTGCATGGAAAGTTTATGAGAGGTTTTCTCAAGAGTTTTCCATGCACTAGAAACCCTTAATCCTCTATAATTTTCAAGAGAAAAGGTTCTTTAGAAATTGCCCATGTACAGGCAATTCATGTTCTTCACCACTCATATTTTGCAAATAATACGAATCCTATCCTCGCTTGCCAACAACAACAAAAAGGTCCTAACCAAAAAGCCTCAAATTTTCCATGTTTTCCTTTCTCCTGGAACCTAGCATTCCACATCAATACCGGGTCATCTTCTTCAAATTTTATATTTTTTGCCTTTTTGTCAAACAAATACTTCATTGTGTTTGGAACTTCATGTTCTTGTTTTGGGCTAGTCTTCTCATTTCATCAAGCTCTGCTAATTGTTCCATTCTCTCTTCCATCAGTTCAGGAACCTCCATGTCTTCTTGAAGAATAAATTTATAAATTGGTAATAGATTTTGTAAAGGCATTATGGCTTGTGTTCCATATAGTAGTTCATATGGGGATTTTCTAATTTCTTTTTTGACAGTGATCCTATTAGCCCATACAGTCAATTTTAATTTTGAATCCATATCTTTTTGTTTCCACCTAGCATTCTCCTTATTATTTTTAGAAGACTTTTGTTACTGGACTCTGCCTAGCCATTAGCTTGTGGATGGTAAGGGGTAGAATAAGAGATAGCAATACCATGCATATTGCAAAAGCTTTTAAACTCATCCGATCTAAAACACATCCCATTGTATGTGATTAATGTCAATGGTTTACCAAACTTGGTGATGATATTAACCATCAGGAAATTTATCACAACTTTACTTGTCACCTATTTGGTTGGGATTGATTCTACCCATTTGGTGAAGTAATCAGTGGCTACCAGTATCCATATGTGTCCTCCACTTGATCTCTCTTGTATCTCCCCAATAAAATCAATCCCCCATTGATGAAAATGGGCTTCAACCTGCATAGGTCTAAGTGGTAAAGCTCCCTAATATTTCATTTTTCCTGAATTTTTTTGACATGCTTCACATTTTCTTACATATGAAAATGAATCATTAAAATATTTTGGCCAGTAATAACCTACCTTGAGGATTTTATGTGCAGCTATTTTTGTAGAATAATGGACTCCACAGACCCCTTCGTGCATTTCTTTCAAAACATTATTAGCTTTCCACTCATCTAAACATAATAGCAACATTCCATCTCTATTTTTACAAAATAAATCACCTTCTATGAATACATATTTAGAGGCTTGTAGTTTCAAGGTTCTTTTTTGGTTATCATTAAATCCTTCAGGGAACTTCATGTTTCTAAGGTAATACGTGATGTTTGTATACCAAGGTGTATGCTCAATACTTGCAATTATGTTTCTTCCATCTTCCACATTGCAAATTTGATTTGCCTCAATATTTTATTCTGCCATTAACTTTGCTAATCCTTAGCCTCTTATCAATTTAGTAATTTGTATTTCCATATCAAATTCTTGAATTTTATTAATCCACTTGCACCTCTTCCTTATTACTTCTAATTGTGTCAAAATTTCTTTGACAACTGCGTGAGGGACATAAGAAATCACTTTTGCTCCAATAGGATACGGTCTAAAGGATTTTGTGGCTTTTACTAGTGCAAAGGCTTATTTTTCCATTATTTCATATTTCAACTCCAATCCCTACAAAGATTTACTAAAAAAGGAAATAGGTTTCTCATGACCATCCTCATTTTTTTGTAACATAACAACAACTATAGTGTGCGAGGAAGAAAATGAAAATATTTGAAAAGGTTTTGTGAAATCAGGAGATTTGATGACAGGGGCTTGCTTGATGGCTCTTTTAATGGATACAGAGGCTTCTAATGCTTCTAGAGTCCATTCAATTTTTTTCCTTTCCTTAGCATTTTTGATATGGGCTTAACGATTTTAGAAAAGTTGGACACAAACCTCCTAACAAAGTTAATCTGTCCAAAGAAAGATTAGATGGCTTTGACATTTTTAGGAATAGGAACCTTATCTATAGCCTCAACTCTCTCAGGATCTATTCTAACTACTTCCTTCGACACAATATGTCCTAAGAGTTTCCCCTCAGTAATAGAAAAATGATTTTTTTTGGGGTTTAAACTAATACCATATTCTAAGGATTTTATGAATATTTTTCCAGATGTTCTACATGATCTTCACCCCTCTTTGAGTAAGTAGTAAGATCATCTTGATATACTACCACTATTGTATTAATCAAGTCTGAAAATGCTAAATCCATAGCTCTTTGAAAGGTCGCTCTTGCATTTGTGAGACCAAAAGGAATTCTCACATAAGCATATGTTCCCCATGGGGTTGCAAAAGTTGTCTTGTACTGCTTAGATTCCCTGACATTAACCTGATTATAACTAGAGAAACCATCCATCATAGATAACAACTCACACCCTGTCACTTTGTGCAGTATAGCCTCCATATTAGGTAGAGGGTAATTGTCCTTGAGGGATGCCACATTCAAATTTCTAAAGTCTACACACAGTCTGATATCTTCATTCTTCTTTCTCACAGGAACTAGGTTTGACACCTATGTTGAATGTCTAACCAGTTTAATGATACCCCCATCTCTAATCTTTTCCAGTTCCTCCTGCATCTTTGGTTCTAATGTAGGGTTAATAGGTCTTTGTTTCTGCCTAAACGGCTTTGCATCTGGTTTCAATGTGATTTCATGTTGAAATAGGTCTGCCCTATATGCCTTGAGATCTTCATAAGACCATGCAAATACATGTTTATATTTTCTGAGTAATGATATCAACATTCTTCGAACTGTCAAGCTTATTTTCTTTCCAATATATACTTTTCTTGGTGCCATTTCAATCCATAAATTTATCTCTTCAATATCTTCCTTCTTAACTAGTGTTTGTTTTATAAGAGATCAATCATTTCCATCATATACTCTCTCCAATGCTACTAGTCCTTTGGGGAGTTTATTAGTTCTAAGTTGTAAGACCCTTTTCCTAATTATTGTCTGCTCTTGATTTATTTCTTCTACAAAGGCATTAAAGTCAATTTCTTGGGCCTCATATTGGTCTATACAGTGAAGAAACTTCACGAGGTCAGTGTCCTCATTAAAAACCTACCAACTGTATATATTGTCAGGCACAATGGGTCTTATCTTGAACTCAATTTGAGATACTCTTGCCAAGGTGATGCCATTCTTTGTGAGTGCTACATTGGCTAGGAAGTCTGCCATTATATTTTTTGATCGATCCACCCAATCTATGGAGAAAGCATCAAATAGCTCAATTGTATCCCATATAGCATTCCTGTATTGCTTCAGCTTCTTGTTCTTTGCAAAATATTTAGATCTGACTTGTGACACGACTAGCTTCGAATCCCCAAAAATAGTTAACAGTTTAATTTTGTGTTTAACTGCCATGTTCAAACCTGTTAACAAGGCTTCATATACCACTACATTGTTTTTACATTCAAGTGCCAACAAAAATGAATATTTAAATGTAGCACCTTCAGGAGATATGAAAACTACCCCAACTCCATTACTTTCTTGGCTACATGCCCCATCAAAGTACATTTTCCATACCCCTTGCTGATTTTCAGAATTGTGCTTATCAATTGGGTCTTTGTTTAATAATTTAGGTTGTGATAAATCCACTCCAAAACTCCCCAAATCTACATCATAGAAGCAATTAAGTTTTTCCTAGGGAACACATTCAACAATTTGACTCATTCTTGGCTCCCTATATAGCTTGACCTCTTCACCATTTACTAGTATAGTGGCATACGATAAATCAAATTGTACATTACCCCGTATTGTTGTAGTCCATTGTCTTGACAAGAGCATTCCAAACTGAGGGGGTGTGTCGATTACTGTTATATTAATATTGTAGGCAGCTTGGGGATAAGTTGCTAATCTTACTTCCACATTTTTATTATTCCTACAACTGGAACATGCCTGCTATCCATGGCATAATATTTACCTCCTTCTACATCCACCCACATACCAAGCAGTTTCATTACTCCTAATGGCATGATATTCATGGAAGCACCTGGATCTATCATGCAATTTCTTACTAACTTGCCACTTATGAGCTGGGTGGTAAAAAATGGGTCGATCTATGGCGTATTCATCAAGCAGGCTTCTAGGATTTTTATTTCCTTCTTTTTGTTGGTGGTTACAGGGGTCTCCTTATTTTCAAGGTTTATATTTTTATTTCCTTTAGACATTAATTGAATGGCACCTTCCCTATATTCTGAAATTTTCATCATTTCGAGTAATGGGACAAATATTTTTATTTGAGATAAGGTTTGTATGAAATCAAAAGATGTACCTTTGGTTTTGATCACCTTCTTTGATTCTATCAATTCTCCTTTGCCTTCTTCCTTTTCCTCTTTGCATGTTTGATTTGGCTTTTGCTTATCAAATTGGATTTCTTTACTTTCCTCCTTAGGAGATCCCTTCTATTCTTTTTAGTCTGGTTAATTATCATCTTTCCTTTTTGATGTCTCATTTGATACTTTTTTTATTTTTTACAAATATTCCTCTTGGGAGACCCTCATCTCTATTCACTGTTAGGTTCCTCAATCGATATTTGTTTCTATCCTCCTCCACTCCTTCAATAGTCAACCTTTCAGTCTCTTCTTCACTTGGTCTCCTCACACTGTACCTATTAGTTTGACATGATGCAATAGGGGGATTTTTCTCATTATCACTTTCTTCATGATCAGAAAAAACCTATTGCTATGCCATATGAATATTGTATTTCTGATTTTCAACATCATACTCATATCCCTCCTCCTCTAAAGGTGAATATTCCTACTTCAAAGCAACGAGGGTGTGGGAAGCTAAATAGACATTCTGTTCTTCACCACCATCATTTTCCAATGCATCTTCTTTAGGTATTGACTGAGTTGTGACACAATGCTCTGGGGAATGTGGTACATAAAACACTGGGCACCAGGGACTCTTATCTACCATATATGCTCCTTTTCTTTTCAATGGATCCGGTATTTCCTTATTCCTTGGTCTATCAATTTTTGGATTCCCATCCTTTTAGTTTGTATTATAGGGCATGTCATGTAACCTTGGTATTTCATTCCTATATGTACTCTCTTGTCTATTTGGGGGAGCATATGAGGGAACACTGGGGTTTTCCCTTTTAGAAAACATCCCTACATCTTTCCTATAATTTTCAATAGTTAATGCTATCTTTTCAGCTATAGCCAGATTCCTAGGATCTTTGTTTCTCAATTCATATCTTGTTCTGGGGTCAAAGGATTTCAAACAGATACTTAATGCAGTAGGATCGGCCAACTTGGATCCCTGAGGTATTTTATTATGTAATTTAACAAATCTTTTGTTAAAATCATAGGCTGACTCATTTTGATGTTTTTGGATAGTTACTAACTCGTGCAAAGAAAAATATGATGCACATTGATTCCCATACTACTGAAGAAATTGCTCATAAAATATATGAATGGAATAAATGGATGCTATTGGTAGACTATTAAACTAGTCCCTAGCATCCTCAATCAGTGACATCATAAATAATCTCATTTCTGCATCCTCATATTGTATATCCAGGTCTTGAATAACTTCTTTAAATTTTCTCAGATGCTCCTCGATTGTAACTATGTTACTTCCTGTGAACTTAGGGACTAGGTTCCTCCAGTTGTTGTCCAAAGGGTAAGGGTAAATCTGAAATCCAGCAAGATCAAATTGTGTAATCATGGTTGTGCATTGTGGAGGGGGATTTTGGTAATGTTGATGCTGGTAAAATGGGTTAGTATTTTCCACATATTCTTGACCTTGTTGGGGTACATACTGTTGATGAGGAGGTGGCTGAATATTTCAATATTGTGGTGGAGCGTTTGTGTTTCTATATTGATTCCTTGGCTGATTTTGGTGGGCCTATTGGGAATTTGATGGCTTCATATTGTTGTTCTTATGAGGGGGTGTATATTTGGGTGTATCATCCATTGATGTTTTAACCTGAGCCTTCTGTAACTTCAATTTCTCAAATTCTTTCATGGCCTGAAGCCTTTGCTCATATTCTACCCTTGACCTTTTGGTTTCTTGCCTCATATGTTCCCACTATGTATCTGTCTCATTTTGGGTCATAAGTTCATGATTTTCTTAAGATGCTGCTTCATATTCAATTCCTTCCTCAAAAAGTGCTGCTCTCTGATCACATTCAAATTCTCTCCTCCTTTCAGCTTCAAATTCAGCCATGAACTCTTCATCTTTATCATGGCTTATTTGATGGAAGGGATTTATCTTCTCTTTAGGAGTGTGAAGCTCTTTAGATGGGCTATTTTCATTTGTTAATGCCTCGTATGAGTTGTGTGTTTCCATCGATGGTTTTGATATTTTTTTTTTTGTGATTGGATGTAGGTCATTGAATACCTTCTTTCCCTGATCATTTTATAGGTTCGCTTACCTTTTTCATTAGGACCATCTCCCTCCTTGTACAAAGATCTCCTTCCTTCCATGTTGTGAGAAATTGTGATGGTCTGAACTCTAGGTTGATTCCTTTCTAATTTGTATCTTATTGTATTAGTCACAATGCTTTTGTTCATTTAGAGTCACCACCCACTTTTCTAAAAGTGAGAAAAGATGTTATTATTACACCCAGTGGAGTCAATTTTCAAATTTTAATTATGGTTCTCTTTTAATGAATCTATATGCAAAGGTTGTCTACCACCGGATTTCTCTCAAGTTTCCCCAATACAGTCGCCAATTTCTTAGGTCTCAAAAACATTGGTTTGAACCACGAGAGGTTGCCAAGCTCTCACAACATTATTGGCCAACTAACAAGGCCAACCAATACAGTTGAACCTTCTAGTCTTAAGGATCTGCTAAACCTAGGCAGGTGTACCTATATGAATGCTGCAGATTTTGGATTATGCTTCCTACTTGGCCAAACTATCCACAATGACAATTTGATAGCGGAGAAATATGATCTAAATTTGGTATAAATTATTTTTGCAATTTCAAGGTGAATCCCTATATATTTAGATAATAGATGTTTGAATGAAATGAATAAAATATGGAAGACCAATGCCTTATTGGGTAAAACAAAGTCAAATGAAAGTCTTAGATGAGTGGTTTCTATCTAGCAAGTTTCTTAATTTTTTGGCATATGAATGTGAGTTTATAACTAGTATAAACATGCAAGAATGTGATTGATAGACCCTACTTGAGGCAAAAAATCAACCCTAATTATCTCATTCTTCTTATTGATCCAAATAACACTCCAAGATTACTATAATTGATCGAAAGGAAGTTAATTATTTTCAAAGAACCCAATTAATCAAATCACACAGATACAACAAATGTGTACTGATAAATTGAACATATACTTGATACTTCAATTTAAACAATCGAGAAACACCAAACTAGAGACAATCAAATAATTGTAGAATTTCAACAAACACCTGATACCAGAATGAAACCAAAACATCAACGGTCTTTCATTATCTTCCTCAAATCTTATACATGAAACATAGTCTTCTTGAATGCGAACATTCTGAAAATATTATCTTCTACTACCTATCTTCTATTTCCAAAAAAAAAAGACCCCCTCCCATGTTCTGTAAACAACGGATATTTATACATTAGCGGGTTGAAGGACGTGTCCTTTCAAAAAATGTATTTATCATAAAACACTAACAATATTAGCATTAACTAATCTCTATTAAGGTACAAGTGAAATCCAGACATGTTATCTATGTAGTCTCAACACTTGTGCATATTTGCATCTCCTAATGCATCGGGGATCACGATCTCCATCATCACCATTCGTTCATTCTGCTCGCATGCTTTGTCCAATGTTGTATCTTTTGTAGTGGCTTTCTTCAACATCTGTCGGAGTATTAATTCACATTTCTCTTCCATGTAGCCATTTCTTTTAATTCTCCTTCATCAGCACAAAACCTAGTTAATCTTTTCTCCTCGGATTCTATCAATTCTTGCACATCCTCTTGTAACTCCTTAAAGAATCATTTGTGTTTATCCACGATACAATTAGCATTCTCAATCCTTGCATTATTAGGAGTATCCTTTTTTTTTATTTACTCAAGTTTCTCTTGGATTCTACCATCCACTCTTCTATGTTCTTTTATTGCATCAACGTATTGTTAATGTTTTCCCCAAAGTTTATTTAACCAAGTGGTTAAAATGACCTACCTCCTTTTGATCATTGTTGTAAGTGTGTCCGTTTTCCCTTGAGAGTATGTACTTGATCCTTCCCAATGGTCCTTCACATGTGAAATTTCACCTTGGGTGAGCATCTTTGTTGGCCCCATTGCAGCACCTACCAAGTCCTTTAGACATTCATTTTCTCTTAGTATTCTCTCACTATTGGTTTTCTACATTTCTCTCTCTCTGATCAATGCTTGTATTTGGGATTTTTTTTATTTTTCTATATTGATCCCAATTTCTACAGTTGCAACTGGATCAGCCTCTCCAACCTTCAAAGTCATGACATGTCCAAATATCTTCTCAGTATCAATGACAACTGACTTTTTGTTAGGGGGATATAAAGCCCAAATCATCAATGTCTCTTCATCAGGATTGTATTTTGATCCTATGTATACTTGTGCCACCTTTTCTATCATGAGCTTGTGTGTAGCATTATTGTCTTTTAGGAAACTATCAAAACCCAATGTAGAATTGAGATCTAGCCCTGGGAAAATCATGACACTAGCCTTTTCCAATATTTCTCTCCCTTTCTCAAGGGTCATGCTTTTCATCTCTTTCTCCACATCATCCCTCAAGTTTTTTAACAGCTGATCCTTATTTCCTAGTGTGACATTGCCAACCAGTCCTCTTATTTATTTTCCCTTTTGTTTGTATAAAAGTGTTTTGAATTATGAGGTTTTCACAAATTAATCATTTGATATAAATGATCTATATTCTTCATGTCTTGTATCCATATCCATAGTTTCCTCAATATATATCTCTCTGGCAAAATAGGTGCAATCCTGAGTTCTTGTCCTTTATACCTTTCTGGATGGCCCTTGTGGCCTATTAGCCTCTAATAATTCTTCACTAGAAGACAACAACTCAACATCTAACAATTCTTGATCATGTTTCTCAATTACCATTTTTTCTTCTTCTTCTTGCAAGTTTCTAGTTATGTCATCAAATTGATAAAGCACATGCTGATACCCTCCAAAGTTTATCCTCTATCTGGTAGAATGAATATATCCCTTTGGATCAATGTTTTTGATGGTGCTTTGCTCATGTTATAATGTAATAACTTATCAAGAATTAAATTTTATCCCTCCTTTTCTAATATAATAAAATCACCAAAACACAGCGTACTTGGCATAAAATCTTACTTCCCATAATAGCTTAAGTTCATGACACTAGAGAAATCCATTTGCCTAAAAATATTTAAGTATGCAATCCTATCTAGAACTATCCTAGGAAAGATAAATGGAGTACTTTCAAAACCATAAACCCTAATCATGGTGGCATTTTTTAAACAATACCAATCCCCCCAGTTGTGGCTGATTGGTCCATTAAAATCCTTAGGCTTGAGAAACCTCTTTATTTCATCACACAAGGAATATTCACAAGGATGATTATAAAACTTGTACAATGGATTTACAAAATATTCTTCAGAATGCAAAAAACTTGAATTAGCAAACCTGCTGTCCTAAAGAGTAGTGCATAACTGAATAGGCAATGGCTTGCCTTCCTTATTAAATTGTGAAATTCTCAGTTCCTGGGGCCACAACCCTAATTCCCGTCTGAAATATAGCACCAAGTGCATAAAGAATGAATAATTTTTGAGATGCAGGACAAAGGCTCAATTTTTTATTGCCATCAACCCAGTGTAAAGCTCTTTAAATACATGTGAAGCATAGTAAAAAGACCTAGAGTTATGATATTGAACATCTACAACAATCACCATAGGTAAAACTATCATATGATTTGGGACCTCCATCCCCAATACCTGACCCATTGAAAAATAAGTGTAATTTATGTAGGGTTCGAAGAGATCCACAATGGTGATCCCTCACTGTCTTCCATTGGAGTCGGTTCGCCATCACACCTAATTTTGTGCAGGGGTAACCTCGAGTCCTTATAAATGGTATCCATTCTTTTGAATTCACTCTCAAGCTCCTCACTTATCATTATACATTCCTTCTAATTTGAAAACCTCGTTTATTGCATTTTCTGACACATGTATCAATGGATTCCCAGATAGATCACATATGGCCCTATTTTTTAGATTATAATGACCAGCCAATAATTTCACCAATTTGACATCAACAAAACCATTAGGGCACACTAGTTTTCCCAAATTAAGCCTCCATGGGTTACATACTGGCTCAAAGCGATTTCTTCCATGGTAGTGGAAACAGAACAATTCGTATCCTCTAATTGGTAGTCTATGAGATCTTGGTTCAATTTTCACTTGGTGCCCTCTGGTTGTATTTCATTTTTTTGCTTTTTTCCTTTTGGTTGACTACCCTCCCCATGGTTTCTTCCTTTTATCTTTTCTAAACTAGTGCCTTCCATTCTTCGAAATTTACAATTTTTAGAGGATGAGGAAATAAGTGTATTTCGTTTGAAAATTCAAGTTAGACGAATGCCCCAATTGTTTTGCTCATTCCTCTGCTCTCCTTCGTTGTCAATTCTGTGAAAAAATGATTTCAATTGATCTTACCTTGATTTGAAAAATATTTTATGCTTCGTGGAAACCATTAATGTCTTCACTGAGACATGAATGAAGCAATTTTTTTGAAATTCTCATTGTCACATCATGTATCATATCGGCAATACATTTCAAATCTCTAGCTGATCCATCTGTTCAATGTTCACACATCCACAAAGACATCTTGTAGTTCCCCCAACATCACAAGTCTCCCCGATAGTTTTCGTTTTTAGTTTTTTATATCGCCATGACTTTCACCGAAGAAAACTATTTCCCAGACTTAACGAATCGGGCCAACGATTCTTCATTTCACTTCGAAGGCTCTTTGTCTCATTGAGATATTCCCTTTGACAACTTAAACCGTTGAGACCAAGTAATTGTCCTTCCCGACAGAATAATATTCGCCGTGACCTCTCTTAGATCTCCCCATAGAGACTTATCTTATTGATACACCTTTTCTTCGGTGAGACCATGCACATTGTCTCTTAGACAAATTTTATCTCTATAGAGTCACTTCTATCGGTATAACACGAGGAGTTGGTAAGACTCCCCGAACTCTCCCCGACATCATTGTCTCACCGAATGAGTCTTTCTTTTTCTTTTTCAGCAAGACCAGTGATGGAATCGGGTTATCTTTTGGAACCTCACTCTGATGACTCTAGTCTGGCTGATACATGTTATTATGCTTTGAGTGGTGGGATAAATATTAGCTCGATATGACCTGACACCATCATGCTAATAGCCAATGTCCTGTTGATAGAAATTGTGAACCCGTGTATTCCCAACATATGTCCTCATCAGTATGACACTACTTATTTCTTGCTGATATACTGAAAGAGATGTATATTATTATCAGTTAGACCTTCATCAATTTATGCCGATATTTCTCAAATATTAAAGATTCAATGTCAAATGAATTTTATGGGGTTATATGAAAAAATTCAACCCAGACCTTGGTGAAAATGCTATCTGAGGAAATTTTCTTTCTGTAATATGAACCCCTTTGGGAAATTAATGAGTATAAATGGTCAATGAGATTTTTCAAAGTTTTATAGTTCTAACACGCGGTCAGGCTTCTCACTGCCTGTGGTATGGCGGTAACCGCTAGCCCACAAGCTCGCCACTACTATGCCGCTCACCGCGCTACCTCCACCACTAGAATGACACCTCACGATAAGGATGTAACAACCTTCCAGACTATTTTTGCTCATCGTTCCACCACCACACAAAAGAAGACCACCGTAGTAGAGCGGTAACACCACCCTGCTACAGACCGAGCAATAGAGGCTCGTGGTAATGCGGTAAACTGCAAAACCACACCTCTAAGGAAAGCATGCAATGGTATGGTGATAAATGACATAAACATGGAGAAATCGGCCAAGTATTCAAGGGAAGCTCGAATGTTGAGGCATAAATTTCCCAAAAATCTCCCACTTGATGAAGACATCTAGGCTTCCTTCAAACAAGAACAAGAAACAACATAATGCCCCCATGCTCCAACCAAGACACCTGCAATGACATTTAAAAAATATCCACCATCTCAGGTAACAACTCCAAACACAGGAACACACCAAGGTGAAAAATTAACAATCTTAGGAACCCAAACATTCGATCCTTCATGCAACAATGGTACCACAATAGAAACAACAAAGCACACAAAAGAGAACACAAAAAGAGAAATACTTCTCTAGAACAAGACAAACCATCAGCTCGAGCTACAACTAGAAAACTAACTGCACCCACATGACTAAAAAATGGCACCCACGGCAAGTGCAAACCATCCAATCATCCATACCTCTAAGGTATCCACCATTAGTAAACCAATGCCAATGACACAAAATAACTATCAATAGTAGAACACGAGCACCATGTGCGAACCAGTCAATGAAGAAAAAGCACATCCAAGATCTCCCACTGCATGGGTAATGTCAGATCTGAAAGATCAATGGCATTACCAGTCTACCAAAAATAGCATATAGAAACAATGTGAACATGTAGTACCAAGGAATTATCCATAGTGATATGCACAACCTACAACAAGATGCTACAGGAACCATCTCTCTTGGAAATCTTCTAGAATTCTTCCAAGTTCTTCTCACCCAACATAGAGTTAAAAAAAAAATTCCAGGAAGATGACCAAGACCAAAAGAAAGAACCATTGCACAACATAAATCTGTAGAACATCCTCCTACATATATCTCTAAAGCCAACTATGACAAGAGTGATCTTCTTCACATCCAAAAGGAAATGTTGAAACAACATCTAATAGATCCATGAATGTAAGCACCACAAAGAAGATCAGACTAACCCATATTAACATCTCTTGTCAGTCCTCAAAAAGCACAAGGAGATAAACTATGTTGTCCATCTTTCATAATGAATCCTCTAGAATCTCAAGACAACTCAAGATTCATATCTATGAAAAATAAAGCATAAAAGAGACATTTGAAAGAAGTAATGGGTAAACACCTTTCAAATAAACATCACTGAGTAGACCAGAAGAAGAGAAAAAATGCTCCTCTAAGATATACAATCCACCATGACTTACCCAAAAACATTCTCCTTAATGGTCACTGTTGAACTCGCATTTAACCAAGGTGCAGGCTACTCGGACTTTAAGTTGTAACAACACTATTCTCAAAGGAATTCCAGCCTCACCTTATTCTCCATGCATCCACAAGAACCAACATACTATCATCTCATGCTAACTCCAAACTGCATTACAGCAATAAACATGAAGTCCTCCAACATGAGACCAAGGTACTCAAAGAAAAGATAAACACCAAACCATTTTCAAAGCTCCAAAGCCTAGGACAAGAACTTATCATGACACCATGATCTACACATCTCCATAAGGAGATACCATGCTTCAGGTGAACAAGCTACGGTCTCAAGAGAAAAACAACATGCCAAAACTCTAAATAAGAGTAAATCATGACATAAGGAAAACAAGCTCTAAACCAACATCACCTATCAAGCACCACCAACATCTTAGCCAAAAAACTAACAAAGTCCTCCATGGATCCAAGATGCTAGACATCTTCAAATAGTGATCATGCAGATGTGAAAGAGCTCTTCTGCAACAACAGGATCGAAGAGCCCTTCCAAAACATTTGTAACACCAAAGAAGATCATCCACCACCAAGTGATGAATCCATTGTCATAGCTAAAGCTCCTATTGAACCGTGACATCGATATTTCCAAGCATCATGACCAACCACCTACTGATCCAAACAACCTTCAGGTATAACCGATAGCATGCCCATCGGACAACAATGTTGACCAACACCAAGCTTCCCAGATCACGCAGACAACACCATCACTGTCAAAACCTTAACAAGATCTCCATGACATCGTGACTACTCATGCTATAGGTCCCCATAACTAACTATTCAGGTACTCAAAATTCCATTCACCTTCTCATCTCAAAATAGCTACGCCAATGGAAAAGTGACCATAGACAAGACTAACTAATAGATCTACAAAAACATAGAAGCAATCTTATGGGTATTGACAATCCACTTCCAAGTTATCCCACTACACCCAATGGGTAGCTAATCCATTAGTTGCACAACTTAGAGATCCACTTCAAAACTTGCAAATCCATCATCACACTGAAAAATGCAAAACTGAGATCATCAAAGAGAACAACCCACATAGATAGACATGACTCAAACACCAGATCAAAGACAAGATCTGATTTACCAATCACGTCCACAACTCAAGCACCATAATCCAAGCAACCATTAAGAAAACACACCACAAGAATGTTGAATGAGTAAAAAAAATACCAACACTCCCATGCAAAGAAGACAACACACCTCCTCAAGATACATGGCGAACTACAACTATCTCATCTAGTCACACCCCAAAAAATAGGGTCTAGAAAATAGCAGAACAACAGCTCCACAAGTCGCAAGTTTTACTTGACCATGAAAAACTTGCAAAACCATAGTGCTTATAAAACACCCATGCATCTTCATATTCACTGCTCATCTAGATGACTCAGGAGTTTGTACACAACCATCATGGTTAACCAAAATAATGAAAGACATGAATATGCACCATAGACTTTTTAGGAAAGTCTATACAAAACCTTCAGAGCCAAAGACATGAATCTGAACCATGCAAGCGCAAGAAATAGGTAAGCAAGAAAAACAACTCCATTTTAGAATAGTTCCAAAAACCATAGTCATGCACAAGCATATGAGAGAGCCAGGCTATTTATAAGTTGCAGACCACCAGGGTCAACTTCATAGCCTCCATACAATCAGAGCAATAGAGAAACTTCCTTCAGTGCTAAGTCAAAACACCCAGCACAAGCTAAATACTCCATGGCTGAACAACAACATAAGCAACTTCATATCGCCAAGGAGCCTCTCACATAAACACCCAGTATGAAACCATGCTTCGCTGAAACAAAAACACAAGCACATCTCACGCCCTTTGCATTAGGAACATCTATTGCGAGCTAGGAGCCTCAAACCATATTGCAACAATATGATCAACTCCAATCATCTCCAACGTCTTTCAAGTTGTGTGTTGAATTAAAGAAGCAACAAATTCCACTCATCAAAGGATCAATCACAAACTGATTTCTCCAAATTTCCTCAAGCTTGTGAGGCTAAGAAATCAACATCAGAGAAATACCCAGAATTTCACTAACCAGGAGAAGGCTTTGACACCACTTGTTGGTATCATCAAGCCTTGACCTCCTTCAACCAGATCTGATACCACTTGTTGGGGATATAGAGTCGGTTTGTCATCATATAACACATCGAAGACAACAGTTCCTTAGTGATTTTCATTCAAATCACAACAAAGAAACAAACAACTATGCCATAAAGTAGAAGCAGACACAGTTGATCCCCCATTGATCCTCTAAGAAAAGTAAATGTTTAACAGAAAATAGATTCAACACAAGCATAGATTCAAGAGCATGAATCATACAACATGAAAGGAAAACATGAGGACACAAAGATATACATGGGGAAAACCCTTTTGGGTAAAAAACCCCACCCTCCAAAACACTTAGCTCACTTGTATTATTCACTAACAAAATAGTTACAATACAAAAATCAGAGCTATGCTCTTCAGGAGATTACATCTTGTTCATCTAGAGAATATAGGTAGTAACAAAGAAAAATCTTCACAAGGTTACAATGTCTCCAAAGATATACCATGTAGATTCCCTTGAGCTCCTCAAAAGACTCTCTCGGCCAGCCTCTCGGCTAGCACAACCTCAAGGAAAATCAGGTTCACATCTCATCTGATCTATGACACCAAGTGTTAACTCTTTCAATGCCATCGCATATGGCTCTAATGCTTTTGCACATTTTTTGACCAAGTTCCAAGTATTCAACTCTTCCAAGTCATACTTCTCAATCGCTGTCAACCAACCAATTGGGTGTAATTAATATGCACCTTCTCTCTATCAGAAAAATCTGATCACCTCTAACCAAGTTTCCCTACAAGCACACATCGAGCCATCTAGGCATTTAATTCTTTGCCACAATCAAATCCTGTCAACCGTTCAAATATGAGCCTTACAATTAATGCATTCACCGCTCAAGACTTCAACCAAAAAATTGATGATAACCTGCCACATGCCACCACTCCATTTTCCTATCTCTTTGACTATTGGTCCAGCTTGGTCAATCTTAGTCAACTGAGCTCCCAACACTCTTGAACTTCTACTGCATTATTGCCGAGTCCATTCGACCAGGCCATGGTAATGCGGTGAGCTCAAGTTACTATGCTATCGCTGCCCCAATCGACTCACCTCGTGGTATGGCAGTAAGCCATTTGGGCTCGCACCTTGACTCAACCGCACTACTATGCCCCTATCTGAGTCGCCTCGTGGTATGGTGGTGAGCTCAACCGAGCTTGCCCAGGTCATCACCAAGACCAAACTCTGATTACACTGCATTGACTTCCATCACTGCCACGCTACTGTTGACCATTCAATGCCTTCCTATGGTGTGCCAATAACCGCCAGCCAGACCATCAGTGGTCTCACCGTGCTACCGCGAAGGCCTCTAGGCCACCCCATGGCAGAGCAGTGACCACCAGCGGTCTCACCACAAATACCATGGTGAGCATCATCACCCCCTATGGTGGGGCGGTAATGGTCAACATCGACCACTACCTGCATATAGCAGCCACCGCGGTGAGGCTTATCACCACCCGTGGTATGGCAATAATGACTAGCCCACCAGCTCGCCACTATTGCGCCACTCACCACGCTACCTCCACCCCTAGACTGACACCCCACAGTAAGGAGGTAATCAACTTCTAGACTACCACCACTTAACATGACATTGCCACACAAAAAGAAGACCACCACGGTAGAGCGGTAACACTGCCCAACTATGGACCGAGCAATACAGGCTCACAGTAAAGTGGTAAACTGCACAACCGCACCTCTAAGGAAAGCATGCAACGGTATGGAGGTAAATGCCATAAACATGGAGAAATGAGCCAGGTCTTCAAGGGAAACCTGAATGTCAAGGCATAAATTTCCCAAAAATGGTTTACCAACCATCTGATCTGATGATTAAATCCTAGCCGCTCCCCGCCAACCCCACGGGATTAAAATAATAGTTTTTGAAAAGCAGCAGGCTAGTGACACATGCACTACTGTAGGTGTGGTGCTGAGTCTCCACTATTAGGTCCAACACTTTAAGCTTTTAAATCAATAATCAAGATGCAAAGTGGGATATTGACATGTGTCCAATCAAAGAGGTAGGGACTAGTACCCACTAACATGTCTGGGGATATGAACTAGGAACTGACAGTCGAGATCTCTTCTTGGGATTTAATCCTAGTCATTCTTTGTTGACCCCATGAGATTAAAATAATGTTTTAGAAAAAGTAGCAACATCAGTGGGCTATCACCATGTGGATTCTCCCATCATTTGGTAAGGAGGAAGGTCGAGCCCATGGAGCAAATGGGTTGGCATTCAAACTGGAAAAATTGCATTGGCTAGACAATGGGTGACTGATGGCGACAAAAAAAAAACTTTATTAGCTCAATCTAAGTCCTTCAGTCATCATCTCAGAAGAATATCGATGAACAATATTCAAAAGGAGGATGTAAATGTGAGAGCCATTTCTTCTTCACATGAGTGAGCAGTAATGGGGAAGGAAACACCCAGAGCTGCTCAATCTTGACTTAAATGCACATAAAATATTTGATTTTCACATAATTGAGAATTGTAAGCAAATTTGGAGTCTCCAAGAGATTGAGAAGAGCATTTCAGAGTCCAATGCAACTAGAATTCGGGTTTTGTACATGCGTAAAAGTTGTAAGTTAAATAAATTCCCTTCTTTTTGGTATGTTCAAACTATTCTAAATTAGGGAAAACATTCATTGTGTTTTCTAGTCAAAATGGTCTACATGCCTTTTAATTTTTTTATAGTGGTTTGAAATTACATATAAGTCATGAGTTTCTTGTCAAACCCACTGAAATCCTACCTTTGAGTCGTGCCCTAGGTTTTGAATTGAAAGTCTAGGTTTGGAACTTCTTTGTGTTGAAACGCTAGATTAGTTTGAACCCACTTTTTTTCTAATGGTGCCCAAAGCACAAGTTTCCAGTTCTGAAACCACATCCAAACATCTAGCCCAAGATATTATTGATCAATTGAAACCCCCAACCACTAAAATGGCCAAAGGAGTTGCTCTATTTTATAGATATTAGGTTAAATATGGGCTAGGGGATAAAAAATACAATATCAGGGATGCGAATGTGTCATACATAGCATGGAAATTATTCCAAAATTTATTTGGGAACAAGAATTTGAGGGCTCTCATCTATAACCCTTGGAGATTAGACTAAATTTGTGGTGCTAAATGTATACATGGATGTAGATCTGTTCAAGGAAATTTCTACAAGGTATGACCCTATCTCAAGAGTTATTAGGGCATATGATGGTCTAGAAATGGTTAAAATAAATAGAGAGGAGATTACAAAGTTCTTCAACCTACATGAATTGAATAAAGATATGATTCCTAATGACCTTAAAGCTATTAGAGAAGAGTATAAGAACACAAAGGTTTTTTTTAGATTGTCAATGTTGCCCATTCGTGCACTACAAGTACTGGGGTTGGGAGGAATAGAAAGTAGATAAAGATTGGTGAGAATGAAAGGGAGCTTTTCCCCATGAGGTACTTTGCTAGTTACTTCAAGAAAATATTTTTCTCCTTATGCCAGATCCTCGGTATTGATGGACCATCCACCATGCAAAAAAAATTCATATATATGGCAACACACCTCCAACACCTAGCTTAAAACATAGTGTATGATTATGCTGCCTATGTGGTAGAGAAAATGCATAAGGGTTTTTCTGCACTGAAGGCAGGAAAAAAATTGGTGAGCTTCAAATGGTACTCTCTCCTAATGCACATGTTCCTATACAAGGGAGAGAAGAATTTTGGTAAGGACATGACATTGAAGAAAATGGAGGATGATATTGAGTTGCTTGTCTAATGTTGGACTCAAATTTTGGACAAAGATGATTTGAAATTTGACTATGTGGTGCTCCATAATGTTTTTTCCTCCAAACTAAGAAGGTTTATGGTCTTTAATCAATGAAGAATCCCTAAGGATATTCATGAATTTTTGAGGGCTATGGAAAGGAGACCTGAATTGAAATTGATTCACAATTTGGAGGACATAATCCCATACTATAATACAACAAATTTTCAGGGTTTATGGTACTAATGTGAATCCATATGCATTACCAAGGGATGTGCCATTGAGTATCAGATTCATTGAAATAATGATACATCTAGGGGGACACAAATGGCACACTTTCTAGAGAAACAAAGAAAGGGTTTTTTCTTCCATGAATGGACAATATTTTCAGATTTTGTAATGGAAAAGGAAGGATGGAAGAACTTGTGGCAGCTTATTTCTCCATACAATTTGAAAAAAATACGCCCAAGGAACTATGACCCTAATGGCTTTATTACTTCCTTGAAGGAAAAGAATAGGAGTGTCTCCTTTGTGCATAACTTTGATTATCCTAAAGATTTCATCAAGAATATCTCTGATTTGTAGGAACAAGAGGAGAGGAAGGAAAAGTATCTTGCTTTCAACAAAGTCATGGATAAAGATAAAAGGGTAGATCCCAATCATGACCCTATGCCCAATATTAATGATGAATGGAATAGAGTTATGTATGTTCTTAACAATTTTGAGAACATAGTGGGTGTCTTGATAGAAGAACTTATAATAAAGGAAAAGGGGAAGTCGATGGTAGTTGAAGAGGATCCCATAGTAGTATTAGAGGAATGACTATCTTATTAGCCACAACCAAAGGTTAAAATTTACTCTAGGAAGAAGGAGACAATAAAGAAACAAAAAACATTGCCAACCCCTGGTACATCTGAGGGGTAGAGGGAATATTCTCAAGAGAGGTCAAGACCATCTCCTCCAAGGAAGAATGCACCTACTATAATTGATCTTGACTCACCGTCAAGAGGTCCTTCTCCATCTGAGCAACCGCTAGTCAAAAGGCAGAAAATAGAGATGAAAGGGGTAGTTGATTACCCTAAAAGAGATGAAGATGAAATTTTGGTCACACCTGATGAGATTCAATAAGGAATTCCTTCTTCCCTAATGGAGGTTGAATCAAGTATGGCATAGAGTATCCTTAGATTGGGAATGGCAAATATTAGTGGATTAAGCAATGATGATGATATGAGGCATTAGGCTTGCAAGGAATTTATTGAAGATGATTATTTAATACAAACCCAGGCATTCAAAGACTTTGTATGGAGGGCCAAAGCTCTAGAATATGATGAGAATGTGGCAAAAGAAAAGATCTTGCATCTTGAACTTCTAGAGGAAGTTGTGCAAGAAAATGTGAGGAAGACAATGAGGAAGGAATTATAGAGTATGAAAACCAAAGAGGGAAGAGCACTTGTGGAGAAAAGTGGTGTATTATTGCTTCCTAAATGGGATATTGTAGATTTAGTAGTGTTGGATACAATAAGAAGGTCTACGATGCCCTTATTCCAAACTAAAGAAGAAGCTAAATTAACACTACAAGGGTCAGCCTTTAGTGAGGAAATGGATGATTTGGGTCATTATGTTTGGGATCAAGGAAGAAAAAGGTTGTAGAGTTAGTTGACTATAAGGGAAAATTTATTGTGAGAAGAGTTTCTAATACTCCAACACTACAAGAAGCTACCATGACAATAAACGTTGCTAAATTCACTAAGGAAACGATGGAGAATCTCACTGCTGATAGAGAATTTTACAGGGGTAAACATAATGATCTTGTTATTAAGTACAATAGGATTCAATAGAAGGTGGATGTGCTATAAACATAATTGTCTTTGTACAAGCAATAAATATAAATATTGAGGGATAAAGGCCCATCAAGCTCAAGTCATGCTACACCCATTTCTCGAATAACACATCCTTAGTCTCCTCCTCCTCCACAAGAACATTCTTTGGAAATAATGGATTATAACTTGGGATAGGAATCAATTTTAGTTGAGAAGATAAGTACATCAGGTACAACTCCATCAAGTGAGTCCACCAAGGAATGGTTATTGCTGCAAATTGAGGTATACAAGAAATTATTTGTAGAGGTTCAAGATACCATGTATGAGAATAATTCAAAGATTGTCAATACTATTTTGGAGCATTTAAATATGAAGATTCAAACTAAATTAAATACTATTCATGCAAATTATTCTTCAATGTTGCAAGCACTAAAGTTGTCTAAAAGAGACAAGGAGTTAGCTACCCCAATCTTGGATAGATGGATTCCCAAGGTTGAGAACTTGAAACTCAAGGCAATCGAGGTTGCACATTAGAAGGATAAGTATCCAAAGGTTGGTCCAACCTATATATTTTTTAATGAGACTAAAGAGTAGAAGTTCCAAGGGTATGTTGCTCCACTGGAGGTGAAAATAAAGGAGTTACAAGAAAAATTTGATGAGGCAGATTTGGTATTGTTGCCTGACATCCAACACACATATGATGAGGTAAAACCTCTACAAGTATGGAAGAATTGGTTGGATACGAAAATTTCTTCCCAAGCATCATTAATATGTGAGAGTGTTGATATTTATGTATTGAAGAACACTCTTGGGAACTTGTCATTCATCATTAGCTTCCTGGAGGATTTTGATAAAGAAGAAAATTCAGTGATGTTAAAATATGCTCCATATATAAAGAAAATGGATGAACTTATTGGATCTAATTCGAATTCTAATACATAATTTTAGTTGTGAAAGAAGAAACTTATTGATGAATTGGAGTTGTAAACACAGTGGTGGAGAACATATTCACTTGGTCAAGTATAGTATAGGTTTGGCCTTAGAAGATATAATGTATAAAGGATATATTTCTCCTAATTGAAGATATGATGAGTAAGTGTTGAATATTGATGAATTGGATGTTAATCCAGATTTTGATCCACCTTTTCCCTCCTTTTGGGTGCCTTTTGTCATCTTTCTAAAGAGAATAAAGATGTTGCAATGGTTTAAAGGCTATGCATTACAAAAAATTGCCTTTTGGAAAGCGCATGAGTCTTCACCGATTAAAAGGGAATGTTTGTTTCAATGATGAATATTCCTATAGCTTGTTGTAACATTTCCTTATGGAATAACTGGTATAGTTTTCCAAATTAAAATGTGACATGTGTACATTTTTGCTTGAAGCTTGTTTTTATCTCTTGTTTCTATATAAGGGAATTAAAGGACCTTTGTGTGGGTCTCTTTTTGAATTTTAGATCTGCATATGCAAATTAAGAACACAAAGAAAATAAATTTTGAGTTTGTATCTTAGGTTTTCAGTTGAGCAAGTAGATTTTGTAAATTGTATGGCTTCCAAGCATGTCTAAAAGACAATGCAAATCTTTTGAGTCTATTGCCTCTCTAGCTTTAACGTTCTATATGAATATTTAATGAAAATTCAAGCAATGATCCTTTCATTAATCTTCATTGTTATCTTGCATTGATGTATGTTTTAATTCTGGCTCTGGTTTAATGAATCAATTAAAATACCTTGATTAATGTATGAATTCATATGGATGTTTAGTGGATCTTATAAGTAGTCACAAAGTCTGAGTATCTGATATGTGAATTGTAATGAAATTTCACAGAGATCATGAATGTTTGGAATTAAAACCACCTTGTAGTTCAATTTATTATGTTTTGACTTCCTGCCCTGAGATAAGGCACTAGTCTAAAGGTGTTAAGTGCTTTTCCTATGGTTTTGGCCCTTCAATTTAAGAAAAAAGTTTATAAATCAACTTTTAATTGATCTACCTTTGTTGAGGTTAGTGTTGCGTGAATTCTCAGCTTTAGGTGTTTGATCTTTGAAAGGAATTTCTAGTTTCTTTAAAGGTTTCATCTATTTAGCATTTAAATGAGAATGTATCTATTTATTATGCAATGTTTAGTATAATTATGTAGAAAAAGGTTATAGGATGCACATTGTGGGATCACCCTCTCGATATTTTCAGATCACAAAGTGCGAGAGGGAAGCATCTTAGATTCCTCTCATTTTTGGCCAATCATCTCCTAAGTATTCAAGAATTGAATCTTGTGAATTCATAGATGCTTGGTGAGATCTACTTGGTTCTTTAAAAAACACCAACATCCACTCCTACCACTTTTTGGAAAATAAATTTTGCACTCAAGAAATTTTGCAAACTGAACATGTGATTGCGCACCTATAGGGGCGATTCCTGTCTCTATGTAAAGAGGAAAACCAAATTTCTTGAGCATAAATCCTACAGTAAACCCAAAACAAAAATCTTTTAGTTTGTGCTTTCATTTTTTTTTGGTTTAGGCACTAATATTCTAATTTGATCTTTTGTGCTTGTTGGATTTGTACTAATGTTTGTGCATATTTTCTTCATTTGTCCAAGAGTAGGTACCTAAATACTAACTTGTGTTTGTAGGACAAGAGGTCAAAGATCTTAGTTAGTTTTGTGTGTATGCTCTTTGCTTGTGCTACGTTTGAGCCTAGGGATCAAAAACACCTAACACTTCCTTCCCTTTAGGATACCTACCTAGGATTTCATCACCTAGGAGATGATCTCAACCACATGAACTACTGGGTAAATAAATGGGTGAGAAATAAAGTTGTACCCCAATCTAGTCACATCATGTCTAGTGAAGCATCGATACCAGGGTGTTTCCTAGTTCAAACATGCAAGGTTGGTCTGAGTTTCTAGTACCTTGTTGGGGATCCTGATCCATGCTTGTGATGTGCGGGTGTTCATGGAAATGCCTCATGGACCCTCTTAGTATATCGAGGACTCCCCTAATTTCTTGTTCAACCATGTTTAAGACTCATGTTTTAGTCATGGCTTGGTGTAGTGTAGGGATTGAAAATGACACCCCAAATCTACTCACCACGTACTCCCTTGGGTTGAGGTAGAAATCCTCATGGAGAAGAGAGAGAAGGTGGGCCCATGGCATCTATTGACGACCTTGTGACATTGGATCTCTACCTATCTACCTTTGTGAGAAAGGGTGTTCCCACTCAATTACCATGAAGTATTATCCCCTTGGGGTGGTGGGCCTACATCATGTTTGTAAACCTCTACTACTAATTCTAGGGATTTTATTGTGCCTAGTGTGTCTTCTTGTGTAATACTAGTGAGTGTCTTTAGTTTGAAGTTAGTCTTTGCCCACTATTTTCTTGTTTACTATTGTTTTTCCTTTATCGTAGTCCATCTGTTACATAGGGGAAAATCTACTTCCGAAAGAGGTGAATCCACATTGTGGATGAGTGAACCTATCCTCCAAGGGGAAATTCTACATCATTGTCTAGTCCATTTAGTCAATAATCCCCCAATAGGAGAATCTGATTCCTATAGAGGTGAATCCACTCATCTCATCTATTCACCCCTTAGGTGATTTCACGTCCTAAAATAGTGAATTCACTCAAGTCATTTGTACACCCTCATCACCCAATAGGTGAACCCGTGTCCTCGATAGGAAATTCCACATCCGAGTTTGTACAATCTCATCTATTATTATCCATAAATATCTAAACATATGTCCTCAATAGTCAATTCCATGTCTAAGTCCATACCTTCCTATTCGTACATATCTAGAGATAGATGATCTCGCATCCTTAATAGGAGATTATGTTTGGTAGTCCATACCCCTTGTCCATACACTTACTTGGTTAGGTGAGTGCATTTAGTTTGGGTGATCTTGCAACTTTTTCTATACAGTCATTGACCATAAGAGAACCTAGGAACCTAGATAGGCGATTCTACTACCCATATGGGTGATTTTGTGATACCTTAGATAGGCAAACCAACTACCTAAAAAGGTGAATTTTATTTACATAGAGGCGAATATACTTCTCATACAAAAAACAAAGTGCGAATCCATTTGGCCACTGAATTCCTACATTGTTCTAAACCTATTCTTGTGATCAAAATATTTTTATCATCATTTGATTTCTTGTAATTGTCATTTTTTTGCATTCACATTTTTTGACAGTCATCCAATCATCCATTAATCACATAGGTTCATTTTAGGATGTCCTTAGTTATCATAGATCAATTAATCGATCAACCAATCCAAACCCCCTGGATGTTAATTTGGGAGCCTTTTATCCAATTGGTTTAATTGACTAACCCTAATCATCATCACCCCTACTCAATTAGGAATGCCATCCATCCTAACTCCATAATCACTTGCGGCCTCATTGATTCACTTCCATCTAGAGGAAAATTTGCACCATAATCATCCTTTTTATCCACATATCCAATCTAATCATCATCATCCTACATCTAGTTAAAATCTCAAATCTAGTTTGGGGTCAATTCAATCAGTCAATCCAATCAATCAACTTCATTTGATCCAATTAATTAGTCAATCCAATCCAATCCAATCCAATCAATAATTTAATCTGAACAATCATCTAATGGATCATCTAATCAATTGATCCATAATCATAGTAATATTTTAAGAAATTATCTTAATCATCATCAGTTAGTTGCATCATAGAGGTTCACGTCATCATTATCTTTTGATCATCCATAATTTCATGCCCATTACCACATGATATGTTGGCCCCATGGTTGTTGTTGCACCAAAAGGTCAACCCTATTAATTCCCGATACAATTGCTAGAGTTAGCATATCCATAGGAGGTGATTAGTCCATGTCACAAATCTCAAGGGGAGCACTAACCATTTTCTTAGAATCTCCCCATCAGTGTTACCTAACGAAATTCAAACCCAACACCTTTGGATCTGAAATTGATTGTTGGCCGCATAGTTTTTTTTGTACCCAAAGGTCAACCATGTTGATGCTCGATACAACTACCAGAGTTAACAGATACACGAGAGGAAATTAGTCCATGTCATGAATCCTGAGGGGAGAACTGACCATCTACCAACAACAATCATAGGAAAAAAAAGCTTATGGAACTACAATAGTCACATGCTAGTCAATCACAGTATCCTCCCAATCTGCCTACTGATGGGGGTCACAAAATTCAAACACCCTTGGTCAAGATTTAGGAACTAAGGGTATGGTCAATCAACCCAAGTTAACTGTTGAGGAGTATCTTAGAAATTTCACTAAGGTACAAATGACCGATTGTATCCTTGTTGAACTTTCAAATCAGATCCTTGATTCACTACTTATGAGGGGCACTAAACCACCACCTAGGTTTGATATGTCATAATAGGTTAGCACCTCACCCACTCAATCACAAGATCCCTAGAGCTCTTAGGTTAATCAAAGATCGTTTGTCCCTCAAGTTCCTCAGGTTACCCTGCAAGACACATGGTATGAATTGGGTTCCATAAATGATGTCCGCTATCCCATATCATCTCCCTCTATTTAGATTTTAGTCATGGGCACAACACCTAAAGAAAATAATCCATAATTTCCTACATACACTCCATCTACACCACCTCTTCCACAAAATCAACCCAATCAGTCATCAGGAAACACCAGGGGCACTGCATCTAACATCTTAGCTTTTGTGCCCCCTCATATTCCCCTCATTCGTACACACCCATTATCACTACCACCACGACCATTAAATCCTTTCCATTCTAGCCCACAACCATCATCTTATCATCAACCTCTACCTCAACATCAACCCAAATCCCAACCTCAACATCAACCACAACCACAACATCAACCCCAACCTCAATCCCAACCTCAACATCAACATCAACCACAACCCCAAACTCAACCACAATTCCAACCACAAAAACCCCCTTCACAATCCAAAGGTAACCTTGTAAATTAATACCAATATCAACCACAACAACTAACTCATTATTTCTCACCTCACTACCATCAACTAAATTTTTTTATGGAAACACCTCTACAAAAACCTATTACTAGCCACCTCCACCACTGAACACCCCTAGGCAACAATATACTACATCTAGTCTGAATCCCCATTATCATTACAATCAACAATAATTCTAACAATAACCACCCTCCATTAATCCCCAACAACCCAATCCACAACCACCTCCATATGTCCCCCAACAACAACCAACATACAATTATTAGCCTAATCCATCATATATTAGCAGGAACCATCTGAACAATAGGTTGCTTCCTCATCCTACTACCAGCAACAACCTTCACAACAACAAATTTACACCAATCAACAATCATCTTACATGGACCAATACCAATAGGTCTCATCATATCCTCAACCATCATATGACCAAACACTTCCACGACCACCTCCATATCATCAATATTCTCCCTATGATCAATCCAATCTAATAGGTCCTCCTCCATCTGCACCAATCAACAAAGAATGGGAGGAAATAGAAGCCACCCCGAAATATTTTCAAGTTGACACCTCAAATAAGTCCTCCAAATTTGAGGACATTTGTCCTTATCCATTTGATACATCAATTTCTAGAGTTCCCTTCCCAAACCACTTTGAAATTCTAAAATTTGATAAGTACAAGGGGAAGGGTGACCGATGAGACCAGTTACAAGAGTTTTACATGCACTATTAGAAGGTCTTATACAATGAAAATTAACTCCTTTGAGTATTCCCTCATAGCTTAATGAGGCAAGCGTTAGAGTGGTTCTTGCATCTCCCACAGGGGTCGATTTCCACATTTTCTAATTTGTCAAAAAGAATTGTCACACACCTATCTTTTAACTTAGAGAAGGATATAGATACCATGGATCTCATGAAGGAAAAACAACATAATGGAGAAATATTTTCTAGCTACTTGCAAAGGTGGTGGGCTCTAGCCATTCATCTCAAGTGAAGTCTTCCTAAGAAGGAGTTGGTAGGAATATTTGTTAAAAATTTACATCCAGAGCTGGCCCACAACCTACGTTTCCATTGTGTGACTACCTTTGCAGAAGTCAACAAAAATGGGACTAACATTGAGAAGGCTCTTATCACCAAAGGACTCATTATGATCTTTAAGGAAGATAAGGATAAACAATATGGTGATAAATCCCACTATTGGAACAAGAAACAAAATATGGTTAATGATGGTGTAACTAACACTAAGTATGTCCAAGTAGCTAGTTCCTCTCAATTGCAATAAAACATCCCCAAATAACCAAGAACACATGTCATATTTGTGCCTCAAGGGGTACCTCATCCTCCTATTCAGTCCAATCAGTCAAGCCAAGGTAATGTTAAGTGTGCATTCACTCCCTTAGGGGAGTATTTAAATGCAGTATTTAGGAGATTGGTTTAGGAAAATTTTGTGATTCATCCAGTAACGAATCCCTTCGATGAGTCCAAACCCAAGCCAAATTGGTACTGAGAAAATGAGTTTTGTGATTACCATAAAATCAAAGGTCACTCCACCAATAAGTTCCAAGTTCTAAAGAATTACATCCAATATCTCATTGATCGAGGATAAATTATGGTTGAAGGAAACAAATCTACATCATCTAATGCTCAATTATAGATATACAAAAATACTTTCCCTAAGCACAACCAAGGTCCTAGCTCTTCGAATGTGAACAGTGGATCCAACAATAATAACAATTGAAACAATAGCACCGACAATATCAATTATAATGAAATGTCATTTAATTATGATAATATAGTTGTGTGTATTACACAAGTGGATCCACAAGTCTCTATGATTTGTGTCAAGGGTAAGGAACCTCAATGTGTTGTCACCACATGTCATACCCACATATCAGTTCTTGGACCATTCACCCCATCCCAACATGATCTTGTAAGCTCCCAATACAATATCCTTGATCATCTAGGAAAAACCCCTGCACATATATCTATTTTGGATTTGCTAATGCATTCTCCTATTCATCAAAAAATCATTCTCAAGGCTTTACAAGATAACCAAGTACCAAATAAATAGGTCCTACTCAGTTCTAAGCCCTTGTAGTAAACTTATAATCCACCTACTAGTTGGGATTCATTCAAAACGACATGCCATCTCTTGATCCTACTCATAACCATTCCCTTCATATAGAATTTCTTCTCACCAAGCATAAATTTAAGTGATTCCTAGTAGATAATGGCTCTACCCTCAGCTTGTGCACATGAAAATTCATAAAATAGGTGGGTTATACTCACAATGACTTGGATAATCAGGTGATCACTATTAAGGTTTATGATAATGGAGAGAAAGATTCAAAAGGCATTATTTGTCTCCCTATTCAGGTTGATCCAGTTGTGCAATACACAACTTGTCATGTTTTTTATCTTGATCTACCATATAACCTCCTCCTCGATCGACCATGGATTCATGCCATGCAAAACATTCCATCCACTTATCATCAATGCCTAAAGTTCCCATAAACTGGAGTTAAGATTACTATACATGCTAATACAAAACCTTTTGAGTATTGTCATGCTCTTGAGGCCTCCTTTTTGCATTCTCGTCATTGTCTAAGAATTGAAGTGGGAACTTCTCAGTCATCATCTCACACTTCATCCACTCCATCTTCCCCTTTTGACTCCACCATCACCAAGTTCAAGATCATTGACAAAGGTTGTGTGGAATACAAAATCCATACCACACTCAATGTGGCAACAATTCCTACTTCTCCATGTACTTATGGTCACCCATTTGAATCATCATAGAAAGAAGAACTAGTAACCAAGAAAACTAGTTCAAAAAATGTGGGTTCTACCATATTTCAATCTCTAGACACCTTGCAATATCGGCTGGATGAGGATATTAGTCACTAGGTCTATAGAGAAGAACCTAAGCCCTCACCCCCTCTCATTGAGAATTTCCAAGAAGCTTATCCACAAGCTTCTAAATTAGAAAAAAAAATACAACTATTAGGGAGGAGGACTAGTGGTTTTTGAGCATGGAATGTGTAAACCTATTGAAACACTCATGCGTCCTAAACATTTGGGTCTTGGTTATGACAAGAAATAGAAAGGGTTCACTACATCCACTAGTGTGTCAAATAATGTTAATACGAAAACTAATTTCCTTGAATATATCTCTAAAGAGGAAGCCCTTATACTCTCCTATGATGATTTATATGTCTCTTCCTTATTCTAATCCACATCTATCTTCTCTGTTAACCTTTCACTTCACCACCTCAACCTCATAGATTCAGACCTATCAGAAAGAACACCTATTGACATATTTCCTTCTGAGGAAGCATATATATACCTTATGGGATTAGAAGAAGACTATGGAGTTCACTTTGGGGAAGATGAACACCTCAACTATAAAATAGAAAGAGAAAAACTAAAAATGGGTCATCTAGTGAAAACCTCTCTGATGCACTTCTTGACTTGACAAAAGTAAAAACAAAGGGTGTATCCTCTAATAAAAACCTCCTTGAGGCATTAGAGGATGGGGATGTTCATCTTCCTCTCATGGGAACTCACTTTGCTGAAAGGTCTTCAATCTTAATTGAGGAAATAAAATAAATCAATTTGGGAACAAAATAAGAACCAAAGATCACCTATGTGGCTAAATATTTTTCTTAAGAAGAATATCCAGTAATTTCTTGCTTGTTGCAAGAGGGAATCAGCAATTTTGTGTGGTCGTATTCAAACATGTGTGGGTTAGATCTTGCCTTGGTATTACACCATCTTGATGTGTTTCCTGATACAAAGCCAGTTAAATAAAATCTTCACAAAATGCATCCACAAGTGGCTTTGCTTGGAAAAGTTGAGCTAGAAAATTTGTTGGTAGCTTGGTTCATTAGATCGATTCACTATTCAGATTGGATATCTAACATTGTACCTATAACCAAGCCTACTAGGGGCATCATAATCTATACATACTTTTAGGATCTAAATAAAACCTATCCAGAGGATTATTTCCCATTACTTAACATTGACATGTTATTTTATTTGATAGTGAGACATGCTATGCTATCCCTCATGGATGGATTTTAACGATATAACTAGATCAAGATTGCACCTAAGGACCAACGTAAGACTATGTTCACTACTTTGTGGGGTGCATTTTGCTATAATGTCATACTCTTTGGTCTCAAAACTATGGGGGAAACATACCAATGTGCTATGACTATCATCTTCCATGACCTTATTCACATCATAATCGAGGACTATTTTGATGATCTATTGAGAAAATAAAAGACTAGAGAGGATCATCCTAAGGTCTTGAGACAATTGTTTGACAGATTGGAGCAATATAAGCTATGGTTAAATCCCAAAAAATGTGGCTTTGGCGTCACATCAGGAAAATTATTAGGATTCATTGTTTCTATGAGGGGCATTAAAGGTGATCTTGTAAAGGTTAAGGCTAGTACGGAAATTCCCCCTCCCAATAATTTAAAGAAACTAAGGAGTCTACAAGGGAGACTATAGTCTATCAGATGATTCATAGCTCAACTCATAGATAAGTGTCAACCCTTCAGTCATCTTCTACATAGAGACATTTATTTAAGTGGAATCTTGAATGCCAATAGGGCTTTGAAAAAATCAAGGAGTACCTTGCTAATTCACCTATCTTGATACCTCCCATACCAGGCAAGCCATTGTTTCTATACATTTCAGCTATGTCAATTTCACTAGGGGTATTATTAGCACAACATGATGAGTCCACAAAAGAAGGATCCATATATTATACTAGTTGAACAATAGTTGGATATGAGCTTAATTATTCTCCTATGGAAAAATATTGTTTTATGGTTATCTTCATTTATCAAAAGCTTCAACATTATATGCTCAATCATCCGATAAAATTGCTATCCAAGGTTGATCTACTTAAGTATTTGTTATCTAGAACATCATTGGCTAGATTTATGGCTAAGTGGGTCATGCTATTGAGTGAATTTGATATTGATTATGTGGACCAAAAAGAAATTAAAGGATAGGTTATTGCTGATTAGCTGGGGGATGCTCCTCTAGTTGAAACCTATCCTTTAGTGACTGAGTTTCTAGATGAGTTAGTATTCACAATTTCAGAGCAAGATGATATGGAAACTATATTTTGATGGCTCATATACATAGAATAGGGTAGGTGTAAGTATCATTTTTATCACTCCAAAAGTTGACTACATTCCTAATTCATTCTGGCTAACTTTTCCATGCATTTTTTTTTTTGAGCTGAATATGAAGCTTTAATCACTGGTCTTTGCATAATAGTCCAATAGAACATCAATCATCTTCATGTTTATGGAGACCAAACTTATCATAAAACAAGTCACTGACGAGTTCCAGACCAAAGATGATAAGCTTCTTCCCTACAAAGGCATGGTGGATGATTTTAATAAATACTTCAACCACATCCAATTTGAGTAGGTTCCTAAACTACAAAATAAAGCTACAAATGCCATGGAAACAATCAGCTCACTTATATCTATATTCCTTGAGGATGCATAGATTATGAATTCCTAGTGGAACAGTTACTAATCCCATCCTATGACATTCTAGATATGGAAATAGTGTGGTTAATTGTGGTTTCTCAATCTCATTGGTATCACAAAATTTACACTTATCTACATGATAACATCCTCCCATGACCTAAATTGAAACCAATGTAAATCCTTCATCCATCCCACTTCCCATTATACTATCGTAGGAGACACAATTTATCATAGGGGATATGATGGGACTCTACTTCGGTGTATTAATGAATTAGAATCTCGAGTTGCATTATATGGGGTATGTGGTGGTGCATGTGGATCCCATACCAATTGAATGACCTTAGCCAAAAAGCTTCAACGCAATGGGTATTACTAGCCAAAAATGGAGCATGATGGTTGTGAGTTCATCACAAAGTGTGTACCATACCAGCAACATGCAAATATGATCCATGCTCCTACACAATATTTACAATTGATTACAACGCCATGGAAATTTTTACAATGGGGTTTAGACCTAATCAACAAGATATACCCTCCATCCTCTAATGGTCATACCTTCATTATCACTGCCATTAAGGGTATGTGCAGGATCATCATGGAAAAAATAGGCCCTTAAGTGGCAATAAAATTCAGAAAATCAGAGTTAGGCAGTTTGACATTAAAATTTGAATAAGTTATCTATATTATTTCAAAAATATGTAACAATAGAATTTGTAGAAAAATGAATATAGTTTCTAAAATACTAGGTTTATTTAAAAAAAATAAAAATCTATTTGGTGAAAATATGAAATTTCAATGCAGTAGTACTTAAATTTCAGGGAAAAAATAAGAAGTTGGTGTCTGTTTGACCACCCTAACCACAATAAAATGATAATATGTTTTTATAAGATTTTAGATATAAGTAGGGGACTCATACCTCAATGTGATGCATATTTTTTTGTAATTATTTTCCAAGTGAATAATTAATTATGAATTTTTTATTACAACTTTTAAAAAATATAAAAACTCATATGTCTGACCACCTTAACTTGGTCAAAACTTCATCAAATTCAATTATTCTTTTTTTAATCCTATAATATGTGAATCATACAATGTGACGCATGTTTTGGATTCAAAAATGTGATACCATTTGAAAGCTATAGATTTTTTTCAATCAGCCTATCAATCAGGAATTTAGTCGTAATTCAAATAGAAAATGAATAGTAATTATTTATAAAATTAAAGTAAAGAATAATTTATATTGGTAGAAATCTGAGAATCTCCTTTAAAAACCCTTTTTGTTTCATCAATTTTGGGTAAAAAAAACGTCGTCAGCCACATGGGCCATCATATCACTTAGATATCGCCACTTTTTGGCCCATCATGATCCTGCACATACCCTTGAGTACATCACCAAGTGGGTGGAAGAAATTCCAGTCTCCCTTATCATAGGCACCCAAATTTCCAAATTCATCCTCTACCATATTCTTTGTAGGTATGGTATCCCCTCCACCACCATTACTGGTAACAAAAAACCATTAAAAAACAAGCATGTTTGACAACTATGTGAAACATTTCACATCCAACATCGTCGGTCCATACCCTATTACCCCCAAGGTAATGGCCAGGTTGAAGCGACCAACAAAACCATAATAATAATCCTAAAGAAGGTTTTCAACAATATTGGTTGTTATTGGCACTTCCATCTCAATCCCGCCCTTTGGGCTTATCACACATCCATTTGCATCCCTATTGGCGCTTCTCCATACACACTTGTGTATGAAGTTGATGCCATATTTTTGATTGAGGTTGAACTCCCATCACTTCACATCTCTTTGAAGAATCTCATTAGTGATAAATAAAATCGAATTGCAAGTCTTAGATAGTTAGAGCTCCTTCATGAAAAGCATCTTAGTGCTTATAATCACCTTCAGGCATATCAACATCGGCTTAGGAGAAACTACAATAAGAATTTTCAACCCCTTCAACTCCAAATCGGATATCTTTTGCTAAAATAAAATCAACATACCCAGCAAGACAAAGAGAAGAAAGGTAAATTTGAGGCTAACTAGTGGGGTCCCTATGTTGTCACAACCAACTATGGTTCAGGAGTCTATCATCTTGCCACACCTAATGGGAAACCCTTAGAAGAGCCCACAAATTTCTTACACCTAAAACGGTTCTACACCTAGTTCAATTGGGTTACCCTACCTAGAAAATAACCAAAAAAAAAGGTAAAAAATCCAAGAAAATGCAAAAAAAAAATAGTAAACAGAAATAAATTTTCCTAGGGTGAAAACCCATCTTTGTGGCACCTTGGATAAGTACATTTGTTGAAAACCTAGCAACATGCACTTTGTGTAGAGGGCTTAATCAATATCTACCCTATATGACACTTTCCTATATGCTTGTGTCTCCATCATCCATCCCCATCCTATAATTCCTAGCTTGGTGTATTTTTATTGTGCATTAAATGGTATAGATTTACTATCCCAAATCTTGAGCTTTTCATCAATTGTATATGGTGTCATGTCATTAGTCACATGTCCCCATCTAGGGTCCTCCATCATGTATTTTTATAATTAGGTATCGTGTCATCTTCAATCCTTTTTATTGAACTAAAAGATCTTAGTGCTTTCATGTAGGAAAGACCATCTTTGATGAGCCCCCAAGACTATTGTCCAACTATTTGAGGCTTCATCATCCTCTTTTTTATTTAATCCATTATCGTTCATCAGTCCTACTATCAAACTATGGGGTCTCTACGCTTTCATGTAGGAAAGGCTAATATTTAATCATCCCTTGAGACCCTAGGTTTGTCCTTTAGGGTGTTTCTTTGTTTGGTGTCATTCCATAAAGAGTGTCCCTATTCCATTGGTTCCTAATAAGAAAATCCATTAGCTCAACAAGGTTCAATCTATCTCGAGTATCCAAAGTCATGTCGATCAAACAATCTATCCCCATATGTAATCTTTAGTCTTAGCAGGATTTATCCTTCCTCACATCAAACCACATCAATCCCATCAACCTATTGGTCCTATAGCAAAGGATATTTTAAATTTATTGTGATCTTTTGGTTCTTTTTCAATTTTTTTCTCTTTTCAGTTTCCTATTATACCTACTCAAGATCACCACAATCCATCATATCATGGTGTGCTTTGATGGGTGGACATACAGGCATATCTTGATTTTCTATGTGATCTTGTCTTCTTTTTTGTCTCACGTAGTACCCACCATGATCCTTGTACTCTTGTGTTACATTGGGTCATCATTTATGCTTGTGGTCATTCTAGCATCAGGCCATGCCAAAGGCCTTGTGACTTTGGGATGTTGGGATAACCTTCTTGTTTATTGTGTGAATCCCATGCATTGGACACTAGTTGACCTTGGTTCTTCACACCCTAGCATATAGTGTCCTATGTTATAGTAAAATTGAACGCTCCTAATGTAATAGAATGGCATTAGATTTGAATTTCATTTATCCTACCATTGCATCTCATTCATCCTAACCCATCTTCCTTAGCCTATGATTATTGATTTTTATTTATGCAAATGATATCTGCCACCTATTCTTCCTTCTAGGGTCCCTATAGTTTTGATAGGAGCACTATATCACCCATCATGATCCATTTCACATTGCATCTTTGTTATCATTGAGGATCATTTCATTAGGTTGTATTATCCATTTCACTATCCATTTAATTATAGTTTTATTTTTCATTATCATTTCCATTATCACTTAAATTATTTAGGATACTATAGACTTTTTATTCTAAGCATCTTAATTCATTTCATTTTGCATTATCATTTCCATTATCACTCAAGTTGTTTAGGATAATATAGATTTTCTAGAATAAAATCTTAATTCATTTTATTTTGCATTATCATATGATGTAGAGCAAGGTTATAAATGTCAAACACAACCTATTATCTTCCACAAGAACCCTTAGTCACTAATTTAGTGGGATTTCCTTCAAAAACTACCATTAACTCTTGTAACCTCTCAAGAAGGCCTTTTTAACCATAACTCTTGGAGAAGACCTATCATTCAAAATGTAAGACCAATTTGAGATACCCTTTTGGCCATTACAACACATATCCACAAATTGGGTATGGTTACTTTGTACGGAATGGTTCAAATTTTGACTGTCCTCTTTCCTACTAGGCCTAATAGGGCACTTAGGCATGGCAACAATTGGGTTTTATGATTTAAGGGGTCTCTTCTTCTATTCCAACACTTCCAACACACCTCATATGGCCTCAATAAATTTATTCCTTCTCATGGACAATCCCACAATAGCCCCTTTCAACAAATCCTCTAAGTCACTAGGGTTTTGGCTTGCAAACAAGGTTCAAACACCAAAGTGTCATCCAATACTCCTCCACATGTGCCAACCTAGGTCTCAAATTTTGCGAGGGGGTTGAAAACATTAGGAAATAAAAATTTCCAAGGTTTTATGGGTTTATCATACTGGAAACTCTAGGAATGGCATTTTATTTGTTCACTACAACCCTAGGTAGAGTTTCAAACTAGTCTAAGAAAAATGATGATATCTTGTTTGGTACTCAATGAAAATAGACCAAATCAAAAGAAAATTAAAGGTAATAGTTCCATATACAACATAAAATCATCCTTTCATCCATACAGTGCTCCAGGAGTCTATACCATGTGACAAAAAGTTATAGAATACATAGAAAAACTCAGAATTCCATGTCCAAACAAAGAAGTTCTTCTCCAAATATTCATTCCAACCTTTTATTCAATGTTACAAGGAATTTTTAAGCATGTAAAAATATATCCCAACATCCTCCAACCATATTTTGGTTGAGGAATTAACAAATCACCAATTTGACAATATTTGCAAAAAGTTGCAAACTTGCTTGGCAACTTTTAGACAACATTGACAACTTTGACATATTTGCATTACCTAGTACCAAAAGACTCAAACTTGACTCCAACCAACCTAAAATGGCCTAAAACAAAATTATTTCATGGAATAAAACAAACAAAAACACAAATTCTAACTTTTGACTCTTGGAGGCATAATGGACCTATGGGTGCTCTTGCACCATACTCCCAAGGGAAAAGAAAGCTCATGTCCCACTTGAGGACAAATCTGCAACTATGTAGCCATGTTTTACAATGTCATATTTATTCATCCAAGAAGCATATTCCATAGGAAGACCTCCCCATTTGACCAATTAGGTCAAGTAGACCTTCTTCCTTGTCTTCTTGAGTTCTTTTTTTTTTCCAAAATGAATTCCAACTCCAAAGGTTTGCTTGGTGGGATATCTCAGACCCATTCCTCATTTGAGAAAGATGATGAACCTTCATTATCACCTAAAACAACATCCACTTGTGAAGATTAAAAATAAAAAACTAAATATGCAACCTTCAAATCAATTGCTCCTTTTCTCACAACTTCCCTTTTCTTGCATCTACTACCTCCAAATTTTAACTAATTCCTTTCTTCTTGATATATTGCATGCATTTCAATAGTACCTTTTTCTCCTTCAATGGCTTATTTCATTTTTACCTTAGGTTTCTCAAACCTCAAGTTTGCAATCTCAACAAGAGCATTATGTCTTCTCTCTTTATCTCTAGCCATTAGGAATTCAAACATGGTTTCTTGATCATTTTTACTATTCTCTTCTATAGCAAGTAAATCATATTTAACCTCTAATATCCCCTTGTATAATTCCTACCATGAATGTGTGTATTCCTCAACCCCAATGGAAAATATAAAAGATTGAGTTCTACTTTCCTTTTCAACACCATTAATTCTCAGATTTGGAAAGGGCTTGGACTGAGAATCCACAACATAATCTATATCATCCAAATATGAAGTGTGTAATGCTGCTCTCTCTATGGGATCTGCACAACCAGTGGCCTTTTCCTTGTCTCTGTTCACATCAATTGGGAAAACAATAAATGGAACCTCTACTTTGGAATTGAGCCTCTCAAACTCATCCTGTATTGGATTATATTCACCAACCTACAATTCAAATATAATTAGGGCTCCATCCTCCCATTCCAACTGCTAATGCTTAGGACCTTCAATGACATGGAAAGGTTTATCTTCCCATTATAGAAACCCTACATGAGGACTAGTACCTCTCCTTCGAATGGCATCTATCATCAGATTAACATACTCCTTCAACAAATTTTTAATTGCCAATGGTAACTGATCAACCCTACTTTTTGTCATAAAAGTCTAGGTCTATTCTTTCTTGCAAATCCTTTGTCTTCATTTTCTATCATTTGTACAAAATCCTTTTCACTCACACCAACATAACACTAAAACCCATTTGTGATTCATGACTTTCCTCTTTTAATGGTGTAAGGGTGTATGAAACTCCATCTTTTTTTATGACATATGTGTTTTTTCTACCATCATGCTTGGAATTCCTATCATATTTCCAAGGCCTACCCAAAAGAAAATGACAAACATCCATTGTAATTATGTCACACAAGACCTTATCCTTATATCCCACTATGTCAAAATCTACCCTACTTTTTTCATTCACTAGTACTTGCTGGCCTTTGTTTAATTAATACACCTTTTAGAGAGTGGAATGAGGAAACCTTTGTAATTTCGACTTCTCTACCATTTCAAGGGAAACCAAATTGTCAATAATACAAAAATCAATAACAACCTTGTAACACTTACCTTGGATTTTACATGTAGTCTTCAAGATTGACTTTCTCTGTGGTGGTTCCTTCTCCATTGGACCTTTGATTAGAGTTCTTCTCATCAGCAAAAAATATCCAATCTTTGGTTCTTCAACATGTGGTGAAGAATGTACTCTCAGCATCATCTCCACCTTGTGCAATCTGATTTCTTCTTTCACTTCCAAAAAGAAGTAGATTGCTACTCCTTAGTACATTACCATGCTTGGTGTTCTGCAAATTTATTTCACTTATAGAACTTCCAAGTAAAGCAACTTGAACCTCCTCTAGCACCAAATCTACCCCCAAAATTTGATCTACCTCCTCTAAAACTACCTCTTGAATAAAACGTTTGTTCTTGAACCATACTTGTCTCTCCTTGACTCTCATATGGCTATCCCGAATTAGCAAATGTACCTCTTCCTCTAAAACTCCTTCCTCTACCCTTGCTTTGCTTTTCTTGTCTTCTCCTCAACTTATCTCCAAGATTTATGGCCAATTGGTAACATTCTTCCATTGTTCTTGGGCTTATGAGACTTAACTCATCTTGTAGGTTGTATCTCAACCCATTGATGTATCTTGCCACTTGTTCCACACCATCTTCTATGTGGCTTTCCCTTATACTCAATTTGTAGAACTCCACTGTATAGGCCTTCACATCCATATCGTTTTGCTTAAGGTTTTGAAGTCTTCTATATAACTGAATGGCATAGTTGTGAGGTAGGAATTTTCCTTTGAGTTTAGTGACCATCCTATCCTAAGAGGTAATTTATGATTTTCCATTCTTTCCTCTCTCATCTTGCACATAGTCCCACCAAAGTAAGGCATGGCCCTTCAATTTTGTCTTGGCCAACTTCACTCTTTGTTCTTTTGGTACATCTTCATATTCAAAATAGTTGTCTATTGCTCCTTGTCGAAGTTTCCTCCATACACTAGTAGATCCATCTTTATCTTGGGACCTTCTCCTTTGATTGTCTTCAATAGCTTTTCCAATTTCAAGTCATCGGGATCCAACTCTTCTCGGGACCCTTCTTGGGAGTTTTGCTCCTCCCCTTCTTCTTCTTCTTGGTCACTCAAATATCTTGTGACCACTCCTCTTCTCTCACTTGTTTCAAATGCAGCAAGGCTAGCTTCAAGGGTTTCTATCAACTCCCCCATTTTCCTCATCTCTCTTGCATGTTTCTCTTTCAACTCACTGACCTCTCTGGCAACTAGATTCCCTTTTGGATGAATCGTTGCTTCTCTTCACTTCAAATTTTACCTCTTGATACCAACCTATGATCTGATACCAATTTGATGCAAAGCAGGGGTATAAATTCCAAACACAACCTACAATCTCCCACAAGAACCCTTAGTCACTAATTTAGTGGGCTTTCATTCACAAACTACCATTAACCCTTGTAGCCTCTCAAGAAGGCCTTTTTCACCATAAATATTGGAGAAGACTTGGAATTCAAAATGTAAGACCATTTTGAGATACCCTTTTAGCCATTATAGAAAATATATAGAAAATGGGGTATGATTACTTTGTATGGAATGGTTCAAATTTTGACTATCCTCTTTCCTACTAGGCATAATAGGGCAGTTAGGAATGACAACCGTTGGGTTTTGGTCTTCAAGGGTTTTCTTCTTCTATTCAAACAATTCCAACACACCTCATATGGCCTCAATAAATGGCTCCCTTCTCATGCAAAATCGCACAATAGCCCCTTTCAACAAATCATCTAAGCCACTAGGGTTTTGGCTTGCAAACAAAGGTTCAAACACCAAACTATCATCCAATACTCCTCCACATGTGCCAACCTAGGTCTCATATTTTTCAAGGGGGTTGAAGACATCAGGATAGAATTTTCTACAAGTTTTTATGGGTTGATCATGGTGGAAACTCCAAGAATTGCATTTTCTTCATTCACTACAACCCTAGGTAGGGTTTCAGACTATTTTCAGAAAAATACCAATATCTCCCTTGGTACTCAATGAAAATTGAGAAAATCAAAAGAAAATTAAAGGTAACAGTTTCATCTACAACATACAATCAGCCTTTCATCTGTACAACTCTCTAGGAGTTCATACAAATTTTGGACAACATTGATACCTTTGACATAGTTGCATTACTTAGTACCAAAAGAATCAAACTTGACTCCAACCAACCTAAAAATGGCCTAAAAATACCTTATTACATGAAATAACACAAACCAAAATAAAAATTCCAACTTTTAACTCTTGGAGCCATAATGGACCTATGGGTGCTCCTGGACCATCATTTCCATTATCACTTAAGTTGTTTGGAATGATATAGATTAGTTATTCTAAGCACCTTAACCCTTTTGCATTACGTTCATTTCATTAAATGCATTCCATTATACTAGATTCATTTAGTCCATCCATGACATTATACACATTCATATTTCATCCACATTCATGTCATATCATACATTATCTCATACATGATTATCCATGTCATACAGAACCACATATCATCATCTCATATGCATACATAATCATATCACTACCTGCATCATAAATCATTAGTATCACATCCATATCATAAGCATAAACCATAACACATCTGATCCCATCTCACAAAGTATTAGACATAATCCATACAATCCAGATTATGCATGTCATCATAAATACATCCATCATAATTGTCATCACGTACACATCATACATATAGGCATAATGAACATCCAATGCATCAAATTAACATCATATGTAGAGCATCATTATAATCATCCATTTCATATATATCAAAATAGAAGTCCATAATAAAATCCATACAGTCGATAATAAAATCCACAATGTCCATGACATAGTTCATAATCAAATTCCACATAATATCAATCAAATAGATATGAGTACAACTGACATGTCTTGAATCAACAAGAATATAAAGAATATCTTACTTAATCTACCCAAATAATTTGTACGCGAGGGTTGTGCTTTCGCATATACCATCCATTGTACACCTATCAAAACTAGGATATTTTTATCCTCATCTTATCATCCCTATCCTTCTAACCATTGCTAGTTATGTTTGAATTTTGTGGTAATAGGCACATCCCTCTTGTCTCATGGTGGTATCTCCCTATACCCACTCGATCCTCTAGAATATGCAGGTCCCGACCTTGATGGCCTTGCCCTCATGCCAAAAGCATATGCATATGTAGCTACCCTTAATGTAGGATCAGGAATAGCTGTGTAGTAGGCTCCCATCTTGTAGCCTACCTCTCGGTCAGTGTCATCATATAGAGTTTCTGATTCCTATGTTGCTTCCCTCTCCCATTGGTATTTGCCTCACTACAGCAGCAGCCTACCCCTCTCTAGCTCCCAGGAATCCTATGCCAATCTCATGACTACTACCTGTGCCTTGGCCTACCTTGCTTGTCTCACTACACTATCTCTCTCCCCACACAACCTCCAATATCCCCTATAGCCTTGCCACCTCTACTATCGCCCCTGTTGGAATAATGGATATTGAATCATCCAATGAAGCTGCACACACTTCAAAGAGGACCTACCAAGAAGAAATTCAACCACACAGAAAGTGTTGCAACTAAGGGCATGCAAATAGAGATTATCTGATTGATATTCAGAATATATTGAATATGATCTATCTAATATAGATATTTTACAAAGAGTACATATGTCTGATTATATAGGCAAGAGCAAAACCTAAAATGCATAAGATGTTGCCAAGTGTTCAAATCACACTACATGTGACAACATGAAACCCTAACCAGCTACATAGGGAATGATAACAAGATGGAGATAAGTTCTAGAAAAGACAACTCATCTTCTAGAAGGGAATCTTATCTCAACAACATTATTAAATGATTAAAAGTAACCTAGGACTAATATGATTAATTAATGCCTAGGTTAACTTATGCTAGTGTAATAATTAATTAATTAATTAATTACACTAACACCTCCCCATAAGTGCAACTTAGGGAGGAAATAAAAAATGCAACTAATCTCCCAAAAATAGAGAAAAGAGGAAAAACCTAGTGGGAAGAAAACCCCTCTCCAAAAAAGGAGATGAAATGCAGAAAGGTGATGATTGGAGGACTCAACATCATCCCCCCAAGGACAAAAATCATCACATGGATACAATACAATCAATGGGCCCCCCATAGGAGGGAAATAGAGAGACAATATAGCCCCCCCAGAATATGTGATCACCTGCAAAAAAGGTAAGTGTATGTAGACAAAATATGATCCAATGTTGACAAACAACTTGTCTCCCTTTTGGAAGAAACAAAACCAGGTAGAGATGCAGGGTAGCTTCCCATTCCGGATAGGAATTGAAGGAAGGAAGGATGTAGATGAATGTTGATGATGTCTTTGAAAGCTGCTCATGTGTCTCCTTGCCTGATGAAGATGAAAATGCCACAACCCACTCAGGTACATACCCAATCAATGTAGAAGGTGACAAATCAGGACGATGCAGAAACAAATGTTGAACATGATCCAAAGACGGCAATGTGATAGTCCTTTCATCAAAGGAATAGATGGAGACTTGATTGCCCCCCCATAATGAAGTGTCCTCAAAACCACTGAGATAAGACTGAAGCCAAACCAATGGTGGATGCGGAAGAAACTCAGATGAAGATGGAGGAAGTCTCATAAATGAAATATCTGAATAGAGGAGTGATATCCCCTCAAGAATTTCCACCAAACCTATAGAAGTAGCCAAGTCAGTGATACCTGAAACAAAACCATCTCGTGATGTCAAGTCTGGAAAATAGAATGTGTCCTGATGAATCATGATGATGGAAGCCTCAATCAATGACTCTAGACAAGGAATCATTGAATGTGAAGGGATACCAGCTATCTCTGATCGAGAAGAAGAATCATCTGAAGCAACCTTTCCAACCTCTTTGGAAGATTCAAGGCAATCCAAACAAACAACCTCCTGCATAGCAATATCATCATGGGGTACTTGATCTAAAACCTGACATTCTGAATCTCCATATATCTCCCAAATCTTAGTCCAAAGGATGTGAGGACTATCACAATGATCAATACATTCCAAAATATCACAATCAACATGCATTGCAATCACCTCTAAAACATTATATTTGTTGCAACTCCAAGAAAATTTTTGAACACCTTGACTTGGATGGGGAACTATACCATACAAATGTGGCAACAATTCATGTGATTGGAGATGGTGGATGATCCCATTGCGCCATTATTTATAGTTTCCCATGTGCAACATAGTTAAAGAAGGGGAAGATGGAAACCCCATAATGTACAATCAAATTTCTCCAAATATACCAAGACAATGACCTTCAACAGAAAATAGAAACTTCTAAAACTGATATGCAACTGAAGTGATGCAACCCAAATAAAAAATTATTTTCCCAAGCTTTAGGATATCCAAGTTATTGAACAAATGCAAGAGTACCTGGAGCTAGAATTGATCAAAGTGACTGGACTAATGAAAAGATCTCTGAATTACCTTCTTGATGCCGTTGGAATCACTGAATTCGATCAACGGTTGCCAAGATATGAGTCTTTATGTCCAATTTAGGGTTTTGACTTCAGTTGACTATAGATTATTTTGACAAAAAAATTCTACAAAATAGACTACACCACTAGAAAGTAGGTTGAATCCTCTTTCTGACAATATCTCATTTGTCGAATTTCGACACCGTGGCACAAAGATATGGCGATTTGAAAAAAACTACCCTATTAGGGCCTTCAGGCTAATTAGGAGCAAAAAATAAGCCCCTCCGGTGCTAGCACCTAGTTGTTTGATGTGACCACAGGTGCTGGGCTGGCAAAAAAAATGTGCCACCCAGCCTGGTGGCGGTGAGGCTGAGCAACCAGGCGGAGCGGAGCAGAGGGTGACGCCGCTTGTGAAGGGACCGCCCAGTTGTCGGTGGAGGATAGACCGTCCGGTGGGAAGGGAATCCTGCAGGTGGTGAGATGTAGGTCAATGACAGCTGGAAAAATCCCCAGGTCAACAGGATGTGACCAGTAGATGGTGACGACGGGCAGGCCCCAAGTGGCCAACAACACAGTACTTCACCCCCTGTAGAAAAAAAATGAATGCGGCCAACCCAACAATATTGTCTATGAATTATAACAACCAACCCAAAAAAAAAATGAATAATGCCAATATTGGCAATTCAAAAAAAAATAAAAAATAAATGTCAATGCCGATGGATTTAAATAAATCCAACCCCAACTATATAAGTCAGAAAAAAAATATTTGATGCCGACTGTCAAATAAAATAGCAGGTCGCCCGCAGATTTGATTTTTGCCCAAACTATAGAAAATTTTGCCCTAATGGAGAAATAAAAGATGCCCAATGACTTAAAAAACTTTTGCCATGATGGAGGACTGACAGGAGATATTTTATTTCTGCAAAAACTATACGGATCGTACAAAAATGCTAAAAACCCTAGATACCTCAAATGGTTCCCAGATGAAATATGTCCAAATCGAATGAATGGGCAGGCGATCTTAGGGTTTTGAGGCCTTCAGAGTGCAATGGAGAGGTCGGATAGAGCCTGATCTACACTAGAAAATAGCTTGGTCCCCAGGTAGAACCAACTAGCTTGCAAAAAAAACCTCAAGCCTGCAAAAATCTCTGTAGCCCAACTTTCTTGATACTGGGATGAACCTTCAATGGAATGGCTCTGATACCATGTTGGAATAATGGATGTTGAATCATCTAATGAAGCTGTGGACACTTCAAAGAGGACCTGCCAAGAAGAAATTCAACCACACATGCAACTAAGGGCATGCAAATAGAGATTATCTGATTGATATTCAGAATATATTGAATATGATCTATCTGATATAGATATTTTACAAAGAGTACATATGCCTGATTATATAGACAAGAGAAAAACCTAAAATGCATAAGATGTTGCCAAGTGTTCAAATCACACTACATGTGACAACATGAAACCCTAACCAACTACCTAGGGAATGATAACAAGATGGAGATAAGTTCTAGAAAAGACAACTCATCTTCTAGAAGGGAATCTTATCTCAACAACATTATTAAATGATAAAAGTAACCTAGGACTAATATGATTAATTAATGCCTAAGTTAACTTATGCCAGTGTAATAATTAATTAATTAATTAATTACACTAACATCCCCATCATCTACCATCAACTGTACACCCTGCAGTCTCTCCACCATTGTGTGTAGTCGCTCCCTCTCCACATCAATATTCCACCACCTATGTTGTAGGATCTTGATCCATGCGTAGGCTCCTACTAGCCTAGGAGCTATGTCATTTGTAGGTTGTGGTTGATTTATCACTAGGGCTCTCTCCTCAGGGATATCCATCTCCACTCTCTCCTCATCCTATTCCCTCTTCTCTCCCACCTACCTATCCACCCTCCTCTTCTAGGGTCTATCATTTGCATCCTCCTCCTCCTCGCCTCCTACTACCTCCCCATTGCTACCTTAGGCACATGAATAGGATTAATCCTCATGAGCATTGTCTGAGTGAACCCAGAAAAGTGGTTTACAATTCAAGTGAGGAAGGAAAACTTCCAAATACCTCACCCATGCAAAAAAAAATCGTTTTGAGGGGTTTGAGTGAACTAAATGTTCAAACAAACCCAAAAGGGGTTTGGTCAAACCCAGATTTGAGCGAACCACTGTGCATGTGGGAACCCACTTTTCCCATTGTGGAAAGGGGGTTCGATTGAAGCCTGATTCGACTGAACAAGGGTTCGAACGAGTCCCCTTTTTTCCACCTTCCCACCCTATGACACAAAAGACTCCAAATTTTTTCCCCTCGAAGCTCAGGTTAAGCATGAAAATAGAGGAGACTTCACAGACCCAATTGGAAAATGGTAGTCCCCAGAATGAGATATCCAAAAAGTATAATTTTAATATGTTTTGGTTTTATTATATATGTGTTTTTTTAGTTTTATTAAACATAGGTTTTTCACCGAAAATCAAGCTCTTTATTTTACACATGTGGAAAAATAGCAAATTATCAAAATGCTTTTTAAAAAAATATTTTTGTGCTAGGTATTGATGTCGTTGATTCAGTAAAAGAAAAAAATTGAATTTCGATACATATAGAAAAAGTTATGTTATATACAGTCCGCCTATGTCTGAATTGCAATTAGTTTGACTTTGAAACTTGATTAAGGAAAAAATATTCAATAAATAAACATGAGACCAAATGAAAGTGCTAGATATCATAGATACAAATATAAATTTGAAAAAATTAGAATTTTATCCTTCATACAAAAAAAATTGTGTTGTATACGGTGAGGGTCACTTTTTAAAAATGTTGTTTTCTGAAAAAAACCAATTTTCGTGGGAGATGGAAAAAAAAGTGCAATCTGATTCCAAAATTTTTGAAAAAAAAAAAATTAGAATCTAAAGAAAAAATGTGATGAGACTCTATTTTGCATCATCTTCAAATTCCTCATGGTTTAACTGCTATAGGTGCCCGAATATGAAGATTTAGTTAAAAATAATAATTGCAGTGTCAAGTTTGGCCAAAAATCGTAAACCACTATTGTGGGATCACCCCTCCCCTACCACCATGATGCGTATCTCTCTATCACACTAGTATCATCTAGGCCCCCTCTATACATCTATACCTGCTCCTCCAACCTATCCTAATCCTACCTCACCTTGCCAGCTGACACTCTTTTCCCACATCCTCTCTCTTGGGTGATGCACCTATACCTCTCCTCTAGTGCTAGGATATCTTACCAAATCTTGAACTATTGATTGAATCGGTCTAGTCTATAAAACTCTATAATAAAGGGGTCCTTGCCGATCAGGTATCATTGTTTGTACATAAAACCCCTACATACAATTGGTCCTCTACTCTCCAGGAACTAAAATATTGATCCACATATGGACTCCATATTATTTGGTCGAATATAAGATAATCAAACACCCATCATCAATAGTTCATGCTCTGCACTTGCCTCTAGTGTATCAACCTACCATACTCAAAGGCCACTAGTAGGCCCTCCACCCCTTGCTCTGCTATCAGGATATTCAGTCGTGTAATCCAAATGTCCTCCCATAGCCATACTTGTAGTAGGGTAAAATGGGTGATGCTCACCACCCCTCTATAGCACACTACATCGATATCTCTATAGAGTTGTGCTAGCATGTATGGTCCCGATGAAAATACACCTTATCTCCTCTCCACAATTTGTTGAACAACCTCAATCATGTTGAGGCTAAGAAATATCATGCTCTTTTCTAGGAGGAGTATCCCATTAATCAAGCTGTATAGGAATAATGGAAAATATAGTGTGGTATAAATACATCTATCTATATACAACTCCTTCCCTTGATAGTGAAGGACTGTCATCCCAAAAATGGCCTACAAGATCTCTTGTAATGGCCATCTAGCCCCTCAACTCACTAGGTTTCCCCTAATCGGAAGCCTCGGTATCCTCTAGAGTCACCGTCATCCCTTGTGGGGAGGAGGAAGGTACATGTCTCTAAGCCCCATCTATCCACTTGTTTTGTTAGTAGTGGTTTATGAGCCCTAATCAGTAGGAATGCTACCATGTGTAGCAATCTCACTAGGTCCAGTGTCTCATGATCCTCTAGGGTGAAGTTGTCAATCGACAATGTGGCCGAGTGCCTCTCCTGTGTCTGCAGTGTCTATGGCCTGCATACACAAAGGCAATTTGTTAGGTCATTTTCCATTTTATTTTGTCCCTCTTCCTTCCTACCCTAGTTTCACACATTTTCCCCTATAGCATGTGAATTCACCCCTTCTTCCTTTTTGTGCATTTTCCCATCAACCTAGTGCATTCGCCACTACATCCCCCTTATGGCGAATTCATCTATTCTATTTTATTGTTCACATATTCTTCTTCCTTGGGTTTGAGATTGGCCATTTCCCACAATGGTGAACTCACATTCGCCTTTATATCTCAATGTCCCCCATTGGGCGAACTCCCATTTGCTCTTCCGTCGTCGAGAAAATTCGCATTCACCCTTCCCCTTGTCAAGCGAATTCAAATTCACCTTTTCCCCTGGAGGGTGATTGCACTCACCCTTTCCTCCTATAGGAAATTTCTCTTTCACTCATCTGGTAGCGCATTCACCTCTTCTGAAGCACACCCACCCGTCCCTTCTAGGGGCACTTTTACAATCACCCCTATCATCGTGCATCCACCTCTGTGGAACTGCATTCGCCTGTCCTTTTCCACAAGTTCACTTTTTTAATAAACAGGAAAATGCACTTTCTTAGAAAGGAAAATATCCTCATTTGTGGAAAACCCATTTTTCCTAAGCCTACTTTCCCCTCCCCTATGAAAAGTGTGAAAAGACATGCAAAGTTCAAAATTCAATGACAAGGCTCGGTTTTCAAAATATACATGTCGAGTGACAGTCGATAGGTGGTAGTACTCTCACACAATGTTGGCTTGGTGAATAATCTCCTCGTCTACCATCTCTCTCTCGATCATCCAATTGCCTCTCACCATGTGTGCACAATGAAATCAAAGTGAATAGTGACTTTTCTAATTTACTATTTATATTCACTTTTTGACTCTATTTAGCCTTTCCATTTTTACCCCCTTTTAACCTTTTTAACCTAATTTCTTCTTTTGGCCACCATTTTCACCCCGTTCGTCCATTTTCTTTCATTCAAAAGCCATTTTTCATGGTTTTTCTTGGCCGTCATGGTACCATCCATTCTTCCCTATCAAGATGCCACCTAGGGCCCCCTTTCTTCCTTGTCTATCCTCTTGAGGGGGCATAACCCTTCCTATTTCTACATTTCTTCTTCCTATCCATTTCCCTACTATACTAGGGCACCTACTAAAGTCCTCTTCCTCTTTCGAGTCGTCTGTATTTTATTTTTCTTAGAAACATCATTATTCTAATGATATTTTGAAGAGGAGAAAAATGTAGACATCTAAATTTGACAACATCCATATGGTCAAATTCAACTTCATATTTTTCTATCCTCCATCCATTTCCATGTTAATTAAATAATTCATTATTTAATTAACAATCATCTAATCCTTAACATTTCCTAAGGTGTTTAATTAGTCAATTAAATACCTTATCCCTTTCTTCTCTAAATTAAATAAATAGACCAATTTATTTAATTGTCATTTTCCCATGTGAATTAAATCAATTTATAATTCAACCTTTCTCTCTCCTCATGTTAACATCCTCCATAATCCTCCCCTAATCCATATTAATCTAATTAATCTATGATTGGGATGTGCACATCACTAATTATGATTAGTATCACATCCTCCATAATTTGCAAGTTGCCTCTAATCCATTATTAGTATACCTAATGATTTGCACAACTCTTAATCAATATTAATTAGCAGTTAATCTTGTCCTCTTGCCAATTATGGCAAGGGTACCCAAGTCAACCCTATTTAATGCTTTCTCCATTTGGAGAAGCTAAGCCCATCCCCTAAGGAATTTTTAATTACTCTTTTATTCCCCCAATATGCACATGTGGACTTTTTAATTCCACTATATTCCTCCAACCTTCTTGAAGGAATTGAACCCCAATTTTTAATATGCTTCCCCCATCCCTATGTCCTTACAAGGGGAATTTTCAATTCCTCTTGTTCTTCCTAAGGTCGATCTCCAAAATCATGGGAGATTTTAGAAGAATTTTAAATTCTTCCATTATCACATCTCCCCAAGATTTGGGGAAGATGAGACAAGTCATTTCTTTTTCACCTTCCCCAAGGTACTTACAAGTACCCCCATGTGGCTCCATGTCACCTTCACCTCACCATCTATTTTCCACATCATTCTCCACATGTCTTCATCTAATGAGTCGAGATTTCTTGAGACATCTCAACCCTTGATCATTTGCCCTAGGATTGATTATATCCCTTCATTTCCTTAGAGGCACTTTTGCTAAATATAAAGAAAATTGTTTCATTTACAACAACACTTAAGCAATCTTGAGCTCTCATGAACTTGTGACCATACCTCCATTGTTGCAGCATATTAAAGCTTCCATAGTGCATTCAATCTCACATCCATGGCCACCATTGCATCCCCATCATTTTCATCCTAGTTGTGTGCCATTTTTTCAAAGAAAGAAGCACACAAATCATCATCAAAAGGGCCAACCAAAGATCAAATTGAACAAGGTAAAATTTGTGTCTTTATTGTTTATGTTGTTTGAGTTAAACTAGGCCAATCTTGAGTGTAGGTTTGTCATTTCCTTTTATGCATTTCACTTGTTTATTTTGCATTTTTTAGTTAGGAATCATTTGCACTCAAGGATAAATAAAATTCTTCATAAAATGTTGCTTGAATCTAAAACAATATTTTTGGAGGGTATAGATACTCCAAACAATGATATTACACCAAGGAGCTAGGAGCCATTTATAAGAATGGCTAGGATTTTGTTTAAAGATTCTTTAAACAAAGGTAGATATGAATGGATCTTTGGCATAAACATTCCAAACTTGGAGATAATTAATACTTTTCTTAGGAGGGAAAAACAAATTACTCTTTTTTTTAAAGGAATCACTTTACCAAAGTAAGACATTTTTCATCAAATAAAATCGGCTTTACTTTAACAGAATCATAGTGTATGTTATAATTTACACAACTAAGCATGTTCTTATTAGAGGCATAGACCCCTCTCATTATTATGCATGGTCTACAATTTTTTTGAGTGAACACATCTTAGGATTTTACTCTATATTACTCGAGGATATTAAGACTAGATTTGGTTCAGTTTGAATCTCCTAGCACTTAAATATATTTTCATGTGGAATTCAATATGATTGAACATTAACTACATTTAAAATTGTTTAATCAAGTTATCTAAACCTTAATCATCATTGAATGTAAACAATAAAAATATTTTTACATATTTTGAAACTGTAAAATAAAATAAGAAAATGATAAATGAATATAACTAATTCCCAAATTAAAATGAATACATGCTATCTTATTAAATAAGTTGTCTAAAGTTCACTGTGATCACAAAACAACCCACATACCCATTAACCTATGGGTCCAAATGCTGCTATTATTATTTATCTTTACAACACTATATTGGTTTTTAAACATGTAGATGACATTGGTGGAACCTATAGAGGCAGACTAGGTTCAGTTTGGCGAATATATCACCAGTTGGTACAAATGTAAATGTATCCACCACTATTTCGTTGCATGGACTGCTCCTCATTGTTTGGCAACAACAGTGACAAAGGTCTATAGACCCACAAACACCATTAAATTTACATGATACCAGATTAAGGAATCCTTCTAAAGGGCTATTCAACGTAGAATATAGAACGAGTTAACCTGATACTGTGGAATGGCTTGAGATAATCCTAACAGTTTCACTGTGGCTCCCATAATCCAAATGGGTCGTCCTTATTTCGATCATTTTGTTGCACTACATCCAACGTAGTTCCTGTTTCACCTCTATTACAAAAGGAGGTGACGAGAGACGCAAGATCATCCTGTGTTTTGAGGAGCTCTGCTTGAGTGGCCGCCAGTTGTGATTGGAGATGTAATACTTGCTTCTGCAGTCGACAAATGGCGCCAGCACAACCATAGATAGGATCATTCGTTCTCATACTTGCTTCGTATACCAGGCTTGTTACAGCGTCTGCTCTCTTCTCAACCGGAATATCCTGCACAAAAATGAATAATGTTTTAAATGTTGTAATTTTAATCTGAGTTTAAATATAGTCGATCAAAAGCCCTTTATATTTAAAATACGCATGCACAGTTGAATCAACGAAATTGTTTCGATTGTAAGTGTTCTAAAAGAATCTGAAAAAACATTTGATCCATACCTGAAGGATTTTTACGATGTTGCTTGTACCAAAGAATTTGTGTACCACTAAGAATTTGTGAAGATCGTTTGGTGGGAAATAAGGAGCAAGCGCGCATTTATCTCCACATTTTCTTCATTGAATCTTGCACGCGCCACAGGGATAAACAATCCGAGACATCTGATTCAGCTGGAACAGAAATTCATACAAGTTTTAATAGTAAAGAGATGAGATCGATTTGGAAAAAGAGTTGAGTGGTAGATACATAAATTCCTAGAGCATTTCTTTCCACAACCATGTGACGCAGAAGATGACGTTGCTAATTTGGATGCATTACACGTCATCGTGAGGTCGGTTATTCGAAAGAGTTGAAAGCGTTAAAAATATGATCGTTGTATGAACGTTGATTTGAAATGAAATAGATGTTAGCGAGAATAAACTAACCCTATTGTTTTTTAAACACCTAATATAGTAAATAATATCCCAATCAATACAAATCGAACAGATAAATCCAAAAAGCTAGTAAATAATATTTTACTTAGTACAAATCAAATTTAGATGAATCTAAAAATTTACTATATTAAATAATAATGTAAATGAAAGAGGAGTATTTCAGATTGTTTAGCTATTTAATATATTTTTATAATAAAGATGTGATTTAAAATTAGATTTATTATGATTATATATTTTTGTGAACTCTTGTCCTCTATATTTTAACTTTTAAAAAATAGTTCATTTTCACTTGATATCTTATTCCATAATATAGCATTGACAAATAGCTTTGAGAGTCTAGTATGCAAAGATCAAAGTTTCACACTTCATTTTCCTGTATTCAAACTCCTTGTTGTTTCTCGCAATATTGAATGAAAACAAGGAAAGGATACAAATAAAGAAAATAAACACAAATCAACATAGATTCGTCAAGTTATTAGAATGGAGTAGAAAATATTGGGCAATATCAAACAAAAATATAATCATGTTAGAATAAAGTAATAAATGAAGACAATTTTAATATTATTTTTACGAAAGAATGTGTCATTTGATAAAAATAAAGACATCTATAGACCTCAAAATTTAGAGATTCCCTAGACTGTCATGTATGTGGATTAGAATGAAAATATTTTGTACTTTGTGTTGGTTAAACATAAATATATTAGATCTAGTTTATACTTACAAAATTTATCCATACTTGGGACTTGGTGTCTAATGATCTCTCAATTCTACCTTGTGAATTCTTAAAAAACAAGCTACAAGAGAGTGATACCCCTTCCACATTCTTGGGTTTTTTGATTGATTTGGCAATATTTAAACATACATTGAAATACAATACACTTCAACTATGTACATATGAATCCTACAATGATTGTCAGGTGATTCACATACATTGGGACAATTATTGTATTAGATATTATAGACAAAAGTGAATGATTCTTCTCGAGTGTCCTCATATTAAGATATTCTTGGATTTCATTTGTTGCATGTGTTCTCCTCCTATATGTCTATTGAATTTAAATTGATAATTATTTACATGTTTGATTTTGATTTATTATTTATGAGGATCAAGATCATGGATACATGACGATAATCTTACAACTATTTAAATGACTTAGATCCAAATAACCAAGTTGGATAACTGTCTAAAATAAATAGATAATGGGTTGGTATTCAACTAAAGGTTAGCATAAAAAATAAGCCAATCAAGCTAAGATTTTATGTATATGAGTATACGTCCATAAGTAATGACTAGATTTGAGTCCTATTATGCATAAAATTATGTTTATTATAGCTATATAAATGTATCAATATGTTGACCCAAACTAGGCAAAAAACTAAATGGAGAATGCAAAAACAATGACATTTTTACCATTACATTTTACCCCTACTTTGAGGTACATTTGACTCTCTATGTATAAATTATGCATGTATAAGTATGTAGAACTCTCAAACATGCATATGATTTCCTTTAACAAATGTTCTCCCATGAATTATTATAAGGAAAGTGATTACTGTGATTCCATGAGTATTTTCTAACTTCTAAGCTAAATTGGACATAAAAATCATAATGCTAGTCATCAAGTATACCCTATTTAATAATTTCCCCATAGGGTACAATTATTGTAAGGATATGTATTATTAGATATATAAATTTTAAACATTATAATATTAAAATATATTGATGATAAAATATAGTGTGGGATAGTCATAATCATAATAATTTGATAAATCAATAATGAAGGATAATCATGGGAACATATATAAGTACCCTGGTGTAATAATATATAGACATTTTAGCTATAAAATACATCACGAGAAGCATTACAATGGATTGGAGATAGATTCAGAGATAAGATCATTACCCCAACATGGGGAAAATAGTGATATAAACCTTAATGAAAAAAAAATCATGGAACTACAAAAAAGGCTCGCTATGAAATCAATGAGCATGGAAACACAATAAGTAAGATCAATAGGTAATGATATTTCCCTTGCATGGGAAAGATAGTGGTAATGTATTATATTCCTCTATAGCTAAAAAAACTTGTGAGATTATTAAAAAGGACCCAATATAGAATCCATGAGAACAATCATACATTAGGTAGATTGAATGACATGTCATTGAGATAAGAGAACAAGGAATGCTAATGGAATGAAGCCTATTAGGATCAATAGGATAGATAAGATTAATAACATAAGACTTGATAGTAAGGAAAGTCCCCAAATGTAGCAATTATGATTATAAGATAAGTGATATAGATCTAAATGATCAAGCATGACAAAAAGATTCCACTATGTGAAAGGGGGGAAATGTAATTCCCTAATGTAAGATCAATATGATAAATATGTAATAACATATAGGATCAAAGTGATATGGCTATGTAGAAACAATAAATGATAGGATCAAGATATGTGTTATTACAATATAATCTCAATGTAAATAAGATCTATCACAATATATAAAAATGCATGATCAATAGAGAAGGTGAAATAGCATGATGCCCCCTAGTGTAATTATATATAATAATATATGATAAATGTGAAAGTTAAGATATGGCAATATAACATCAAGATATATACACTCTTAAGAAAAGTATAGCGATAAGTCCATAATATATTAGAGATAAGATATAGTGATATGAGATCATCATGTAAACTTGGGATCCAATAATAGTGTGTCCAAATATTGGTCCTAAGAGAGAAGCCCAAAATATATATTTTTAATTGGTATTTATTATAGAAAAATTGGTCAAAAATTTAAAAATGATATAAAGTAATGTAAGTTATGAAATTTTCTATGTAGATTCAAGCTGTGAAATTTTTGAAACTTAAATAAGAATTCATGTCAGTTTTATTTTATTTTAATTCACTTATTATTAAAGTAGATTCAAGTTATAATTCTAAAAACTTAAATAGGCATTCATATCATATTATTTGTATTTTTCAATCAAATTTTATTTTTCTATTATTTTTATTGTGTGATATTATTTCATATTATATAACTTTCAATAAAAATAAACACTTTTCATGATTCATTGGAATTATATTAATGTTTCAAGAACATATATACATAATTTTTTTTTTATTACATATATTATTTATTAATAATTTTGAATTAGCACTAGCAAAAATTTTAGACCTAGATATTATTCTACAATTTATATTTTTGTTAGCATAATTATAAAAATTATGTTTTATTTTTCATTAAAATGGAAAAATCCATGTGTAGTGCAATTAAATTTCTTCATATCATTCTAACAATGTTTTTTTATTTTTTTGAAGTGTTTCTAATACAATTTATTTTCATAATGGACTAAAATTCATTGTAAGTTTAAAAATATTATATATATAAGAAAAATTGCACATGTTATTATTTTATGAAAGCTAATAATAAGGGATACTTACAAAGTGACATTTTTTAATGACTTTATTTGATCTTCCAAAAGGTGATGTAAATTTTTTTTGTCATATTTTTAGTAGGTGTGGATGAGGATCTATCATGGGTTTTATTTAAGACTAGAAGGTTCTATCCAAGGTGGTTTAATATGAGGATTTTTTAATCTAAACCCCTTAGATAGAACCCCCCTTGGCATAATAGAATTAATTTTTACAAAAAAATGTGATTTCAAGTAAAATTCAAGAAATACCACAAATGGGACACTATTGTGGGATTAGCCCCATAGTGATGTGAGATTAATATGTAAAATTTAGGATTGGAAAATGAGATAACATAATACATCCTATAAAGTAGAAAGATATGACAATAGTGGGTCATAAATGTTGAAATGCACAAGACAACTCAAAGGGGGGGCTCAATCAACTATAGAAAATAACTTTACTTTTAAACTCAATCTTCTCTCTTTAACTTCAATCTGTTATTAAATGTAAACATGAAATGTAGATAACATAAAAAAAATACTAGAGACACCATATTTATGTGGGGAACCCAATAAGGGAAAAATGATAGTGAGGATTAACTCACAATATAGTAGTAATGAAATACCGAATACAAAGACTCACTATTAGAGGGCTCACTACCCAGATACATAAGGCTCACTGCCCACATGCAAGGGATCACTTCCTTCACATGAATCACTATACATAAAGGAGGATCACTATCTAAAGAGAAATAAAAAGAGACAAATGAAGATCCACCACTAGGGTTCCACACATTCACAACTTGATCAGAAAATTGTAGATGCCAACATCTCACTACTTTCAAAAATCTAACAGCTTAAAGTATTGTTGACTTAATTCTCTCTTCTACTCTCTTCTTTCCAGACTTTCTTGCACACTTCACTTACTTGATTGATTCATGGATGGATGGAAAGAAAATTCGCTACAACTTGATTTTATTTTATACTATCTTCAACCTTAGGAACATTCTCCAAGGTTGGCTATACAATTTCATTTGCAAATTCAAACTGGGTCGACTACTCAACATTCCTGCAATGGATAAGAATGAGAGAGGACAAATTAAATATTTAATTCAGGGCCCAAAAAATATCTTGGATCAACAACATTCTTTCTTGAGACAATGAAAAAGCTTAGTGTAATCTGTAGACACCAGGTAAGTGAAACCTAATGAAAACACCAATGATCTTTGAAGTACATAGAGAAAATGCAGAGCATAAAATTAGAGCACACTCAAAACACATTTCAACACTTCTTTCATTATTTCTCAAATTTTCTAAAAAGTACTTGGCAAAAACACAACTACAACTTCATTAATAGCTCCATGTACTCTAAGCACTTCTAGAGTATCTCAACTATACAAATACCATATGTAAAAAACATGAACTGTGTTGAAATCAATGACAACACCATCAAACATATCCATACTTGCAACAATCTCCCACTTTGTCACTGATGGAAACACATGATATGAAAAAAAAAACCATCAAAGACAACATGTACATGATTTTCAGAAGCAACAACCTGTCAAGCACAAAAATTTTGCATGACTCTCTCTCTCTCCCCCCCTTTGACATCAATGGAAAAGGAAATTATTTTCATATAAATCTCTATTCACTCCCCCTTAGGAGTACACCCACATCACATACTGCAACAATGCACTTCTCTACTTCCCCTAAGGAGTAAACCTCCATCATCAATCCAGAACAAAAGAAGTCTATGAATCCACTAGACTAATGCATCTCCATGTGCACTTAATTCAAAGAAGAAGGGGTAGCAACCCCTAACTTCCCTCTGAGATTCTCAAAAGTATCCTTCAGAAGGGCCCTAGTGAATATGTCTGCAACTTCTTATTTGTTAGGTACATATTCAAGTCTAACTTGATTCTTCAGTACTTTCTCCCTCAAGAAGTGATACTTGATAGATATGTGCTTTGTTCTAGAATGAATCACTGGATTCTTTGAAATGTTTATAGCACTTGTATTTTCACAAAATATAGAAATAGGTTCATTACTTACCACACCTATGTCCAACAAGGTTTGCTTCATCCAAAGTACCTATGTATAGTAGGATGTTGCTGCAATATAATCTACTTTTACAGTGGATAAATAAATTGAATCATGTTTCTTGGTCAACCATGTAACTATCTTCCTCCAAGGAAGAATGCACCACCACTTGTACTCTTTCAGTCATCTACACATCCAACCCAATCTACATCAATGTAGGCATTCAATATGAAATCATTGTCCTTCGAATACCATAGCCCATAATCTGGAGTTCCTTTAAGATATCTAGATATCCTCTTCATAGTTGTTACATGTGCTTCCTTACGTTCTCTTTGAAATCTTGCAAATAAACATATATTGCATGCATGATATCAGGTCTAGTAGTAGTAAGATATAACAATCCACCAATCATATATATGTACATGCTCTGATCAACTTTAGCATATTCATCTTTCTTACTCGGCTTAAATCTAGTTACCATAGGGGTACAAACTAGTTTGGAGTCATCCATTCCAAACTTCTTTAGAAATTCCTTAACATACTTGGATTGTGAAATGAATATTCCTTTTTCAATTTGATTTACTTGAAGTCCAAGGAAGAAATTCAATTTCCAATCATAAACATTTCAAATTATTTTTTCATCTCTTCCATAAATATCTTATACATACCTTCATTTCCACCAAATATGATGTCATCAACATCTATCACAACTATCAATATCTTGTTTTTCTCAACCTTGAAGTAAAGATTGTTGTCTATGGACCCTTTGTTGAATCCTTTCTTTGTCAAGTATTTATCTAGTCTTGTATACCAAGCTATGGGAGCTTGTTTAAGTCCATATAATTCCTTATTTAATTTATAAACCATGTCCAGTTTTTCAGATAGTTGAAAACCTTTTGGTTGCTCCATACATACTTCTTCTTGTAGTTCTCCATTCAGAAATGCAAACTTGACATCCATGTGATATACTTTAAAGTCTTTATAAGCTTAAAATTCCAATAAATTTGAATGGATTCCATTCTTGCTACAAGTACAAAAGTTTCTTCAAAATCTATTCCTTCAACCTGTGAATATCCTTTGCATACAATTCTTTCTTTATTCCTTACGACTTCACCATCTTCATTCAACTTGTTTTTGAATACCCATTTTGAACCAATTACATTCTTGTTTGTAGGTCTAGGGACTAGCTCCCATGTCTCATTCTTCTCTATTTGGTGTAGTTCCTTTTTCATTGCTCTAACCCAACTTTCATCATTACATGCTTCATTCACAGTATTAGGTTCTATTTTAGAAAGTAAACATGGCTTTACCTCAACCACTTTTGTCTCCGATTATCTATTCCTCTAGATGATTTTTCTGAACATATTTAGGGGTCTTAAGTGCAGGTTCTAGAATCTCTTTTTTTTCAGCTCTTTGTTCTTTCTCTTCATTTTCTTCTTCTTGTATTTGTACGCAGATAGGACAATTAGGTTCAAATTTATTTATTTCCATTGGTCTATACATAGCTTCATCAACCTTTACATTAGAAATTTTAATTATTTTCCCTAGTCTCTTATTAAAACGTCTATAAGATTTGTTGTTGTTTGAATATCTATGGAAAATTCCTTCATCACATCTAGCATCAAACTTTCCAAGATTTTCATCATCCATTCTAATGTAACATCTACTTTGAAATACCTTAAAGTATTTAATGGTAGGAGAGTTACTAGTTCATAGATCATAAGGGGTCTTGGTTCTGTTACCTCTGATATGGAATCTGGTAAGAATGTAAACAACACTGTGGATTGCTTCTCTCCAATATACATCGGGAACATTTTATTCTTTCATCATAGTTGTGGCAATTTCTTGAATAGTTTGGTTCATTCTTTCCACAACTCAATTTTGCTGAGGGGTTCTAGGAGTAGAATAATGTCATTTTATGTCATGATCGTCATAGAATGTATTGAAATTACCAGATGTAAATTCTCCACCTCTATCAAACTTTAAGCATTTTATTTTTAGATTTACCTTATTTCCTACTCTTTTCGTAAATACTTTGAATCTATCAAGAGCCTAAGCCTTTTCTCTTCGAAATGTAACCCATGTAATCCTAGAATAATCATCAATTAAGAGAATAAATTACCTATCACCATTTAGGATTTTTGTTCTTATAGGACCACAAAGGTCTATATGGATTAATTCTAGCATTCAGTAGATGATTGATCCTTTCCTTTAAAACCATTTCTTGTCTGTTTTCCCATCTAACAACTTCTCTAGATTGAATTTGAAGGCTTTATGATTTTAGGTAGATCTCTGACAACTTCCATAGAATTGATCCTGATTAGATTATCAAAATTCACATGTCCCATCCTCTGATGCTAGAGCCAACTCTCATTGATCTGAGAAACAAAATAGTGACCATCTCCACCCTTAATTTGATATATGTTTCCATGAGTTCTTCTTATAGCTACTACCAAAGTTTCAGATTCTTTCTTGATCTCACAAGTGTTATCTTGAGACACAAGCTTAAAACCTTTGCTACACATTTTTCTAGCACTTAAATATTATGCCTTAAACCTTTTACATAGTAAAAATCATCAGTATTATTTTTTCCATCAAAACTAATTATTCCTTTGCCAACAATCGTACCCCCAGAGTCATCTCCAAACATGACTATACCTCCATCATACTTCTCAAGTTTAGTAAACTTACTCTTATCTCGAGTCATATGATTTGAACATTCGTTGTCAATTACCCAAAAGTATTCATCATATCTGGCATGAAAAAAAGTTACCACAGTACCTTCTGTTTCATCCTTCTAGATTTCTGCACCAGATTCTTTTGCATATCTCCCATGGTTAGTAGATACAATTTTTTTTTCTAGGGTTAGGAACAAACATTCATCCTTATCTTCCTCAAAGTTGGATTCATCAGTAGAAATATGTGCATCTTCTTTGACATAGTACAATTTCTTGAACTTCCTATCCCTTTTATCATTGTGATTGTTATTATTATCCTTATTCTTCTTTTGTGTAGGTCTATTAGGACATCTTGATGTATAATGACCAATATTTCCACAACTTAAACACTTAAATGACAACTTACCTTTGTATTTACCAGTACCTTTCTACAACCTCCTTGTGAAATTTTCTTCCAAATCTTCTGAATCATCATCATCCAAGTCATCTCCCATCTTCATTGCTTTAAAGGCTATTTTAGTCTTCTCTTTATCTCTTTCAATTTTTCTCATCTCAAATGTAGTCAGGACACCAAATAGATGGGTGATCCCACAATAGTGGTTTACAATTTTTGGCCAAACTAGACATTGAAATTATTATTTTTAACTAGATCTTCATATTCAAGCACCTATAGCGGGTAAACCGTGAGGAATTTGAAGATGATTCAAACTAGAGTCTCATCACATTTTGTTTGTAGATTATAAACATATATTTTTTATTTTTTTTGAAATCAGATTGCACTTTTTTCTCCATCTCCCATGAAAACTAGTTTATTTCATAAAACAACATTTTTAAAAAGTGATGCTCACCGTATACAACATAAATTTTTTCTTATGAAGGATAAAATTCTAATTTTTTTCAAATTTATATTTTTAACTATGATATCTAGCACTTTTATTTGGTCTCATAGTTTTTTATTGAATATTTTTTCCTTAATCAAGTTTCAAAGTCAAACCAATTGCAATTCAGACATAGGCGAACTGTATACAACATAACTTTTTCTGTATGTATCGGAATTCAATTTTTTTTTTTAATGGATCAAGGACATCAATACCCAGCCCGAACATATTTTTTAAAATTTTATTTTGATAATTTGCTATTTTTCCACAGGTGTAGAACAAAGAGCTTGATTTTTCAGTGAAAAACCTATGTTTAATAAAACTAAACAAACACATACATAATAAAACCAAAACATATTAAAATTATATTCATTGGATAGCTTGTTCTGAGGAATTCCTAATTCTTTTTGGGTTTGTGAAGATTCCTCCCTTTTCATCCTCAACCCAATCTCCGAAGTGCCAATTTTTAAATATTTTTTTGTGTCTGAGATGGGAGATGAGGGATAAGGGTTTTCGTTCGAATCCATAGGGGTTTGAGCGAACCCCTTCAAAGAGGTTCGCTCGAAGCCCTTTCCTATGCATATTTTTGGTTTTTTTGGTGACCAAGATTCAAAGGGTTTCGGTCGAACCCTAGTTCGAGCGAACCCCTTTTTGGTTCCATCCAACCAATAGGTTCGTACGAACCCCTAAAATCACTTTTTTTCCCTTGGGGTCATTTTTTGTGAGTTTTCCTTCCTCACTTGAATTGTAAACCACTATTGTGGCATCACCTATATGCTCCTTGGTAAATGTCTTCGGATCATTTTTTTCTTGAAGAGCAGATAATTTTTCACTATAATTTTCTATTAAGGTCATCAATATTTTCTCAATTATATCTTCATCTGACATGGTACAACCTTGATTCTTGTTTTTTTTGCTATAAGTTCAACTCTCTGATAATAGCTTGCAATCTCTTCTCCCTCTTCCATTCTCAAGTTCTCAAATTTTTGCTTAGCAGTTAGTTTCCTTGAAATTTTTACGCTATCATTCCCTTCATAAATGTCTTTCAAATTTTTCCATACTTCATGAGCAGTAGCTAAACAAATAATTTTTTTTCTTTCAATTTTAGATAAGGCACTAAAGATAGCATGCCTTCCTCTTTCATTCTCTTCAAAGGAAACAATCTCATCAACAGAGGAAGGACCAGTTTCTAGTATCACATAATTTTTCTCCATAGCTTTCCAGGTATTGAAATTAAGTGAAATTAGATAAATTATCATTTGTTCTTTCTAGTCACTGTAATCAGCTCCATCAAAAATAGGAATCTGCAACTTGTGCACCATCTGATCTACCTCAAGCAGTTAGGCTTTTCACTGAGGAACCAGATCTTTGATAGCAATTATTGAAATGCACAAGGATATGTGCATTATCATCATGGAAAAAATAGGCCCTTAAGTGGCAATAAAAATCAAGAAAATTAGAGTTAGGCAACTTGACCTAAAAATTTCAATAAGTTATCTATATTATTTTAAAAATATGTAAAAATACAATCTGTAGAAAATTGAATTTAGTTTCTAAAATACTTGGTTTATTTAAAAAAAATAAAAATCTATTTGGTGAAAATTTGAAATTTCAAGACAATAGTACTTAAATTTCAAGGAAAAAATAAGAAGCAGGTGTCTGTCTAACCACCCCAGCCACAATAAAATGATAATATTTTTAATAATATTTAATATATATGTAGAGGACTCATGTCCCGATGTGATTTATATTTTTTTGTAATTTTTTTCCAAGTAAATAGTCAATTATAATTTTTTTATTACAAATTTAAAAAATAATTAAAACTCGTATGTCTAAGCACCTTAACTTGGTCAAAACTTCATGAAATTCATTTTTTTTTTTTAATCCTATACTATGTGAAGCATAGAATGTGATTCATGTTTTAGATTCAAAAAATGTGATATTGTCTAAAAGATATAGATGTTTTTCAATCAACCTATCAATTAGGACTTTAGTCATAATTCAAATAGAAAATGAATAATAATTATTTATTAAATTCAAAGTACATCATAATTTATATTGGTGGAAATATGAGAATCTCCTTTAAAAACCCTTTTCGTTTCATCAAATTTAGGTTAAAAAAGGTCGTCAGCCACATGGGCCATCATATCACTTACATATCGCGACTTTTTCACCCATCATGATCATGCACACACTCACAAGACAACTGAGAGGAGGGCAATGAATTAGGTGTAAACATGAAATGCCAATAACACAAAGCAAACACCAAAGACACCATATTTATGTGGAAAACCCAATAAGGGAAAAACCATGATGAAGATTAACTCACAATATAGTAGTAATGCAATACCGGATACAAAGGCTAACTGCCCAGATACAAAAGGCATACTGCCTAGATGAAAGAGCTCATTGCCTTCAAATGACTCACTGTCTAGAAAGGAGGCTTAGTACCTACAGAGAAATAAAAAGAGATAAATTAAGATCCACCACTAGGGTTCCACACATTCACAACCTGATCATAAAATTGTAGATGCCATCATCTCATTTCATTCAAGAATCTAACATCTTAAAGTATTGTTGCCTTAATTTTCTCTTCTACTCTTTTATTTTTGCACTTGTTCGCACACTTCACTTACTTGCTCGATTAATGGATGGACGGATATCGAATTCGCTACAACTTAATTTTATTTTATACCATCTTCAACCTTAGGAATATTTGCCAAGGTCGGCTATACAATTTCATTTACAAATTCAAACTAGATTGGCTAATCATAATTCATGTCATGGATAAGAATGAGAGAGGACCAATTACATATTTAATTTAGGACCCAAACCACATCTTGGACCAAGCACATGCTTTCTTAAGACAATGCAAAAGCTTAGTGTAACGTGTAGACACCAGGTCGACCAAACCTAATGAAAAAACCAATGATCTTTGAAGTACATGCATCTCTAGCAAGATAATCACACGTGCATCACTTTGTTAGAGTAATAAGTTATTATGCTTAATTAATTATATCATACTGGTTAATTAATTAAGTCACTTATTCCTTTAGTTGCTTAAGCTAAACTTAGACACATTAATAATTATTTATTAATTATTAAGTGTGCACACTAGGGTTTCATTTAGGGTTTCCCTTTTAGGGTTTCTTGATCTCCTTCATAAGGATTGATCTCTTTGTAATAATTTGAGATTCTAATAATGCATTTTACACTTTGAGGTTTACAGAACTTTTTGTTTGTTCTAAATGTCTTTTACATGTGATAGGTATCCATTTGCATGCAAGTGATCTTGGTTTCTAACATGGTATTAGAGCTCCAGACCTGCCACTGCCTGTTCGTGATCTGAACATATGGCCTTTCAGTGAGTTTCAAGTGTAAGGGTTTTTACAGGTATCTTTTTTGCAAGATCTAGTGGTAGCCAATTTTTTGGGACACTTTGGGCTCAAACGGACATCGCCATCGCGTTCGCAGTGCCCAAAAACCCTAGAAATGTCTATCAGAACGTCCATTTTCATGAAGTTGGTTTATGAGGCAAAATGTTTTTGGTAGGAAGGCCATACGGCCTCCCTAGCATGCGTTTGGAGGCACGAAAATAAAAAATAAATTAAAACAACCAATTTTCTGGGGGTTCACACTGGGACCTCTAGTTCACATGGCTCCCACTACCGCCACACCACCCGAGGGCCACCAGGCGGCCACCGGCCCGCCACCATCGCTGGCCTTCTCCACTGCAGTGCTGCCTCCCAACCAAGCCCCGTGGACTCATTCTGGATCAGCCTCGGTGACATGGATGACCAAGGGCCCATTGCTAGCCCCTGAAGGCTCCAGCTTCAGTGCCAATGTCATATGGGGGACCAAGAGCTCCGCACCTGGCCCCCTATCAAATACAGCCTCCTGCCCCTGGTCATATTAGCGACCAGGGGCTCCGATGGATTTTTACTGCATGGGGAGGCACTTTTGTGCCATGATGGCCTCTAGGCCATCAAATTTATCCTCATGAACTGCTGATGTCAGCGTCCATACAGCATTGTTTGTCCCCTCCTAACCCTAGTTTGCCCTAAAAGAGCAGTTTTTTATTTTTGGCATAACTTGGGCATACAGTATCGAAATCGGGCAAACGAGATAACACCAGAAATTTGATTTCGAGTAATTTCATTTGGTGCAGTTTATTTTGTAGTATTTCCCTATTTTATTGCATTTATTTATGTTTGAAGTTAGATGTTTATTTTATGCTTCCAAGCTCATAACTTTTTGCCATGATCTCTGATTTTCGTTATCTTCACGGCGTTGGAAAGGTATTGAGGAGCTCTATGCTGTTGTTCATGAAATTTTTTCTGTATCTATCCCAAGTTTATCATTAATCAAGATTTACCTTGATGGGTGTTTTGGAGATTACTTGGATGTTTTGACAGTTGAGAGAGTGCAACTTGCATCTTTGCACTTCATTTTTAGTGATACATCATTCAATAATCAACTATTGCTTCATAGATTCCTGGTTTGTTCCCATTTGGAGTTTTCGAGTGTTTTGAGGCATCGGGTCTATTGTTGCTTTTTTCATGATTCCTTGAGTCAATCAGTGACTCTCATTTGGTTTCAGTAGTAGACAAAAGTATCTTTCCTTGCTTGCCAAATTTCGGTTCCAGTGTTACTCTACAGTGTTCTTCCAGTGCTTCTTTGTAGCATGTCATATCATTGTAGGGGGGTTTTTCCCACTAGGTTTTCCTTCTCTACCTTTTTCTTGCATTTGTAAATGGGTACCTAATTAGTCCTAGTTGTTGGGACCCATCTTTTATTGCATGCATCTTTTTCTAGTGTTTTAGCTTCTTCCTAAGTTCATCTTAAGGGGGGGTGTTAGAGTAATAGGTTATTATGCTTAAATAATTATATCATACTGGTTAATTAATTAAGTCACTTATTCCTTTAGTTGCTTAAGTTAAACTTAGGCACATTAATAATTATTTATTAATTATTAAGTGTGCACACTAGGGTTTCATTTAGGGTTTCCCTTTTAGGGTTTCTTGATCTCCTTCATAAGGATTGATCTCTTTGTAATAATTTTAGATTCTCAATAATGCATTTTTACTTTGAGGTTTACAAAACTTCTTGTTTGTTCTGAATGTCTTTTGCATGTGACAGGTATCCATTTGCATGTAGGTGATCCCAGTTTCTAACACACTCAACACACTTCACCAGATATTTTAGAAACTCTGAGAACACCTCAGGTACATCCACAACAATTTCAACAAACTTCATTCACAAAGAACACTTCATCGGTCCAACCGAACCAATCAACAAAACATAAAAGCTTTAGAGCAGGTCTTCCAGACTGCCAAACAATAAGAAAAATTATCGGAACACAAAAATCATTAGAAAGAGTCATCTCTGAGATCGGTAAGATCTGAAACCAAATATCAAGAGACTATGGAGCAAAAAAATTTCTCCCAATCCACAACTAGATAGTTTTTCCAAACCAGTTCACACATCAGTGAACACATCTTCTACTTGCCATCGACTCAGAAGATAAAACTTATTATATGCGATCCATTGAAGCTTACGAACATACTTAAAGATCTGCATAGGCATAGGATAAACAAAAAAAAAATGTGGAGCACAATACCAAAGCACACTCAGAACACACTTCAACATTGTTTTCATTATTTCTCAAATTTTCTCGAAAGCACTTGGCAAAAACACAACTACAACTTCATAAATATAGCTCCATGTACTCTAAGTGATTATATAGTATCTCAACTATAATAACACCATCTGTAAAAAACATGGATAATGTTGACATCAATCACAAAAATAATGACAACACCATCAAACATATCCATACTTTCAACAATAAACAACATGATTTGAATGTAAATTTAAGAAAATTATAAATCATAGATGAGAAATAATTAATAACATGCTTTCAATAATTTTATATAACAATAAATGATCATGGACCAAATGATAATTTTAGGTAGATATGATAACAATAGATAGATTTATGCAATTAAAAAAAACTTTAAGAATCTAGATCACTTATTGTATAGCATAAGGTAATTCCCTATGAACCTATATCACTTAATGCAAGTAGATATAGGTCAATAATATAATAAAATAGATCAATGAATATAGGAACTTAGGATAATGGTCTAAGAAGTTTGATCAAACAGTGTAGGAACATTTGTATGTGAAGAAAATAGTAATGAAGCCCATACCATATGAACAAAATATTAAAATTTAAGAGGCAAAGGATCATGAAAGTAAGAGATACCCAACAAAGAGTGACTAGATAAGATATTCAACACTGTGATAGTAAGAGATAAAAAATGCAAAATGCAAAGATGAATCATGATACAACCAAGTGATAGAAGAAACATAAATATCTCCCTATGTGGGTTAGGAGGATATGAAGTAAATATGAATATAAAGAAAAAAACACATTCCCCCAAGTGATGCAAAAATAAATATGGAAGCTAAAGAGACCCCAAAAGATAGAGTAGATGCGGAAAGTGATCAATACAAAATATAAATCATAAATCAAGGAAAAGCAAGAGAAATATTTAGATAATGAATCGATCTCTCATATCAAGAAAAATTTATCTTATTTTATTTGTGACCTCAATGCATATCTTTCATTTGTCTAGGAATTCTTAAATTTTATGTTGGAATATCATGCATCTATGGTTAGAATATCCATATGTATAATAAGAAGTATAAATATAACAAGGATGGAAAGATAAAGAATAATAAATTAGTTAAAATTCTATGCTACTCTTATGTGAACTAGATCTAGAGGAAAACTCAATGAAAGCATAAGAAAAATTAAAAATGAAGTATAGAGAAAATAAGATGAATGAAACCATGTTTTAAATCTCTACCATATAAGTGCAATATAAGATAGCCCATTAATAAGATGTAATTATCTATGTGCATATAAATAGTAAGACTTAATGTTTTCACATACAAATAAGAATCTATAGTATCATCATAATGATTTTATAATTTATCTTCACAAAAAAATATAACATCATTGTGTAAAGGAAATGAAGTATGAACATATCCAACATAATCAACTAATATAACATCATGAGTGCATAAAATTTTATGTGAAACAGGGATATTAATAGAAGTATCATCATAAGGATCATCATCATGCATAAAAGAAGGAAACTCTTCAAACTTACAAATATCTGGGTTTTCGTGATATAGAAAGGATAGGTGATTACATTGCATGATAGTATCAAAGATAGGTAGGAAAAATGGTGTATCCTTGGTAGAAGAGTTTTCAAAAATGTTATGAGATAAGGTATCATCATGAAAAGAGTGATATAAAGACCTATAGCTCTCTAATGTCATATAGTTTGCATTCACTAACTACACAGAGGGGAAATATAAGAAATGATGAAATATAACCTCCATAAAGATGGCATCCATATCCAAAGCATATAATTGAATATTGGAAAGATGCATCATGTAAAAGATATAAAATGAATGGATATTAACAAATCAAAGACGATACCTTTAAAGGCACTATGATTTACAAGAGTTAGGTTGGGAAAACTAGGGTTTGTAATGTGTTGGTTAACAAGTTTTTCACCTAACTTTATGTTTTATTGCCCATGGAAATGACAAATGTCACAATAGTTGAACTGATATAATAAGATTTACTATTGAATTCTCTACTTATTTTACAAGGTGGAAACTACCTTCAAAGATATTCAATGAATAGAAACTCAGACTACTTTCAACCAGAAAGAAAAGAAATGTGTTTCTTTTAAATAGAAATATTTGAAAGACATAACAATATATAAATATAAATTAAAGTTAAAATAGTTTAACCATATTTAGAAACTAATGAAACTCTTCATCTAAACTCAAAACCATTTCCATAAAAAGTCATCCAAAGATAAACATTCAGTAAAAATGCAATTAATCAAGTGTTCACAACCTCAACATAGATAACCATGGCAAGATATTCAGAATAAAAAATAAATCCATACACAACAATTCAAAGATTATGCATGTATGAACTTCACCATACAAGTTTTTTATATTGAAAGATAACTACAGAAACTTCAAAACATAAAAGTTGTTCTAATGAGGAAAATCAAAGTTTTTCCTAAAAGATCCTAACTGCACCTACTAAGCCCATATTTAAAGCATAACCAATTGTCTTTGGCAACAATTTCTTGAGAAAAATTGTACTACATCATAAAAATAGTTTTTAAACTTAAAAGAGCCAAAATTAAAGAAGTATCATGAAATACTAAAAATAACTATGCATCACTCTTTTTTGCTTCCTCACCTTCATCTTTTAGAACTTCAATCGCTTCTTGCTCCAACAACTTTTCCTGTATTTTCATCCTAGACTTGTAATCAAGATACCTGGTGACAATTACAAATATATCTTTAGTCTCGAGTGTTGTGGTGATTTGTAGTCTGGTTCTCCACCTGGCTAAAGTAATATCAGATTCGATCAATGTCTCAGATCTTCTATTTTCCTCAGATTTGTAAGATTTTAGGTGAATCTGCAATTTATCGAGTTTCAAGAAAGACTTCCAAGTTACTATATCAAGATCAACTATTTCCTTATGAAATGTCTCCTTGAATTTCAAAGAAACCTCCCTCATATTTAGAATCTTCTCATCAAACTCATTAGTAATTTCCACACCTAGATTATGACAACTATCTTTGATCTCCACTAACATTTCAAAGTATCGCTCAAGGGTTTTATTAATTTCTCCTACTAGGTTATCATACATTTGTAGTTTCCATTCCAATGAATCAGACTAGGAAGGGTCCAACTCCTTAGGATCACTCACAATTTTCTCACCGACTAGTATCATCCGATCCATTGAAATTAATTCTTTCATTTCTTGAAAGAGAACATAGAGGCTAGTATGCTCCTTCCTGACCTGTTCAAGTTCTATCATGATTTATTTTCTCTTATTGGTAATCCGAGAGTAGGAGAGTATGGATTTATGAATAAATAAAATGGACTCCTGAGATATATTGTCAATCCATTCACTAGCTACTCTGAAGTAACTTAGATTCCTTTTAATTTGTTGAATGGCAAGGATATCGATATCTTCTACCTAAGAGCTTGAGGCTCCATTAGGTGTCGAAGGAGTAACCATAGAATAGATAAAGTTACCCAAAGAAAGGACATGAGATTGTAACTTCATCTTCTCTTTTCTCTCTTCTTTCACCCTCTTAATCAAAGCATTAACAAAATAGTTAGCATGGTATACATCACCTTCAAGTGTTGGAAGCCCCCTATCAACATGTGTAATTTTGTAATCTACCTCAGTTATTTCATTATCACCTGATTCCTTCACAAGATCAACAATTTATAACACTTAATTTCCAAAGGTGGTATCAGTTAACATCCACCTCAGACCTTTTTTCACTCTCTAGATGTGCCCAAAACTCATTTAACTTAAAAGGTCTGAGATCAATATCCCTTACGTCGAGCCAACGATTCACAATTCTGAAGTGCATGTGCCCTCAGTGCATATAGAATCATGCATACACCAAGAGAAGTAGTTTGTAGAAAAATGAAATGCAACTAAAACATCTTGAGAAAATTTCACCACCTAAAAAAATGTCATAGGTAAGACGTGCATTTGGTGCTACATTAATATGGTACTTTATTTCAATCCTCGAAAGAAGAAACCCAAAGATTTGCATGTATTTTGAAGACTCCTGACAAGACATCTTTAGGTTGTACTGTACACATCTTTAAATGAATTGGTGATGCTTCGAAAGAAGCAAAAAAGACTATGTCGCCCAATCGTGAAAAATTGAAACTTAAGAACCAAAGTCAAAAGTTGTGAAGTTACAAAATCTCCCGACTTCCCGACCACACAAGATAGACCATCCTATTAAATCTCTTGACATTAAGGAAAATACCAAGATGGGCTATCAGATAGTTACAAAACTTACAAACTCTACAATAAGGTTGGGAAATATTGGGTGCCAACGACTTAAGTTATGAAACTCAAAGAGACTATGACAAGAGGTTCTAAAACCAACAAATACCACGACAAAGGCAAGGGACTACAGACTCGGGCGAGATGAAGGACTTAACACCCTAGAAAATGACACAATTATAAAAGCCTAGTAAAATGACACCTAGAGGTAACATAATGTAACCCTAAATCATAAACATGAGATGAAAGGACAAGCAATATCAAGATCTATGATAAATGTGAAAAAATAGTTTTGTATTAGATTCAAAACCATAGATACAAAAAGTATGTTTGGTGGGCTTCTCAAGTTCATCAAAATGAGATGGAAAAATTAAATGTCCTTAATGTTTAATCTATGTTAATTAAATAAATATACGTCAACATAGATTTGATGATTTGCTAGAGCGGAGTGGATTAGATGAGATATATTAGACATAAAGTATAATCACACCATATACAGTGATATATGAAGAGATAAATTTCCTCTTTATAACTGAAGGTTAAATTTTGATTGATGAAGAAGTGAGATCCGCATGCCTAGAGATGCCCTAGCTAATCATTTATATACATCAAAATCATAATATTTGAGCCTTTGCTTCATGCAAGGTTAATTTAATGTTCTAGATCTAGTTTGTAATTATGAACTCAACTCTAACAATCTTTATATTTTATCAAGTGAGCTCCTAGATAATAGACTACTAGATAATGATATCCTCCTTCACCCTCTTATGTTTTTTTTAAGATGATAGTATTTTGAAAATACATTGATAGACAACATGCATTAGAAATGCACATAGATTATAGATTAATTTCTAAGTGATTCACATGCACTAGGATGAGTGTCTGTCAAAATAGGCTAGGGACAAGTATGAATGCGACTATTCTTAAATGTTTATGCAATGAGAAATTCCTAGGTTTCATGTCTTGTGTCTTCTCCTCGATTGTAGTGAATCCAAATTAACATCTTCTAAATGAGCATAATACCAAATTATGAATGTTTATGTAAAACCAACTTTTTACTAAAGTTTGAAAATGAGGACCAATCAACTAAAATGTTTGCTTTTTGATGTATTTATAAGGATCAAGATCATGGCAGAATAACCTCACAATTGTAGACACAACTTAAAATAGACACCCAAATTGGATTAATGTTAGAAAAAATAAATTATAGATTAAAAATTAAATTAATGATCAAAATTGTACATATAACTCTTAACACGAAATTTCGAACATATTAACATAAAGATAAATAATGAACATAAAACTAGATACAATACCAAACTAAATTCAAAACTAATGAAAATTACATGCATTTTCAACTTTACACTTTATGTATATTCCACGAAGGGGTTCAAATTTCTACTCTACCGTACCACTTTCTCCCTACTATAGAGCAGGCACGTAAACTGTACACTTTTCGGCTTGAAAACGAACGTCATGCATGCGTGTTTGGTGTGAAGGAAATAAGTCTCGTTGCATGTACGGAGTAAGGAAATAAGTGGAATTCTACTCTTTCGACTCCGCCCGGAGCAAATCGATAATTTTCTTGGGTTCCGCTTTATCGACAGGGGCTTGACGATCTGCCTTGAAGAGTTTGTCGCATCCCTAAGCTATACTACATTTTAATGTCCGCTCTCTGTCGTAAGTGTCGGTCATATAAGACAACACGGGAATTCCATGGGCGGACGTTTCTCATGGGCCCCGATGTACCTCAGTCTCTTTTGACAAACTACTTCATCCAACTACCCAATAATCAACCGACTTATGTCAGCCATACAAACTAGCACTTGCATCGAAAGGAGGATTGTAATTTATAGAGGATGGCTGCAAGATCCTTTTGGCTTTTGTATTTATGATGTGAGATTATAAAACAATACGCATTTATAAACTTACATCTAACTTTGCATTATGTGGAAATTAATGTAATTTTTCTATGTTATTGTTGATGAATTTAAATGTAAAATAAAATATGAAATGGAAAATTAAGAAAGAAAATGTGGCTAATTTATTAATGTTTGTCTTTCTTTTGTTACCTCTACAATAGTCTCTTGTAAATATTTTATGTTGATGGGTTATCTTTTTTCCATTTTTTTGTTGTGAATGTTGTTTTGTGTGTTTGGTGGAATATGTCAATTCTAGATTTAGAATACTGATATGATTGTTGTGATGTGCAGTCAAGAGGGTGGACTCGAAGGACTTTTACAATACCCCATGCTTGAAAAACAATTTTACAAAGCTGTGTTATTTTATGAACCATCTCTTATTCATTTATGCACATATTTTAATTTGATTGACATCCCTACCCTCTAATCAATATTGATATCCTTGCATCTCCAAAAAAAGAAAATACATATTACATAGATATAAAGTTATATTCACATAATCACATATTATTTAATTTCACATGAATTTATGTTATAGAATTGTTTACAATAATAATTACAAAACATGTTATATAGAACAAAATTATATTTTTCAATTAAAATTTGACAATATTTGCTCATTGATAAAGAACGTAAATTGGTATGTTTTGTGGCTCGAGAAAAATTCACGGCCAACAATTCACCGTCATGGAAAATTCACTGACAAAAAATTCATCGCCAGCAATTCACCGCGGCGGAAAATTAACCGCATTGATATTTTTTAATATATATTTCAAAAACTTTAATTTTATTAAAAATATTAGTGCAGTTAATTTTCTGCCGCAGTGAATTGGTGGTAGTGAATTTTCCATGGCGGTGAATTGGTGGCAGAGCATTTCGTTTAGTGAATTTTTGGTGATGAAGTTGTCAGATGCCATGTTTTGTATGATTTTACTTATAAACAAAGTGAGATGAAAATATCTATTTTCATACAAACATGTTAAAAGGAAACACTTGTCGTTAGCTACCCTCTACTCTTGTTGTGTATGTTCTCAACAATATACTATTAATTTCTTAATAATAATTCTCTCCACTTATTGTTTATCATTCACTATTAAGTGTTCTGCATGTTGCACATGAACCATCAAAAAAATATTTGGCGATTAGGGAAAGAGGATTCCCCCAATTAGACCCCTAGGGTTTCTCACCTAGGAGCTACTGATTGAGAAATGACTCTCTTTCCGCTTAATGATATTCTTTTTGGTGATTTCATTCAAAGGGTATGGGCTGAGTATAGTTGTGTTGTGTGTGAGAAGTGTGGCTAAATGTTGGAAATAAAATGAAGCTAAGCTAACTACGAAATGTAAAAAAAAGAAAATGTAAACTATATACAAGATAAATTAACTGACTTAAATGTATGCAATCCAAAAGGAAACTGGAAAATAGAAAGGATTGTGCACCTGGGAATTGAAACTTGCAGAAGAGGAGTCCTGGAATGTTCTAAAATATACTGGAAATCTACATAGGGACACTTAAGCTAGAATGGGCGACCTAGTTCTTATACTAAGAAAATTTGTCAGAGTGGGTTTCCACTAAAAGGGTATCCGAAAATGTCAAAAACCCTTTTTCAAGCCTGGTACAAGGACAAGGTCACCAATGATGGCGACCTAGTCCTCTTGGTACTTTTAGGATTTTAAAAAATTGATTTCATGGGCCACCACTTGCACTTCCCTTTCTGACAAATACCCATGTCTGAATCTTCAGAAAATGACTTGCAAGTTGTCATTTTGCTCCACCTAGGGTTTCATGAGTTGAGCTAACTTGAATGGAATGATGGTACCCTTTTCAACATTTAATTCCTTCTCAAATTTGCATACAACCTGCAAAACACATGCAAAGACAAGGAAAATGTTAGGGTTAGAGAATAGTGGTTTGCCTTAGTCAAACCTCATTGATGGTAATCAAACCCAAATGAGACGAAATGAAAGGAAGAGATGATTGAATGATAAAGCAAGTAAAAACACTCACCAAATCCTTTTTTGTGAAAATCTACAACATGTAAGAATCAACTCCAATGGAGGTTACTTGAAATGCCTTGTGCCTGAATGCTTGCTTGAGAAGCTTGAGTGCAAGAGTGCTTATGAAGATGAAAAATGATCTTAGGGGGGGGGTGAAATGAAGGTGAAAACCCTTATTTGTACAAGATATGCCCTAATTTCCTAAAAATGACACATGATAGGTTGACCTTAGGGTTTTGGAGGAAAATTCCCGTTGGATTTTTGTTTTAATTTTGAATTTTATGCCAAAAGGGACTAGGTCACCCAAGGTGGCAACCTAGTCCACTTGGACAAATTTAAGTGGTGGTCAGGGATTAAATGGTGTCAAATGATGATTACCAAGCGTGCCTTCCAAAACACACTTGGATTAAAAGTACATGAAGGGACCAATTTAACATTAAAAGGGGTTGAATTCATGATAACAAGCCTAAGAAAATGTGAAAATGCATTATAACACTTTACAACACTTTGGCACAAGGCTTTAAAAGGGGTTATTTACATGAATTGTGTTGAAAGGGTCTTAGAAAATTTGGAAGGTGTGTTACAAAACTTCACAACACCTTTGTAAAATATCATTATGTTATTATTGATTTGCACGCCTTCAAGGCTAGATCTAGGATAAACAAGGCCAAAATCCAAGGGAAAAGGCCCAAATGAGTGAAAAAGAGTCAAAGGTTACACTTTTTGGCTACATATTTAGCCCCCACTTTAGTGAGAAGATGAACTTGGTTCAAAATCACACTAAAGTAGTCAAATCATTCATGTCAAGAGGGATCTGATGTATTCATATTAGTAAGGTGGGATGACTATAATCAAGAGGGATGATCAAGTCCCCAGGATCAAGATCCCATGGAAAACCGAACATTAGCACAAAATATCACACAAGGAGTGATGTGGAAGAGTGGAGAGAGATGAAAATTTGAATCAAGCTTCGACCATTTGTCTAGCTAGTTGTGGATCGAATCTAGGTTGTTTATTCAAAAGGAAGTGTCCTCATTCTGGGGCGACGAGAATTTCAATTATTTTTCAGGTGAGATAAATACACATGGTTGGTATGCACTCACACACACACAAATTTGGCTATGGGGAAAGTTGTGTCACTATTTGGGCTTCCTTCTCAACCAAACCAAAGTTATATCTCCTAATAACTCTGATAAGACACCACAAAAGAAAAGGTCGTAGTGCATGAGACAAGCAAATCCTCAAAGGCTTAAAACTCATGAACAAGTGAAAGATGGCACCACAATCATGCAAGTTGTGTTATGCAAGGTGGCCATGTATGCACAATGCAAGAATGCAAAATGTAAAAAGAATGTTCCAAGTAGTCTTATTTAGTTCATGTGAGGCCTTTGTGCTTAGGGAACATTGTGTCTAATGTATCCAAGAGAGGACCAATCAAAGGATAGAAAATTCACAACTTAGGGGATGTAGTGCATCGCATTAGGCCACTACGATGAATGTAATATGCTAAAATAACTCAGTTTTGTGAAGGACGTTACACCCAATGTCATCCACAAATTGAGAGACTCATCATGTGAAGTAATAAGGCTCCACTAGGAACCAAGGAAAAAGAAAAAAAAATTCCAATGTATTCCCCCACTTTAAAGGAATTGCCACACATCATTTTGTGAGCATTTTATTTAAAGTAGAGAAAGGAAAAATGCAAAAAGAAATAAAAGGATATGAGAGCTACCTGGAAAGCCCTATGCTAAGTGATAGGTGTCCAATAAAGGTTGTGTCATGTAAAAGAAGGAGAAAAGGAAAAGGGGTTACCCCCAAAATGAAAAACACCAAACACATAAGGGATCTATGGAAGAAGGACACAAAGAGAGCTCGAAACTATCATCATCTCCCCAAATACATAGAACTAGAAGAAGGACACAAAGAGAGCGAAATAAAATGAAAAGAAAGAGTCATTTTGGGTCAACATGGAAGAGACATAGGATGTATCGACACTTTGTATCATCCCTAGAAGGAAAAAAAAACAAAAGGAAAAGACAAAGAAAAAGGAGCCTTTTTGAGTCAACATGAAGGAGACATTGTGGTCTCAATGTCTTGAATCATCCTGAAATGGAAGGTAAAAAGAAAAAAAGAAAAAGGAAAAGAGTTCACATGGATCAACATGAAGGAGACATTGCAGTATCAATACCTTGCATCATCCCCAAATGAAAGGAAAAAAGAAAAGGAAAGGAAGTTCATTTGGGTCAACATGAAGGAGACATTGTGGTCTCAATGTCTTGCATCATCCCCAAATGAAATCCAAAATGAAAAGTGAAAAGTGAAATGAGTTCATGACATAGAGAAGAATGAAGATACACATAGAAGAATGTAACAAAGAGGGGGAACATCAAAAATAATAGTACGGGGAAAACATGTCACGTAAATCCAAAAGGAAAGAAAAAAACCAGTAAGGCACATGTGCATCACTCAACAAGCAAGTCATCCACCTCCCAATCTTTCTTAGTATAGAATTCAGGTGGGCGAATAGCTAGTGGGACAACAACGATTGTCATAGGAGAATTATCATGTATGTTCATGAAGAGGAAACTAATGAATTCAAATTTTGGTGTACCTCTTCATCTATTCTAGCATTCTCATCGTCATCATTATCTAGATTGATGGAAATGGTAGGTCTAATGAAAATATTAGTTTTAGCATGTAGAATTGGTGGTGATGGAGGTATAGGATCAGGTTGCGGTGGTGGGGGAGGAAGGTCATCAAGCACTATTTTAGGTAAAGGTGGATTATGATTTTTGATATTTTCTTCATCACGTGATTGTTGAGAAAGAGCACGATGGTGACACCTATGTTCTCTAGATTCTTTATTCCTTTTTGTTCTTTTATCGAGTGGCATTTGAGAACGATTGAGATGGTCCACCATAGGTTGGTTTTCATTCCTAGGGGGAGGAATGGGAGGGATGATAGGTGGGTCATCCACTTGCTTGATGTGAGGGAGTAGGATAAAATTACTGTCATGATCCCTAGGCCTCTTGGATGATGTGGAGGAAGTTTTAGGTGTTGGTTGATTAGGCATGTCAAATTTGGATTGCAACATAGGTTCATCAAGAATGGGTGTTTCAAAAGTAGGAGACATGTTTCAAAGAGATAATTTAGAAATTTTCTTTTCTTTAAACTTGTGATATGCAATGAAGAAGAAATCTTGTCTAGGGGTGATGGGTTCCATGGGCTTAGGCCAAAAGACTTCTAAAGAAAAGTTACTTTTGGAGGAGAGAGGATTGAAGCCACTATGGTGGAAAATGAATAAATCATTGTCAATAGGAAACTTCAAACATTTGTGAATAACAAATGGGACCACTTTCATTGAATGAAGCCACAGGTGGCCTACTCACAAATGAAATTGGTCCAATTGTGGAATGATAGAGAATTCCATGTCTAATGTCTTAAGACCTATCTATAATGGGAGGGTGATCGATCTGATTGTAGGGCATGCAAAACCATTATGCATTTTGATCCATATAGTCGGTCTATTATAAACATCTTGATCAATGTCATGTAATGCCAAAAAATCTTAGGTGATCACGTTCTCACTACTGGCAAGATCTATGAGTATCTCGTTAGTGGGCTTGTCGTAGATTTGGCCGACTATGTAGAGAGGACCATTGAGAACGTTTTTGAATAAATCTTGAGATGTAAAAGTAATATTAGAAGATGCTTTGGTTTGGCCCTTACAATGGATGACATTTATTGCACCCACCATCTCATCCATAGGTTTGACATGGGTGGAATTCGAAATAGGATCAAAATGTGCATGTTGTGTGTCAACATTCATAAAATCAGTTTATGAAGTTTCAGCAGCTTTGACAAATGAAACATTTTGTTTAGGCATAGGGTTGGTGAAAATTTGCAAATTTTGGTTAGGGGGTGCCATAGACTTATTAGCTTTTTCATTGATGCCATCAACGAATAGACTTCCTGAATCAATGAGGTCTTGTACAAGGTGTTTGAGATGCGTACATTGTTCCGTGTCATGTTCATTTTGGCGATGAAAATAAAAATAAGCGGTGGAATTATAGGATGGAGGTAATGGATTATTAGGATTGGGTGCATGGATAGGAGGTAAGAATATCATTTATTGGAGTAATTGAATCAGGGTATTATGGAGGCTATCAGGTACAGGTGTGAAGGTTCTCTTAGGATCTCCATTGTTGAAAGGCATCATGGTCTTAACAGTCACTATTTGATTATTAATAGGAGGGGATTGGGAAGGAGGGTTAAATTGTAAAAACCCTTTAGTAGGTTTGTGGAATGGTTGGGAAGTAGCTGGGTTGGTGGCATCAAATTTCTCAACTTGACTAGAAGTGGATCTTGTATCACCACTACTAGTGGAGTTGTGATAATCACATAGTGCTTGGAATAAGTGCATAAAGGAAGGGAACTTCATTCAAGTGAGCTTTTCTTGAAGGGGTGTTATCAAGTTGTTAGTAAACATCTTTTGTAGATGTGTATCAAGTATCTTGACATTAATTAGGGAATAAAGTGCTTGATAACAAGAGATTAAATTTGTTATCTTCTCTTTAGTGTCTTGCTAACATCTCATGATACTAGCCAAGGTATATTTAGGGGTCATGTGGAATTGGAAATGATTAATGAAGGAATCCACTAGTTCATTGAATGAACTAATGGAATTATTTGGTAAGGATGAAAACCAGTCCAAGGCAGTGTCTTTGAGGGTCCTAGGAAACAACTTGGCTAACAATTTTTCATTGAGAGGAAAATCACTACATAAGGTAGTATAAGCATTAACATGATTAGAAGGATCATCCTTCCCTCCGTACTTTTTAAAATCTTGATATTTCTATTCCCTGTGGCAATAGGGTACGTAGGATCTCTAAGGGTAAGGGATTTCTATGAACGTAGTGGGTAGGTGAACCATGTTGGTTTTGATTAATAGTGTAAACTTGTTGTTGCATGGATGTAACAATGTGAAAGAGATGCATGATAAGAGGATTGGTATAAGTGTTATGAGGTGGAAGGGAAAGTGGTGATGGGGTGAGTATAGTGGAAGCAAAAGTGGAGAGGATTCTAATGGAAGGTATGGTAGAAGATGTGATGCCACAATGGAAGTAGGAATACTGAAAGGAATACCAAGGGAAAGTATCACATTACTAATCTGTTGCATAGTAGTTGTCACAGTAGGATATGTGTAAATGGGAATAGAAGCTATTGTTGAAGGAGGAGGGGTTGAAGGTCCTCCTTGGATAAAAATAGGGGTGGTTGATTGGAAAACCCTAGGTGTGGAAGAGTCATTTTTTTGGTATATTTCAATTATTTTCTTCACAACACCTAGGCCATCATCACTCTCAAGCATAGAGTGAATGTTTTTGATGGTGGGGATGGTAGTAGTGGATATGTTCTCAATGTTGATTTCATGTTTGAGGTTAGCGATGTCCGCATGAATGTGAAATAGATTTTCATGTGGGAATTCATCGGTTTTTTTGTCATCATAAGTGTTTCCTAGGATTACAGAGTTGCTAAGGGTGGTTTCTTGGCCTGGTGCACTATTGTCGATACTAGGAGTAGAAGCTCAAGAGATCCCAAGATCTACAATAATGGTATTGTTATGAGATGCCATGATTCTAGAGCTTTGTCTCACTATGGTATCAACAAGAGAACACCAAATGCTCTTGCAAATTTTCCTAAGGTTTGGGTGGATGCAAATGCTATGTAAACAAATGATACTAAAATGCTTGTAACCACAATTTTGGAAAAGAAAACAAAAATGAAAAACTAGAAAACAAAAGTGCAAAACTTGCTTTGAAAATGCCAAAAATTATAGAGTGAAAAGTTGAAGTGGACTAGGTTTCTTAGTGTGGCGAACTAGTCCCAACAGTGATATTTTTGACACTTTTCAGAAGTTTTGACTAGTTTGTATGATTTTTAAGCTTTTCTGATGAAAACAATGTAAATATAGATATTTTTGTACAGAATGTAAATGCAAATATTTTGGTAATTTTTCAATTAAAATGCAATGCAAAGTGCAATCTATGATGAAATTTTTCACTAATGCACTTTTCTACAAACCCTAAGATGCAAACAATGCAAAATCCTAATGCTTGCAAGTTGAATCCTAAGATGAAAGGCAAAATCAGAAGATTAACGAGTGGTCTACTGCCAGGTTCACCAAAATGAACCACCAAAAAGATATTTGGCAATTAGGGAAAGATGATTCCCCTAATTAGGCCCCTAAGGTTTCTCACCTAGGAGCTCTTGATTGGGAAACGACTCTCTTTCCCCTAATGATATGCTTTTTGGTGATTGCATTCAAAGGGTATGGGTTGACTATGGTTGTGTTTTGTGTGAGAAGTGTGGCTAAATGCTGGAAATAAAATGAAGCTAAGCAAACTATGAAATGTAAACAAAAGAAAATGTAAACTATATGCAAGATAAACTAAATGACCTAAATGTATGTAATCTGAAATGAAACTAGAAAATAAAGAGATTGTGCACCTGGGAATTGAAATTTGAAAAAGAGGAGTCCTAGAATGTTAAAAAATCTATCAAAAATTTGCACAAGGACACTTACGCCAGAATGGGTGACCTAGTCCTTCTGCTGGGAAAATCTGTCAGAGTGGGTTTTTGCTAAAAGGGTATCTAGAAATGTCAAAACCATTTTTCAGGCCTACCATAGGGTTCACCAATGATGGTGATCTACTCCTCTTTGTACTTTTGAGAGTTTCAAAGTCTGATTTTGTGGGCCACCACTTGCACTTCCCTTTTTGACAAATACCGATGTCTGAATCTTCAGGAGATGACTTGCAAATTGTCCTTTTGCTCCACCTAGGGTTTGATGACTTGAGTTTATTTGAATGGAATGATAGTACCCTTTTCAACACTTTATTCCTTGCCAAATCTGCAAACAACTTGCAAAACACATGCAATGAGAAGGAAAATGTTAGGGTTAGAGAATAGGGGTTTGCCTTAGTCAAACCCCATTGATGGTAATCAAACCCAAATGAGATGAAATGAAAGGAAGAGATGATTGAATGATAAAGAGAGTACAAACACTCACCATATCATTTTTTGTTGAAGTAAAGAATATGCAAGAACAAGCTCCAATGGAAGTTGATTGAACTGCCTTTTTCTTGAATGGTTGCTTGAAAAGTTTTCAAGTGCAAGAGTGCTTGTGAAGATGAAAAATTATTTTGGGGGGGTGAAATGAAGGTGAAAACCCTTATTTATACAAGATATGCCCTAATTTCCAAAAAATGACACATGATAGGATGACCTTAGGGTTTTGGAGGAAAATTCTCATTGGGTTTTTGTTTTAATTTTGAATTTTATGCCAAGAGGGACTAGGTTGCCCAAGGTGGCGACCTAGTCGACTTGGAAAAATTCAAGTGGTGGTTGGGAATTAAATGGTGTTAAATGATGATTACCAGGCTTGTGTCTCAAAACATACTTAAGTTGGGCCTAAAAGTACACTAAGGGACTAATTTAACATTAAATAGGGTTGAATTACTGATAACAAGCCTAAGAAAATGTGAAAATGCATTATAACACTTTACAACATTTTTGCACTAGGCTTGAAAAGGGGTAAAAAGGGGTTATTTAGGGGAATTGTGTTGAAAGAGTCATAGAAAAGTGGGAAAGTGTGTTACAACACTTCACAACACCTTTGTAAAACATCATTATGTTATTGTTGATTTGCAAGCGTTCAAGGCTAGATTAAGGCAAAACAAGGCCAAAATCCAAGGGAAAAGGCCCAAATGAGTGAAAAAGTGTCAAAGGTTACACTTTTTGGCAACACAACACATACCATGACACATTTTTTTCTATTATGCAACACATGCACATGAATCTAGGGAAGATGTTAGATAATATAGAATTTAATATATTTATTAATAAAAATGTCCAAACTTGAATAAAAAAATGCAATCTACAAAAATGTCACATAATTTAAAGTAAAATAAATGGTTGCAATAGAACCGAGGCCAATCTCTCAATCCCTTCATATTCCAGGGGGGGCAACAAAAAAACTATATCGATCTTGTAACTTAGAACAAAAATCTTGCAAAAATTTGCACTGATTAAAACAGTTCATGAGCATCTCTTCATCTGATTTATTTTGGTCTTTCATCCAAAATACTACTAAAATTTTTTCAAACCTTCAATGAAATTGTTACACCCCAATTGTGTAATTACTATTTAATATCACTAAGTAGAGTAAATGTGAAGGTAATGTGAATTTTGTGGATCAATTAAATGTGCTTGCACTTTGTTATCAATGCATTATGAGTAAATGTTATCTCGTATAAAGTCATATGAAGAAATACATATATGTGAAATGGAAGGTTATTTAATTGATATTCTAACCTTGGAGATGTATTACATATACTGCATGTTTTGTGAATAGGTGACTGTCATATGCATATGGTAGTAGGTGAAGGTAAATGTTCATTCCTCTAGGTTGAGGGGAAGTATCACTTAGGAGAAGGTTTTGGTCAGGTAACCAATAACGTAAACTATCTGAGCTTACACACACAATAAAATGGTTGAGTCTAGACATAGAAGTGGAAAGTTGGTAATTCATCCTTAGAGAAGTGTGTCTACATTTGCAATAGTCTTGATTTCTATTGAATGTTTTCTTGGATGATCTCTATCTTGTGAGTCCTTCTTCATGCTGTTGTTCTTGTTTTTGTGGTTGAATGAGTATTGGGATATATGCATATATGCATATATATGCATATCTTAGTATACACATATGATGTATATAATGGGATGTCCATATGAGTATGACATGACATATGTATAAGATATGCATATATGTATATAATTGTTTGTTATGATGCTTGTGAGAGTATAATCATGTGGTCATGATCATTCAAATTTAGAATGGATCATTTGACTAACATTTCGCTATAATATATATATATATATGTGTGTGTGTGTGTGTGTGTGTGTGTGTACAAGTACACATAGAAGCATAAAAGTTTTAATAGAGAGATGTTTATAAATACATATATCTATGTATATAATATATTATTATTGTGTGTGAATGTTTACTCATTAGTATTCATTTATATACGAATGTGTAAGTACATGTTTGACTTGGGATATATATATATATATATATTAGTACATATATACGTATATGTATATATATGTGTGTATATATATGTATGTATATATGTAGGATAAAATTAATGCTATTTATTGACATGCATATATATGGATAGGTGCATATATAAATGTTTATATTTATAACCATATGATGATATTATGTGTTTGAGGTTTATGGATCATGAGCTTTCCGGCGATACATATTTACATAAAAAGTATACATATATATGAGTATATACATACATTGATCCATGTTGAGAACATAATCATACGCATGCATGTGTAAGTAAAAATACTTACAAATATACTCACACAATGGATGAATTATATATTTATGAATATATATACACTTAGACGAATGCATGTATCAAAAATGATATGAGATAAGGAGTAACCTAATATATATATATATATATATACATGTACATATTAGATATGTATATATGTATATAAGTATATGTGTTCATGTGTATCTATGAGTGCATGTGTAATGCTTGATGAATAATGATAAGAGGATATAAGCATTCAAAGTATCAAATATATTTTATCCAATAGGTTGACATTTTTATATATATATATTATACTTTATTGTAAGGTAAATAGCGATATAATTATATATTTATAAATATATGATATGAAATTATATGGAGGTTTATCAAAAATAAAATAAATTTGGGAATACCAAGGATAGAAAACTATGTGAAGGAAAAATACATATGTGCACAACATTGAGAGGTCAATATAATACCTATAATATTGTAATATTATGGTCACTCTACAGGAGGTGTAACCAACACATAAGTATTATAAAGACTTAGTCAATGTATCAAAATAATGCATAGAGAATTTTATTAGCACACATGGGGATGCCAATTATCAATGTCTATAATGTCTATGATTAGAGGTCGATCTATTAGCTAAGCCTAAGCCACATGAATCATGTGTAAACTATATCTTGAGAGGCCGATAGAAATATGTTATGACTATTTTGTGAAGATGATTATCACTATTTCCTCCACACGATATGAAACACTTACATTGCATTTTGAGTTGTTGGCATTTGTTGATGGACTTAGTCGACGCCTATGTTAAGACCAAATTTGACTTAGTAAACATATTTTCCATGTTATTTACATTTTTTGGAGACTTTGTCAAACATATTTATCATCTTAAGCCGAATCATCTCTTATGAAAGTTGATAGTGCTTGGTATTATGATTTGGAAGTTGAAGGTTTCTGAAGCCAAGGAAATTGCATCAAATATGAAGGAGTGTGGATGAATTTGGTTCCACCTCTAGAAACCCAATTACTGTAGATTTTTATTGCATGAGACCATCTGAATTGATCATATGCATATTTAAATAAGTCTTTAGATTGTTGTTAATGTGCAAGTCGACCTATAGGTGATTTTGCTAAATATGAACTTAGGAAGTCACCACCTTTTTATTGTGTTTCATGTGTTTCTTTACATGGATTTTGCTATCGATCAACATGCCTAAACTATAGGCTACGAGGTTATCAAACTGCTCTATAAATAGCTAATCCATTTCATTTGGAAGGGACACATTCTTTCCCAAGATTACGCATCATTGCAATTCCTTATTCTGCATTATTTCCATCCATATTCTATTTTAAATTGAGAGAGAGAAAGGGAGCGAGTTCTATTTAGTTTTTAAGGAAGTTGTTTAGAGAAGTAAGCTATCATCATAAGAGATAGAGTTTATTTGTGACATTCTTGAGGAGCTGATTATCAAGCTTGCTGCTAACTAGAAAGGTCTGAATTGCTACCATTTGTTTGGATAAGCAATCATAGGCATGGAGATCTCTTCTTATTTTTTATTTTACTTTTAAATGATGTGTCTTGCATGTATGTTTGAGTTGTCTTGTCTAGTGTACATTAGAGAAATTAGATTGTTTTGAAAAGGAAATTAAAGGTTTTATGTTGTTTTCATGATGTGTTTTTAAGTACTCTATAATAGGTTATGGGTTTTTATCATAGGTAATATATATATGAGAGGCACATGAGAGGCACATGTGATAAACTTAGCTAAGTTATTGATTTAACTAGGAAAGATTGTGTTTACTCCTAGGATACATAATCTAGTATGGGAGGGAGCCTATGTACTTACTTGTTAAGTAGGTTTATTCCAAGTATGTAGGTTATCTCTGGGATGTAGACTATCCATTGAAGGAGATACCTAGCTTGTGTACTTACTTGTTAAGTAGGTTTATTGCAAGTACATTAATATAGTGGTAGTTTATCTCTAGGATGATAGACTATCCATTGAAGGAAATACCTATGTGTAGCTTCAGATAGCCTTAAGTCAAATTGGCCTTGACTAGTGTATGTGATAGATGACTTCATTTGAAGTACTGATTGTGTGACTATTGAGACTACACTGTCAGTTCACCATGATCTAGTATTACAAGCTATTTTCAGATTATGGGAATATAAGGTTCTAGTTATGTAGGACACAACAATATGCTCAGTTGGTTGTCATTATCGGTTACTCTATCAATCTCTTGATCGAAGGGAAGGGCCATCTATTCAATGATATATGTGTGGGGGATTGGATTAAGATTCTGTGGTTGCTAAAAAGGTACTTGAGTGATGATTCTCCTCCACAATAGGTGACAAAAGAACCAAGATTTGAAAGGAAGGATCCCAGACCATCTTACAACTATTTATTCTAAAGATCATTAGAGCTCTGTATGTAATTTTATGCATTCTTGTATTATTGTAACTTGTGAAGTTATTGAAATGAAATGGAACCTTTATTGTAATTTGATATGACATCTTGTTTGTATATTATCGATAAAGAAAGAAATAAATTATTGCAGTGGCTTGTTACCTAATTTATTTACTCACAAGGTGTAAATTTAGAATTTTTTATGATATTGAAGGGTTGGCATGTTACATGTGGTATCAAAGATACTAGGTTCAACACTGAAACCTATGATCTCATTACACAAACAATGTGTAAACCTTATCGAAAGATAATGGAAAGAGAAAAGAACAAAAGGAAGAAAATAATTTCAAGAAACTTGTTTAAATTGGGACTAGTCCCTACAATGGGAAATTCTAAGCCAACAACTTATGATATTACCTCGGATTGCAAAATATTATGCAAACGAGTTATGTAGGAAGGTTATGAAGAGTAACCAATATACAATTTTATCCTACAAAATAGTTATATGAATCTAAGGGGATGGGAATAAATGAGAAAACCCCTTTAAAGAAGCAACCCATAGTTGTAAAGGGTCAAGAATTTTTGGATTTAGTGAAAACACTACAAATATATGCATATACAATGTCAACATAAACTAGATTGAAGTAGAAAGTCAAAAAAGGAGGTATCCACAAGATTGGAGAACTCTTGACATAAATCTAATTCTTGTGTAAGGATAGGATCTTGCAAAAAAAGAGTTAGTACCTAGGAAATTGGAAAATGACTGGAATAATCAGTGTAACATTGGAAATAAGACTCAAACAAGATAGTTAGCTATAAAAAAAAGTACTTAATCCAATCCTACATTTAACAACAGAGAACAAAGAGATAAACAAAACTATATAAATAAAAAAATATTATCGAACATCTGTATACTCCTTTGAATGACCTCGATTGCACTTCTCCATTTTTTTGTTCTACGATAGTTACCCTCAGATTTCTTAAGTATGCAATTATGGCATATTGAGTATTATATTAGCAAAATATTGAAGATTATAAGCTTCCTAAAGTATAAATGATAATGATAATGTCAGGTCAATTTATAGAAAATTGGTTTTCGAACAATTGGCTCAGATTCGGAAGAGAGATCGACGGTTGACATTGTTGAATGCAATGTGATAGAGTTATGTTCAGTTAATAACGCAAATGAGAAAGTATGCATGATGAAGATTAAATTAAATAAGAATTTAATCTAATGTTGAGACTATTTAGAAATTGGAAGAATATAGATTGTATCTGAAAGATAAAGTAGAAACATTATGTTCGAATGCGCAAATGAATGAATTAATTAGATAATGTTATTTAATTAATAATATTTTGCATGTAGAAGAATAAGACTGACTTATTAAAGCAAAAGGTTTGTTCATCAGGAATAAATCATGAGGTGACCAACTAACTTAATTAATTCTCGACTTAAGTAGTCAATGAATAATTATTTTTATGAATTAAATGTTTATTTAATTCAACATTTGAAATTTAGTGATTAAATTAAATAAATAAAGATTTATTTAATTAAATGGAGGAAAGGCTAAGGAATAATTAAATAATTCAAAATGAGTATTTAATTATAGTCAAAAAATCTGATAAAAGAAAAATTAAATAATAATTTATTTAATTTAGAAAGGGGATTAATTAATTAGTGATGTATTTAAATAAATAATATTTATTTAACTAATCAAGATTGAATAAAGGTAATAATGAATTAATTAAATAATTTTTTTTTTTTAAATTAATAGAGTATAGATGACTTTAGAAAATAATTAAATAATTAACATTATTTAATCATGATGAAGGACATTAGAAAGTATGTCAAAAATGGTGTTGTAGGCCTAGACCAATTTTTAGTGTCTACAGTTTGCCCCTCTTTGATACAATGTCGTTTCAGACTTTGTTTCAAAGAAAAATATTTAAATCATGCCCTTGTCATGCCCTAGTATGAAATAGCTTAGGGTATGCCCCCTTGGGAAAAATGGTAATTTTTGAAAAAAAAAATTGTTTTTGGAAATTGTCTTGATTAGGTAATTTGATAGTCAAAAGTTCGATGGTGGGGAAAGAAAATGATTTCAAGGTGATCTAGTTAAGAAATGGATGTTGGAAGTTGGAATTTTTTGCGTCCAATACAAAATATTTGAGAAAAAAAACCCTCCAAAATCCTAGGTATAAATAGGATTTGGGGTGAAAATCAGTTCATTTGCACCCTAAACAATTGAAGAACCATGATTTTAGCTTTGACCCTATAGTGAAGATGTTTCCCGTACCATATAGTGAGCATCACGGATACTGCATCCAGACATTTAGACACCCTAGCGATGCAGGACCCTCGGTATGTACCCCCGAACCATCCTTTGAAATTTTATTTTTCACTCATTTTTCGGCATTTAAAATTTATTTTTTAGACGTGTCATTTGAAAATCAGCGCATATGTGTTCGTACATGATGCATGTGCTTGCGGAATGGCGCATATGTGAAAACTCGTCTAAGTCTATTTAGGTCAATTCAGAACATCAACACATTTGAAATTTTATGCATCACATTTGTATGTCTGCATCACAATTGATATTGACATTGTCACATTTAGTTTAGTGCAATGCATCTGATTTAGTGCAACACATTTGCATGATAGATAGGATGGTAATAATACATCACATTTACAAAAGAAATGATGCATATGCTTGATAGATTGTTTTGATTACTTTTGTGATACGTTTGAGATAGAGCACTGCATATGCATGTTTATACAATGCATTTGAGATTTTGTGATGCATCTGTAAATAAGAATGACGCATCTGGGAATGTGCACTACATTTGACTGTCCAACTTTAAAAAAATAATTATGATGCAAAGATGAATGATCTATTTTCCGAAACACAATATTTTTATGCCCCTGTAGGTTATATTAGATCTGATTTACACCTGAAAGTCATGGCCAATGACATATGAGCTTAGAGATGACTTATAGAGTGTCGAGAGATGACTTATCTGGAGATTGGGTTTGCACCATGTATGTACTATGCCTACCATTCGGGCAAACAAAGGTATGTTGACTGCACTTTGTGAGAGGTGGCATTCTGAGACCTCTTTTAATTTTCCTACTAGAGAGGCAACAATCACTTTAGATGGCTAGGCATTGAGCATTATGAGATTAGATGGCATGTTTTGACGGAGAGATATGAGAGGATAGATTGCATGCTTTATACATTGATTTCTAGTATCGTTCCTCCTAACTGTCAAGGTCATGGATTTCCTACTAGGTGGGGGGAGATGCTACTTGGTATGTTAGAGCAGGAGGTTGTTTATGCATGCGAGCCATGTTTACTTGCCACATGTTGTATTTTAAATTTCATGATATTTCATACAGAGACACACATTCGATGAGCTATGGTACCACCCTTCATATCATTTGAGCATGTGAACACATTGTTGTGTTATGTCCCCCAATTACTTATGATTGGGATGCCAGATCACCATATATTTTTGTTATGCAGGAAACATTATGCAGAGTCATGTTGGTGATACTAGTTATTGGTGACATGCTTTAGATACTTTGGTTTAGTTTATATGGAGACCATAAATGGATTGTGGTCGATGGTTAGATGAGGATAGGCACTTTCGATTTTTTCGATAGACTCAGTATTTGATTGGGAGGACAATGTTGAGTGTACATATTATTGATAGGCACCTTCCTGACTAAGTTTTGAGACAATTTGGAGAGGTTTCAAGACGAGCCTCGAGGATGAGCTAATTTCTCTCGGTCTTCTAGAGAGGTTCCATTATGGGGGCCTATGATTCATGTTGCTACATATGAGGCAAAAATTCATGCTTTATAGCCTATTCAGTGGGGATGGAGGGGTAGGGTACCATATCACGGTACTACAGTAGTATATGATGCTTGGTGGGTAGAGCACTATGCTATTTTGTATATAGATCCAAATCAACCAGCTACAGTTGAGAGACGGGGGACAGGGCCTTATGGGTCGACGTGGAGGTAGGGTTGGAGGCAGGGGTGGTAGAGGAGGCGGTGATGATGGTAGAGGAGGAGGTGCTAGAGGTGGTCAAGTAGGTGGACTATCACCTATTCGTGAGGAAGAGGTTGAGGGTGAGGATATACACATGTTAGATCTTAGCAGTGGAGGAGAGGCCTATATTGGGGGAGAGCATGTAGCTGAGGAGGTAGCTAGAGAGGAGCGTGCATAGGAGGAGGCTGAGAGGGATGATATGGATATTGATGTCCTCAAGATTTTGGCAGGTTATGGTGTTGATGAGGAGGAGGAGGAGGTGATGGGGGAGCAGGAGAGGGAGCTCCAGGATAGGATTGTGGAAGACTGGGATGCCAAGGTGGGGGAGATACGATGATAGGATGTGGAGGCTCCCAGAGACAGTGATATAGATTTGCAAGATCGAGTAGAGGCCTTGGAGGAGAGGATCAGGGATGTGACTGCAGAGCAAGATGCTATGCAGATGGAGAGGGATAGTTCCCTTCTAAAGAGAGATCAGGTAGTCATCAAACAACAAGAGATAGAGGCTCGATTTATTGAGTTGAGGGTTTTATGTATTGGGCCAGCAACAACCTTTGCATGAGAGCTAGTTAGGGCTAGTGAGCGAGAGAGATATTACAAAGATCTTTGAGGTAGAGGTACCACCTGAGAGGAGTGCTCCTAGTTATTCAAAGGTACATAGTGACAGTTCTCGAAGGAGGTCTCACAACCAAACTTAGAGCACAAATGATGTGGTGGGTCCACCTAGGAAATGGCCATATAATAGGCCTCCCTCTACCTAGAGAGTACATCATTGATAGTCACCCCCTCAGAATCCGCATGGGAGTAGTGGGAGTACTACACAGTGAAATTTTTATTTTTGTAACCATTGTACTTTGATCATAGAGCTTGCGAGCTCCCTTTTTATTAGTACATTCTGACATTGTACTATGATACATCTTATTTTGAGCGATATATATAGATATATATAAATTGGCAGTGATTCATATGATTTGCAGCTTTTCTATATGATTATGCAGTTTTCTAGATGATGTATATACATGTTATGGATTATGATGTTTACTCTATGATATTTCATTTCCTATGCTAATGTGTTTATTCTATATGATGATGGATGCATAGTATTTACAAATGTAATGAATGCATTCTATGTTTATGATAATGAGATGCAATATTATTTTATTATGTATAATGTCATGTGGATGTAAGTATAATTTATAAATTTGTGACTGGTAAATGCATGTATGTCATGATTATCTAAATGCGATGGTTATGTATCTTTTTGTATTGTTTTGGACATGCAACATAGATGTATGATGTACTATATATAGACATATGAAAATGTCAATATAATGCTTGTAAAGATGTATGCATATGCAAATTATCTAATAGTTTTTTGTCTGTCACAGGAATTTTTCATTATGCAGGATAGAAGAAATGTTAGTGTGGATTATTCAAAATGTTAGTTATGAAAAATGGGTATTAGTATAATATATAATCTTCAATATTTTTCCAAATACAAACTAAACCTTGCACTAAATCATCATTGGGCGGGACATGACACAAATGGATAGTACACACCATGATATGAAATAGACCATGGTGTAAGAAGTCATCCACTTGCAAAAATAAATAGTCTAAGAAAAGGAGCATCTAGATGCATACGAAGGACCAAATTGCCCCAGTCTTTTTGAAAAGACAAACCACAATCAAAGAAAAAGAAAAATTCAAGATACATTATTGCTCCTCTAAATCCTTCATGGGACATCCTTGAGAAAAATAGTAATCTAACTTGAAAACCAATTAAAATATAGTGTACAAGAAACAGTTAATGAAAATATAGTCTTGAAACATCCTTGGTTCTCTAAACCCTTCATGGGACATCCTCGAGAAAACTAGTAACCAAACTCAAAGAAAAAGCCAATAAGATAAAACCAAATAAGACATAAAAGTTCAAAAAGCCAATAAAGATATTTGCCAAACTTTTATCTATTGTTGTTTGTTTGATAAATCCTAATGTTAGGGATGACACATACCATTTGATACATTGAGTCTGATTTCAATTTTTGTGAATATCTATGTAAGGCATGAGGAAGCCTGGTTTCAGAAAGATACATACCATATAAGACATTGATTCTGATTTCGTTGATGCAATAAGTTCCATTATGGCTATGATGATTGAGAATGTATGCTGTAAAGAAAGACACATCTTGCATAAGACATAAGTTTTATTGTTTTGGCAATTTGTTTATTTTGACTTGATGACATTGTTGAATTGTTTGGCTTGTTGATGTGTGACTTATCTTAGTGTTTTGACCATTATGTGTGTGTGATGATAGTGTATAACTTATGTTGAAATGACATACCCTAAAGGACTTGACCTAGTGTGGCCTCGGGGGCTCATCGATCGATGGTCTTGCCTATGTTATACATGCAGAGACCTTGTAGTTCAACTAACTTTGAACAACAAGAGTGACTGACAAATATGTACTTAACTTAATTTTATGCAATGTGTGTGATAGTGAATATGATAAACCCTAATGGATTGACCTAATGCAGCCTCAAGGGCTCATTCATTGATGGCCTTGCCTACGTTATACATGCAAAGACCTCGTAGTTCAACATGGCCAATAACTTTGATATACAAAGAATGAGTCATGATTTTTATGTGGTGATATGTGACAAACCTAGAAAGAAATACCTAATGCCTCAGGGGCACATCGATAGATGGTCTTGCCTATGTCCATTCACAGAGGAAATGTAGTTTGACTATGTCCATGACTGACTTGACACAACTAACTCTGACTCTGTTTTTTGTTTTTTTTTGGAATTTTTGACATGTTTTGATTTTTGTCTTTCTTGAGTTTTATGATGTTTTTGGATTTTTTCAGGACATTTTATGATGTTTTTGGATTTTTTAAAGAAATTTTATGATGTTGGATGAGTGAGTGCAAGATCGAAATGACTTAGGTTGAGGATTTTCCCCTAGTTGAGTATAAGACTAATAGGATGGGATAGGGGATGGAATGAACTTGATGTCAGTCATTCCAAGCTATGGTAAGGACAACCATTTATTATAGGTGATTATGAAAAATTCTGATTGGAATGGTGGTAGATGAAGGAGTGAAGTCAACTACTCATGGTGCCTATTTTCAAGGTTTTCACCATGATACTTATCCAAAGCACCATCGAAGTGGTTTTCACTATTGGATGAATTATTTCTCTTTACTATTTTATTATTTTTTCAATATTTTTGGTGTTAGAAAGACACTTGTTTTCCAGGTTTTCATCAAGGTACCAATTTTTCATTTTTTCATTTTATTTTTTTGTTTTGTTTTGTAATTAGAAAAGGTTCCCGGAAGCTATGCATAGAACCTCTTCAAATGAAGGCTATTGATAGGCAATAATAGTGGTTCTCCTTCAGGGGTAGAGAGTTGATATGCTCTTGATCCAAAGGCTTCTATAACAATGTAGGGCCCTAACCTGTTTGGTTCAAACTTGCTTGGCTTTTCTCTTTTAGCTTGATTTTTTGGGTTCTCCATTAAGACCAAGTCACCAATGTCAAAGTGTCGATTCATAACTTTTCTATTGTAGCTGTAGCAAAGATGGTTTTGATATGCTTGCAAATGGTCTAGTGCCTTTTTCTTCTTTCATCTAGGAATTCTAACTCATGAATTCTTGATACATGGTATTCTTCATCATCAATATGAACTTTCAAAGATACCCTTAGGGAAGGAATTTGAACCTCAATAGGTAAGATAGCTTTAGAATTGAATATTGGAGAATATGGAGTGGCGTTAGTGGGAGTACAGATGCTTGTGTGGTAAGACCATAAGGCAGGATTGAGCTATAGATTTTTTTCACAGCCAACATCATTGACGGTCCTTTTGAGGATTCTGATGATTGTTTTATTAGACGCCTCTGCTTGGTCATTACCTAGTGGATAATATGGAGTGGAAAAATGATGTTGGATATGAAATTATTCATAGAGATGATAGACTTCTTGGTTTTTGAATGGATGACCATTATCCGTGATGATGGATTGAGGGAGACCATACCGAAAAATGATGTAATTAAGGATAAAATTAGAAATTTGTGTGGAAATAATGTAGGTCATAGGAATAGCCTCAATCCACTTGGTGAAGTATTTGGTTGCAGTAATGATGAACTTATGGCCATTGGAGGATGGAGGATGTATCGTACCTATGAGATCAAGTCTCCATTGGGCAAAAGGACATGGTAAAGTTATTGGTCGAAGCTCCTATGCTGACTCATGTATCAAATCTCTGTGTATCTAGCACTGTTGACATTTCTTGATGAAGACATATGATTCCTTTTCCATGGTAGGAAAATAATAGCCCAGTCTCATAATCTTCTTGGCTAAGGTAGGACTGCTAGAATGGGATTCGTACATACCCTCATGTACCACACGTAAGGTTGTTTGTGCTTCTTCAGCATCAAGACATCTCAATAAGGTATTATCTAAGGCATGTCTATAAAAGGTATCTCTGATGATGGTATATTTGCAAGATTTATGGATGAATGTCCTACGTTGGTTATTTGACAAGTCTAAGGGTAGGATTTGGGCATGGAGGTATTCATATATGTATTTTTACCATGGGGGAGTAGGACCAACAATTGCACACACCATCGTAGAATCAAGGACATCATAGGTAGGGACCAAAAGCTGTTCGACCAAAAACTCAAATTTGGGCATGTTGCTAGGTATATCCAATAATGAACCAACACTTGCCATAGCATATTCTACCCTATTATGAATGTGGGATATTTTTTGAAAGCTAATGTTATAAAAATATTGCTTAAAGTTGTCTTCCATGCGCTTGTACGGGGCAAGTTTCTTGTCTTTAGTTCCATACTTGTCATTGAATTTCCAAACTACTTGCTGAGAATCTCCATAAACATGTAAATGCTTAATCTTCCATTGGACTACGATTTTTAATCCTATCACAAGGGCTTCATATTCCACTATGTTTCTTGTGCAAGGAAAAACAATTATGAATGACTTAGGCATAGTTTTGCCTTGTGTTGGAACAAACAATATACCTACTCCTGAACCACGATTACTGTGAGACCTGTCAAAGTATAATCTCCATGTAGTTCTTTTGTCAATGTTGAAGATGAAATCGTATGGAAAATCTACAACTAGAGGATGGTTATCCTTAATTGGTGCATCTCCCAATTGATTTGCAATAACTTTCCCTTTTATAGTTGTTCGTTCCACATATTGGATGTCATATTCACTAAGTATCATTACCCATTTAGCCAATTAGCTTGTTAGTGTTAATTTACTTAGGAGATACTTCAATGGATCTATCTTGGCGACCAACATGGTTTGGTGGTTTAGCATATAGTGCCTAAGGTTTTGAGTGGAAAAAAATACTACAAGAAAAGCATGTTCTATGTTACGGTAGTTTAGTTCATATCCCACCAAAGTATGACTGATATCTTACACTACTCTTTCGTGACCTTCATCATCATTTTTTTCAAGTAAGCCTCCTAGTGCTGATTGAGTTACTGATATATAGAGTATCAAAATTTGGGTATCTATAGGATACATTAAAATGGGTGGTGTATACAGATAATCTTTGATCTTTTGAAAAGCTTCTTGGCATTTGGGTGTCCATACAAACGGTGCCCACTTCTTGAGCAAATGTTGGAATGAATGTATCTTATTTGCTAATTGTACTATGAAGCGTCTAATAGACTACAGTATCCCTTGTAGTGTTCTCAGCTAACTAAGGTTGGCTAGTGGAGGCATGTCTATTATAGATTTTACTTTTGTAGGGTCCACTTCAATGCGTCGTCTAGAAATGATGTATCCTAGAAGTTTTCCTGATTTAATGCCAAATACACATTTTTTTTTATTTAGTCTTACTTTGTAATTTTCTAGTCTTTGAAATATATTGTCTAAGACTTTTAAATGATCTTCTCTTGTCAATGATTTGTCTATTATATCATCCACATAGTCTTCCATGAGAGTATGTACAAGGTCATGAAATATAGTCCTCATTGCACGTTGATATGTAGCTCCAACATTTTTTAGGCCAAAAGGAATGATGTTCTAGCAATATGTTCCCCATGGACATGTAAAAGTTGTCTTGTGTTGGTCTTCGGCTACAATTTTGATTTGATTATACCCAAAGAATCCATCCATGAGGGATAGCATTTCATATCTTGTTGTAAGGTCCACTATCATGTTAATGTTTGGCAAAGGGAAGTCATCCTTAGGACATGCCTTGTTGATATCTCTTAAGTTTGTATAAATGTGGATGCCGCTAGATGGTTTAGTCATTGGCACAAGATTAGAAATATAGTCTACATATTATATGGATCTAATGAATCCGACATCCAATAGTTTCTTAAGTTCAACTTTGACTAGTAGAGCGATTTGTGGATACATTTTCTGTAACTTCTACTTGGCAGGTTTAACACCTGGTTGTAATGGTAGATGATGTAATATGAGATCCATATCTAGCCCAAGCATGTTGGCATATGACCATGCAATGTTTATCTATCTTTTTTGTACAGAAGTCCTAAGACTCTAGTTGCTCTGTCTCTGTCAAAGATACTGCAAAGTAAATTACCTAAGGATTTTATTTAGTATTTATGTTGATCTTGACAGATTCTTCTACTAACATTGGTGACTTTTCTTGAGCAACTAGGAGAATTTTCAAACCTCCATCCTTGGGTGACTCAAAGAGGTTTTCTCCCTTAGATGCATCCTTTATTTTACTATTTCTTCATCCAAAGGCACCTTTCGGTTTTCACCTAGGGACTTGTCATTTTCATTTTTCTCATTGTTTTTCCTTTTGTTTTCATTTTTGCGACTGGAGGTGTGAAAAAACTCCCAAAAATATGCCATTTTATCCAAGTCTATGGTGAAACTAGCCTTATGATCACCTCTAGGTATGCCTTCTCGCAGTCCCATGAACTCAACTATCACTTTGTCGTTCTCGAATATGTCTAAGATGGATGTACCTTATTGATCCCAATCCATAATTTGGGGGTTTACGAGGGGCATTTCATCATCACAATTATCAAATGTGGAAGCTAACAAGGTGAGGATAGAGTGGTTAACATGGTAACAAAAGTTTTGGACTAACTCCTTTTTGTTCTTTTTCCTATGGGCAAGTAGACTCTGAGGTGGGACCACTGTAAGGGCTAAGTCATCAAAAGATAGTTCATTAGGTGCCCAAGATGTAGGATCAAGGGTTTCCCAATAATAAACCTGTGAACCCCAATTTTATACCTACACAAACACAACAAACAAACATGTTATTAGATCATATGCAAGTTAAAAACAAGCATTTCCCATGAAATTAGATTGAAACATTAAGATAGGAAGAAAATGAAGAACAATGCAAATGAAAGTAAATAAATCCTATTTTAATGAACAAACTATCAATCCCATGGGGGAGTTGGTGCCAATTGATATGTTGAAATCAGCCCTTTCCCAACTCCTTTGTAAGCTTTGAAGATTTGATCCACTTGATGGTTGAATTCCTGGATAACCTAGCTAGGAACTTGATAAAAATAGATGAAATGGCTATGCTTGAAGATGGATTTGAGTATAATAAGTTTACTCAAATTGTGGATGTTAGAATGAGAGGAAGAGACTCTCCTTTATAGATCTCCAAAATGGAAGAGAGAGTGGAAATGAGCAATGTGGGATCATTCAACATCCAATGGCCAAATGTCACTTGTCAAGATGTGAATGGTTGAGGAATGAGCACATTTTGGTCAATGTGCATGAAAATGCCATGAGATTCAAATTTGAAATTTCAATCTCACATTTCGGAGGGAGAAGGAAATGGAGTTAATGTCACTTGGCTCAAGGCTAAGGACATGTAAGAGGCATTAAATTCCTTGTTGGAAGGACTAAGCCCATTTGTTTTTGAATTCAAATTTGAGGGAATATTCCCCTTTTATTCCATGTTGAGAGAAAATAGGCAATTAAATAAATCAAAGTAATTGATTTATTGTGCAAGTTGCATTATCTAGAGGATGTGACGTAGATTAAGATTAAATTAATCATAAACTAATTAATTTAATGAAGAATTATGAGATGTGACAACTTTGACTTGAATTTATGAATTAATTTAAATCAAGAGTTGTGAAGACATATTTAATTAAATAAATGATTTGATTTATTTAACTAAAGGGGACAATGTTAGATTAAATCAAATAAGGTTTAATTTATTCAATTTAATAAGAGGACTTTAGAGACTTAATTTAAATAAAATGAATTATTTAAATGAATAGGGATAGAGGGTTAATTAAATTAAATTGATTAATTTAATCAGCAAATGATAAATACTTAATTAAATAAATAATAATTTATATAATTAAGAGACGATAGGTGATGAGAAGCTGAGAGTGTGATTCAAGAAGAAATGTCATTAGTAATCAAGATCAAGTTCGCATGTATATTTTTCATGTCTACATTTTGGCCCTCTTTGAAGCAATGTACTTGTTGCATTGATTCAAAGAATTAACTATTGTGATCAAAGTTCAAAAAATTTCTGATTTTTCGAATGCCCCACTATTGCTCCAGCAGAAGGATTATATTGGTATACTACCCCCTCAAGAGATCAAATGGAAATTTTCAATTTTTTGATCGAGATCGCAATAAAATGCGAGGGGAGTGGTTCTATTGATCAGAGGATGAAAGGTAATTCTTTGATGTAGACAATTTTGATGATGTATAGACAATCATCGGCCATGAGTAGCCTCATGTATATTTTGATACAACACACCAACTTTAGATAGAAATTTTAGTAAAGATAGAAGAATAAGAAGAATAAGATGGATGGAAGGAGGATCCAACAAGCCTACACTATGAATGGTGATGATGATTTGCTTACCAGGAGTTGGGATTTTAAAAGGACCAATTACTTTATGTTTGATAACACACATAAGTACGATGCATCAAGGTATAGGGAACCAGGATAGTGTTGTACACAGTGTGATGGAATTTGACTCAACAATGAGATAGGAGTATTCCTATTCACACTTGACATACATAAACCTTGCTAGGACAGACCTAAAAAAGAAAGTATTCACCAAGTTATTTTACAAGAACATCCAACAAGCATAGTAGACAAAAAGATAATGATCGTTGCCCCATTCCTTTCTCTCTAAACCTGTTTTGGTTAGGCATCATCGAGAGGTCCTAGGAATGAGCACAAAATAAGATAAGCCAATAAAATACCCAAATACAACAAAAAACAAGCTAATGTTCTTCATACTGCTAGCCAAGACTAAAATACTGTGAGGTACTTGATGTTTATGTCCATCGTAGGAAAGCTTCATCCTAGGACATGTTGTGATCAGGGTTTTGATGAGACTGATTTGGGTGATAAGCTATTGATATTTCGAGTTGAACAACTTGCTTGTTTACTGACTTAGACTTTCAAGACTCTGACGATTTAGAGTGTTCACTTTTGAACCTGCTAGAATTGCTTTTGACTAACTCACCAAAGGGTGATGGTGATGATAGATTTTACTATGAGTGATGAAAATCGTAGGTGAAAGCGACATGAAATGGATGCACCATTTTGGATTTTTTAGATATTTTGAGGCTATTTTGATTTTTGGATTTTTCATTTTTTTTGGTATTTTTAGGATTTGTAAATGTTTTTGGTATTTTGTGTCTCTGGGACCAATTAGGGATGTCCTTGCCTACATTTAAACTCAAAGACGACATAGTTCGAATGACAATTGACTTGACTGCTAATGAGATAAATGGGCAAACGGATTGCCATTGCAATGGACGCCTAAAGGACTAACCTAGATGTCTCGGGGGATGATCAAAGATCAACTTTGCCTATGTTCAAGCTCTGAAATGACGTTGTTCGGTAAGATGACAAACTGAAAAGACTTAATGATGAATTTTTTTTTAGACTTTTGAGATTTTTCCAGTGTTTTTGGATTTTCACATGATTTTGACAAATTGGATATGGATAATGATATCAATGCTTTGTTTTGGGATTTTGCTAAAAACCAAGCTTAATGTTGATTGATCAGGTTGATGGATTGATAGTTTGACTAAGTGTGCTAAGTGAAACAAAAGTGATAATGTACTTGTAAACTCTAGGAAGTTGTGTTATACTAGAGTAAAATCATACACAAGAGGATAGTTTAGCTAGGTGTGTTAAGCCAAACAAGGTGATGTTGATTTTGATAATTTGACTAGGTGTGTTAAGTCAAATAAGATGATAATGCACTCATAAACTCTAGGAAGTTGTGTTATCCTAGAGTAAACTCATGCACAAGATGATAGTTTGACTAAGTGTGTTAAGTCAAATAAGGCAATAATTGATTGGATTCAATTGATCAAGATTGATGAAGCTTGATTTGGAACCAAATCATTTTGATGATTTGATGTGAAACTAACGTGCACATTAGACACGACTGATATGAATTGTTTCGATTGATGCTCGATGAAAGATAAAGCTTGGTAAGGAACATCGTCTAGTCAAAATATGCCATGGGCTAGTGATTTAGATTTTTGGCTCATATATGTTTGACCAACTTGATTTCACGTTTTCCAATGTTCAGATCACCACATAAGCTAGAGGATACATATAGAAGATTTATTCTTGAAGTGAGATGCAAATATCTCCTGACAATGTCTAGAAATGTTTAGAATTTCATGGGTGGATTCTTGAATAGGTGTATGGATGAATGGATATGGATCATCTTGTGATAAGATAATGTATTCAAATAGAGGATTCTCATTCGGATAATGCTTCAAGGCTTAGACAACGTTGGGTAAAATAGGATCAATGAAAATGACCCATGTCAAGATGTTTACCATAAGCAAGTGTAGAGTGCACACAAAAATTTGCCAAGATCAAGATAACTTGGATTATGGATGCAGATATGTGAACATGGATTGGATAAACGATTCATGGATGAATGGATGATATGAATGGAATACTAGCTTTATTATGGATGTGATAAGATGATTTCTTTTGAAATGGCACACGTAGATGCTTGATTCTACACATGATGCCTATTTGGAAAATTTTCATCATGGTACTTGTCCAAAGCACCACCGAAGTGGTTTTTGCTAGAGGATAATTTTTTCTTTACTGTTTTCAATCCTTTTTCTGATTTTTTTGGATTTTTATATATTTTATATTTTTTTGTATTTTCTGAGAGATTTTAAGCTCATGCTAAATCACATGGTGGTGCTGATGTAGATGCGTTTGTCATAATGTGCCATTGATATCCTGTTTGAAGAAGTTTCTTTTCCAAGATACGTGCACTTGAATGTAAATTTCGAGATCCCTGATCTGCTTTGTTGATACCGTAGTTAACTCTGTCTTTTTGTGCACATCACAATAGATTCCTTCTAAATCCTTATGATGAAGGGTCACTGCTAATTCATGATTAATGTGCGAATTGGATATCATGAATGGAGCAGTGGATAGCAGAGTGTGTTTAGGAATAAAAGATGGATTGGTTGATAGTTTGGAACCTTTGACGCTCCAAACTTGGGAAGATGAGAAGTGATGGGTGGATATGGAAGTGTGCATGGAATTAGGACCAACTACTTGATACACTTTGTATGTCACTTGAGAAGACTTCTTTTTCCTTTATGGACATCTTTGATGGATACATTTCCCTTTTTTATTTTCCCCCATAGTCTCTTTGACTAATGGAGTTAGATAGGGATAATCTTCCTTTGCATTCTTTGGTATCTAAGTGTATTTAATTTGTCCTTCATTCTTCACTACTTCTTTTTCTTTGATTACATTTTTCATGCTTTTATTAAAATCTTTCTTTTGACGTTGGTCCCAATTTGTGGATGGGGTGATGGGTGGATGAAGATTCATGACGTGGTGGGTCATCATATTGGCATCAGTTTCATCGTAAGGATTCTTTGTACTCCATATGTTGATGCTTTATTGAGACAAAGTTTCCCCCAATTTTATGGAGGTGTCATTGATATGTTGACATCCCTTGGTTTTTGAATAACCAAGGCCTTGATGCTTAGGATTGCCAAAAAATTGTACTGGTTCCATGATACCCTATTCATGTAGGCCTAATCCTTTGCCTTGATAATTCATCTGTAGGAACATTCTACTTGCAATAGGATATGATTTACCCTAGAAACAAGGTGCTAATCCTTCTCTGCTTTGTGGTGGATCTTCAAAAGTGACAACTTTTTTATTGATGAGATAGCTTGCTCTAAGAAAGGTAAGTGATCCAAGTTTATAAGTGATTGGATCCTCCACATTTCATATGAATGCCTAATTGATATCTTTCACTTGATTTTGTGAGATATTAGATTTTAATTCTCCTTCAAGAGGTTTTGATGCTTCACTTTCCTTGTAAAAGTCTTCCTCATGATTCATTCTTGATATGCTTTCACATCATGTTTCTGATTCACAACTTCTATAGAAGCCTTCTTCATGATCCATTTCTTACATGTCTCTGGATTTCTCTATATATTGATCATGTGTACAAATGTTAAGAGTAGGAGACTCTTGTTCCTTGGTAATGATATTAAGAGTATGAGATTCTTGTTTTGAATGAAGATCATCTACGGGTCCATTCAATGAAAGCATCTCATGGGTAGATGGAGGAGTATGTGCTATGTGGATATGATCATATTGTATAGATAGGAGAGTGTTCATTATATCATTGTAGTAGCTTGGAGATACAAATTCTTGATCTCGAATGATTTAGGAATTGCTTTCAACATGATTTGGATCTAGTTCTTGACATGGGTCAATTTCAAAGGATGTCCATATGTTTTGGAAAGGATCATTGCTAGACCTTGGTGAAAGATGTTGATCATGCTTTGGAATAGATTCTTGAGATATGTCCTCTAACTCATTAGCTAATGTAGAGACATTTTCAACATGATCATTGGTCAAAGGATCTTGGTTTATGTCAATAGGATCATATAAACTCAACACTCCTTGAAATAGGTCTTTGTAGGAGGGGTCTTGATCATGACTAAAAAATGGCTCTTGATGTATGTTGATTTGATCATCAGATGAGGTGAAAACATCTTCAAGGTGTTCATCGATGGATAGATCTTGATTATTGTTTTCAACAATTGTGGTGGGAGTTTGTTGTAAACTTTATTGAGCGAGTAATGCCTACATTTTCTATTGAGCCAACAATTCTTGTTGTTGGTCATGTTGTTTTTGTTCCAAAAAAGCTTGTTGTTGGTCTTGCTGCTACTGTGCCAACAAAGCTTGTTGTTGGTCTTGTTACTGTTGTGCCAACAAAGATTTTGTTGGTCTCCTTTTTGTGCTACTTGTTGATTGACTTGTTCATGGATTTCTTGCAATAGTGCCTGGAATTGTGCTTACGCTTGTTGAGCCTAGTGTTGGGCAACTAATTGCACTTGTTGAGCAGCTAGTTGTGCAACTTGTTGGTTTTGGAGTTCCTTTTGATGAGCGGCTTGTCAAGCAGCTTGTTGAGTGGCTTGCAACATGATGGAGAATGAATTTGTCATGTTGTGTTTTGGCGGTGGTGGCAGTGGATTGGGAATGGTTTTTATTGTTGGGGTTTCTTGAATGGTTTCCATTGGTTGTTGCAATATTGATGGAAAAAATGGGAGGATTTGATATGATGCTTTGACTTATGAAGGGGGTTTTGCTCGGATTCAGTTGATTGATGGTTGGTAAAGGGGAAAGGCTCATGCCTTGATTGTTTGGTTGATATATTTGTAAGTTTTGGCTTTGATTTAAATCTACCATAGGAAAAGATGTTCCAAAATTTAGATTGGGAAAACTCACATTCGTTGTACCATTGAGGTTTGTAGGAGATAATGATCCCATGTATGGATTGTACAAATGCAAGTTTTGAAAATCAATTGGCATTGTAAGACTTGGATAGTTTGGTTGAATTGGATTACTCATGATGGATGAATCAAGTTTATATTCCATGTTTCTCTTGTGTTTTGACCTTGCTAAGGGACTAAACCTCTAAGGTGTTTAGGACCAATGATGAGATGAAGGATGAAACGGGTGAGTGATATACGTGTTTGAACATTTAGGAACTTTGGATCAATGCCAGACTTTAGGACTTCGTTTGATTTGATTTTGATTGATGAAAGTTTGACTAAGTGTGTTAAGTCAAAAAAAGTGATAATTCACTTGTAAAATCTAGGAGGTTGTGTTATCCTAGAGAAAATGTGTACACAAGATGATAATTTGGCTAGGTGTGTTAAGCCAAACAAGATGATTTTTGATGATTAACTTGTAAACCCTAAGAAGTTGTGTTATCCTAGAGGTAAATTCACTCAAGAGGATTGATAATTTGACAAAGTGTGTTAAGTGAAACAAGATGATGTTGACTTTTCCTAAAATTCTAGCATAAGTGATGTTTCCCAAGGTTCCAAAAGTTGTTGGTGAGATGGGATTTTGATAAATGTTTGGATGGATGAAGAGTGACGACTTTATCCTAGATGACCCTACGAGGACTTGTTTACTAGACCAAGATATTGAAGAACATGATTTTCCCTAAAACTATTTCAAACCAAAAGATCAATGTTTGCATGGAAACTAAATGACTTGAAAGGGACCAAGCACATGTGTGGTTCAATTGTTTGTTATCTTTCATAGGTTCGGTTCTTTTTACCACAAACACTTTCTTGATTATGTTTCAAACTGAATGTCCAATGTCTTAATTTTATTTCATCCCACAAAGTGTGTTATGTGGAAATCAAGGAAATCAAGGCAAAGGATTCCTAGTGCTGACTTTGGTGAAAAAAATGATGATTAAACGTAAGTACTTAGAAACCTCTAAGGATATAATTTCTAGGGCAAGCAAGATCACTTAGATTCGTCAAAGGATATTTGTTTCCTGAAAGGGTTTGAAATTTCAAAGCTTTTGTGAATTTTTGTTTCTCAATTTTTTAGAACCAAGCAAGGTGTTTTGATTTCAATAAGATGCACAACCCTAGGCTGAAAAGACAATATTTGTTGGGTTCCCACTTGGACAAATCCATCTATTCATATTTTGTGCAGATGACTAGATGCTTGACAACACTGGCTCCCCTCCACGACACACACTTCTTGGGTCAGCCAAGAATCAATACCCATGAATCTCCCATGGCATACTTTTCATCTCTACAACAAAACCGCATGTATAACGTGGGGCAGCTTCAAAGCACATGACCTTTTGCACCAACAAATATATAAGATTTGGCCTTTTCTAAACAAGGGGTTTTAATTCGGTCATTCCATTCATGGGGGACTATCCATGCAGTGGGAGACCATTTCTACCCTTCTCATTGGAAGAATCCTCATGATTCTCGAACTTTCCTCAAGAATCCACACTTATATACCGGTTGGAAGTCGCTTGGCTTTAGCGTTTTCCTGGTTGGGTCATTCCCTTGGGTGAGTACTTTTTCCCACAAGGCAGGTCCGCTAAGATAATAAAAGTGAGTAAAATTATTTGTAGTTTGATCAAAATTTGTTTAGAAACAAAGGGAGAGCACACACCATAAGTCTACTCACACTCGCAAAGTGTTTTGTTCATTTTTAAACCCAAAATGAAAATGTGGAGGTAATACTTTTGACAACTTAATATCACAAAAAGACTTTTGATTCTAAAAATCATCGTGAGGCACGAGAGATGCACATACGCCTTCTATATGATATTAATTTGTTTAAAGGATTACAAATCATCAAGAACACATATTCATTTTAATCATCCAAGTAAGAAATGAGTTCTTTTTAAAGCACCAACTTTGAAGTTTGATAGTTTCCTTGTTCAATTTTTAAACCTTTAAACAAAATCTAGTGAATTGTTTCTATGTTCTTTTTAGCCTTTTGCAAACTTTGAAAGAGAAATTTGTTTGTTCTTTTTAACCCAAAAGAAATCTAGTGTTTATAAGGAAAATGAAATTAACAAATCTCTTTTAAACAAGATTTCAAATCCTTAAAGAGTGTTGAACAACACTTTAGTGTTTAAAAACGCTTTGTGCATAGTGAGCATGATGCCATGATGAACCTCCTATTTTGATTTTTCTTTTTTTTTGTCTTTGCTCCAACCTGCAAAATGACATAAAACAGAGAGCACAAGAACAACAAATAGGTCAAAAGTTAGAAAATCCAAAAATCAATAAGCACATGTTAAATTTTAAAACCCGATTGTTTTTTGTGGTAGAGTTAGCGGGTGCATCACAGTTGGTAGGTGCAGTGTAGTTTGGAATAGAGGCGATGCTATATAGAACCACACATTTGACTGGGTGCAAGGCTCTACAGAAATAGAGACCGCGGGTGCAGTGCAATTTAGCAAGCGGCATAGTTTGTAAGTGGCAAAGTCTAAAAAAAATTGAAATTCAAAGGTGGGAAACGAGTGTGGTTCAGTATAGTGCCACGGTTTACAAGGGGTGTGGTGCAATACAACACCACATCTATGTCAGCAGCGCAATATAGGGCCGCATGAACTATTCGTGGTGCAGTTTCCTGCGTGTAGACAAAAATGTTTAAAAACCACGAAATTTTCACAAAAACATGATGAAATTCTTGATCGAGCCCTCCTTCTAGGGCCAAAATGTGAACCCCAATTTCATACCTACACAAATACAACAAACAAACATGTTATTAGATCATATGCAAGTTAAAAACAAGGATTTCCCATGAAATTAGATTGAAACATTAAGATAGGAAGAAAATGAAGAACAATGCAAATGAAAGTAAATAAATCCTATTTTAATGAAAAAACTATCAATCCCATGGGGGAGTTGGTGCCAATTGGTATGTTGAAATCAGCCCTTTCCCAACTCCTTCGTAAGCTTTGATGATTTGATCCACTTGATGGTTGAATTATTGCATAACCTAGCTAAGAACTTGATAAAAATAGATGAAATGGCTATGCTTGAAGATGGATTTGAGTATAATAAGTTTTCTTAAATTGTGGATGTTAGAATGAGAGGAAGAGTCTCTCATTTATAGATCTCCAAAATGGAAGAGAGAGTGGAAATGAGCAATGTGGGATCATTCAACATCCAATGGCCAAATGCCACTTATCAAGATGTGAATGGTTGAGGAATGAGCATAGTTTGGTCAATGTGCATGATAAATGCCATGAGATTCAGATTTGAAATTTCAATCTCACATGTTGGAGGGAGAAGGAAATGGAGTTAATATCACTTGGCTCAAGGATGAGGACATGTAAGATGCATTAAATGCCTTGTTGGGAGGACTAAGCCCATTTGAATTTGAATTCAAATTTGAGGGAATATTCCCCTTTTATTTCATGTTGAGAGAAAATAGACAATTAAATAAATCAAAGTAATTGCTTTATTGTGCAAGTTGCATTATCTAGAGGATGTGACATAGATTAAGATTAAATTAATCATAAATTAATTAATTTAATGAAGAATTAGGAGATTTGACAACTTTGACTTGAATTTATGAATTAATTTAAATCAAGAGTTGTGAAGAAAGATTTAATTAAATAAATGATTTGATTTATTTAACTAAAGGGGACAATGTTAGTTTAAATCAAATAAGGTTTAATTTATTCAATTTAATAAGAGGACTTTAGAGACTTAATTTAAATAAAATGAATTATTTAAATGAACAGGGATAGAGGGTTAATTAAATTAAATTGATTAATTTAATCAGCAAAGGAGAAATACTTAATTAAATAAATAATGATTTATCTAATTAAGAGACGGCAGGTGATGAGAAGCCGGGAGTGTGATTCAAGAAGAAATGCAGTTAGTAATCAATTTCAAGTGCGCATGTATATTTTCCATTTCTACAAAACCTTAAGCCATTTTTCTTTAGACAACGAATTTAGGATGAGACTCTCTTGATTTTTGTGAGGTATTTAGCATTTGGTCAAGTTCCCCAAATAACTAAGCTAGGTCCATTATTCTAGTGGAGGAAAGGGAATCACATTTATATTCATTTGAGTCAGGGAAGTTAAAGTAGAATGGGTCAAATGATTCGTGCGATATCTCGATATCTTCAAAAGCACTTACTTCCTCTTGTGATGGTAACAAAGTACTAGCAATGCCAATTCTAATTGGTTGAAAATCTAGCCCTAGGCCTTTTGGTCTTTGTGAAACAATGATTGGTTCAATCCTTCCAATCTGATGTAGCCCTAAACCACTATGTCTATCATATGCTTCCTTTGTATTATCAGGAAGCCTTTTCCATATTGATCTTTAGATATTTGAATAGACGGTGGATGGTTGTCATTGTCTTCATTATAAAACAAAGAGGTGACATCTTCTTGGTCCATAGCATCTTTACTTAACTCTCCCCATTTTTTGAATGTCATCATAGGAGGAACATGTATTGTGACAATTGATTGTTTCCTATCTATTGTGGGTAAACTGTATGACTTAGGAAGAATCAGCTCCCTGACACAATAAGATGCTTTCATGTGATATTCTTCACAATCCTTATCTTTGATCTCGACCTTAGGAGTGGATGATGGTGGTTGTGATGTAGTCGATTTGGTAAGAGTTGATGGATCAACATATAGAGATCATGTTGAGGATGAAGCCTCTTGATTGACTGGCAACTGTCGTTGTGGTATTTTGCATAGGCTTGTGTAATATTGGAAATGATTTGGATCATCATCAATTGTGATCTATTTACCATTGTATGAGAATTTAAGACACTGATGGTAAGTGGAAGATAGGGATTTTATAGCATGTATCCAAGGTCTACCCAATAAAATATTATAGGGAAGGGTGACATCCAAGACTTGGAAACTTGTGTCCATTACCATAGGGCCAATTCTGATATGGAGTGTTACAACTCCTTTAGATGATATTTCTTAATCATCATATTCCTTAATGAGTATACTCTTAGTGGTGTCCATGCATGCGTTTGAGAAACCTAATGCCTTAACCAATTTCAAAGTACAAAGATTTAACCCTACTCCTCCATCTACCAAGACTCATTTGACTTTTATTTGATGGACAAGAACTTCAAGGTGTAGTGGGTTGTTATAGTTGGTCTTCTCAGTTGAATAATCCTTTTGAGAGAATGTGGCATGATGGGAATTGGTTAAAGATCCTACCATTTATTTCAAATGATTGACATCTAAGTTGGTAGGTACAGTTGTGCTCTGCAAGGCTTTGTTAAGAATGGATCGATGATCAGGTGGTAGGGTCAACAACTCCAAGATGGATATTTGTGTTGGGGTCTTCCCCAACTAGTCAAGTAAATTATAGTTAGGCTTGGTAGACTATGGTAGTGGCTCTAATGAAGGACCTAGAAGGGCTATCTTAGTTTTGTGTGTATTGACAACACATTCAGGATGCTTCTTTATGGTAATTGTATTGATATTTTTATTAGCAGCTCAAATATGATTTATGATTGTACCTTTTCCATAGTCGTACTTGGTGTTTGCATAGCTAGCCAATGAATTAGTCTTAGTTCCTGAACTGGGGGCCTTTCCTTTCTGATGATCATGTAATGGATATGTTAAGACCTTGTGATCACTATTTTTTATGTGTTGTTTCACATTGACTTCTATTGTTCCATCTTCAAAAAAATCTTATATGATGTTGTTTAGTTGTTGGCATTGTTGTATCTTATATCCCTTAGTTTGATGGTACTGACAATAGGCATTCTCATCCCACCATGAGGGTTTAAACTATCTAGGATCATACTGTTTTGGCTCTAGAGGTTTTATGAGGTTATGTTTAATCAATTCTTTATAAACTGTCTCGATTGGTTCCCCCAAGGGGGTAAACTCACATCTAGGAAATCGCCTCTATGGTTGTTGTTGTTGTGAATTTTGGACAAAGTTGGCCATTTGATCAACATCGTTAAGAATGTCATGAGAGGGGTTGTAACCTCTAAGTGTGATGACATGTCTTGCGTGTAGGGTCTTAGCATCAATAACACCATCATTATTTACATTTTTGTTTTTGGACCAAAATTTGTTTCTATTGTTGGGAGTATTTTGGTGTTGAAAACCTGGATTCCTACTTGGTGTCTTAATTTCCCCTTTGTCAATGAGAGATTTCTCAAGTATTATGCATTTTTGCACTAAGTCTATAAAAGAGGTACAAAAATGTACTTGTAACTCACTTCATAGTTTTGGATGAAGATTTTCAAGGAATATTGTGACTTTTTGTTTCTCTGATATCTCAACAAGACAACAACTAGCTAAAATCCTCCATCATTGGAAGAAAGTGGTGAAGTTTTCTCTGTCTTCTTGCATGGTGTGACACAAGGTAGCTATGGTGATTTCGTTGTCTATGTTGAAGGAAAAGTGTTCCACAAATTTTTTAGCTAATTCGCCCCATGATTTTATGTCATATGGAAGTTTAGAGAACCATTCCAATGCGATCCTGACAAGGGTTCATGGGAAAAGTCTCATAAGGTATGTGGGGTCATACGAGATGTCCATGCATGTTGTGGAAAATTATTTGATGTGTTCTAGAGGATTCCTCTTCCCATTATACTTAGGTAAATTTGGTATAATGTATATGTGTGGGAAGGGTGTCATGTATAGCGCTTTGTCAAATGGACATGGACATAAATATTGTGCTGAGATGGTTCATTTACGTGATATTGAAATACTATCCATTTGTTGTTGGAGAACTTGCATTTGATTTTGTAGAACATCTACCTGTGTTAAAGACATGTTGGTTGCATTGTTTGGATCGATGTAAGTGTTCATAAATGCAATATTCTATGACATATTTTTATTTGGTGTGGGAATATGTCCTGACATAATATTATGATTTGGTGTAGGAATATTTCATGTTTGTGTTGCCCCTTTTTGTGGAATGAAAGTATTGGTTTTAATTTGCAGTATAGCCTATGTCGTGTTTACACCAGTTTTGGGTCTTTCACTTGTGATGTTTGTTCCAAAGGGGTTCGGTTAAGATGCTCCTGCAGTGAACTTTAGGCCCTGTCTTATACCAAATGGTGTTTGGTTTACTATTGAGGTATTTTGAGTGGGTATGCCAAATGGTATTGCTGTGGTAATATGAGGAATACAAACATTTGATGTTGCTTGAGTAGATTATGTTTTTAAGATGTGGATGTCAAATCGTGGTGGTAGTGTGGCACCTTCTACTAATAATTTTGTGAGATATATCTCTGGGGATCTTGTGCCAAACATTCATCTACAAAAGATGTGAATTTAGGGTCTTCTACAACAACATCTATGTCTTCTACTTGAATTTTCCCATTGGTATCCCTAGTGAAAAAATTTTCAAGCAAGGCTTTATGAGATCTTTATGTCCCTGATTGTTGGTTTGCGAAGGGATTGATGAAGTCTTATAAGTCATCCATTTCTTTACGTTTGTTTTTAGACCTTGTTTCGACCATGAAAAAAGGTTGCTCAATATGAGGGAATGAAAAACTATGTCGAGAATGATATGATCTAGTCTATGTTTTTGGGACTTTCGGATATAATGAATAAATGCTGCTATTTTTTTGGTATTTTCTTTGAAAATAAAGGATTTCTAAAATGATGATATTCTAGGATGGCAATATGAAAAATTCTAAGTAAAATGCTAAGGTAATTGATTGTAAATGATTCTAAGAGGAGGTTACCTACCACCTACGAATTAACCAAGGCTACGATTTAAATTTGTCAAGGAACCTGATGTAAGACTTGGACCAAATGATAAGGTGAATTCCTAAACTAGATTGATGAGTTGGAAAGATTCACAATTAGGACAAAAGATATTGTTGAAAATTGACTAAGTTCAATGACAATGACTGTCGAAACATGGGTTTGTCCAAAGTGTTGAAAGTTGGTCTATTATGAGATATGCAAATTACTATAATGCAACTAAGTTTCATCTACTAAGAGGTATTTCACTAAAACTAGTCGACACCTAAAATATGGAAAATGCAAAATTTGACCAATCTTATGGTTTCTGTCCAAGGTTGACTATGAGAAACAAAGACTAAGAACATATTTTGGTTTCAAACTATCGAAAATGCGGTTCATTTTTACATATGCATCACAAAATTTAATAGATGCATTGTTATAAGTTAGATGCTACTTGCTAAAGAAAACTCTTTCGGTTTGTTGACAAAAAAATGTGACTTACCCTAACACATGCGGCTAAAAATTTAACATATGTGACTCTATATGTTAGATGTGACTTATAATGAGAAATGCAACTTGGGATTTAGTGATAATGGACCCTAGTTTGTTGGTAGGCAAATGTGAGTTTTTGGTGAACAGATGCGACTCAAAATTATAGTTGCGATTCTATTTCTATTAGATGTGTCTCATTTCTACAGGTGTGGTGTTGTGATGACATGAGTTTTCCAACTAACTCTATTTCATGATCAAGTTTTGGAAATTAAAAATAATCAGAAAACAATGTGTTTTAGTTTTGATGAGAATGAATATGTAAAAATTCATAAAACATGTACAATTCTTAAGGATGGCAGTGACAATACTTGTTGAATTCTCACTTGGGCTTCTCAAGCTACGCTTATTCAAAGAGGATGACTAGAAGCTTGACCACACTAGCTCCCCTCCACAACACACACTTCTCGGGTCAACCAAACTTCGGTTCCCATGACTCTCCCATGGAAATAATTTCATCTCTACTATTGAATCATAAGATTGTGAGATGACTTCAGAGGTCTAATCTCTTGCACCAAAAAATAGAAGGATTTTTGTTTAAACTAAAACATGTTGGATTTTTAGTATGGACACCCATTTAGAGAGCCATGCGAGAGGCAATATCATCCAAGTCTGTATAGGTTAGGCTCTATAGGTTTTGATGCACCACAAGGGTACTCGAGAATCAAATGCTTGTTTGATGCGATCTTTGTAATATTGAGTTTTCTCAAGCATTGATTTTTTTATACCAATTGGGAGTAGCTTGTGAAAAAACACATCACCAATTTGAGTCACTTTGGTTACTCTTAACCACCAAAGCAGGCCCAATTTCTAGAGTTAGTAATGTTTTATCTTACACCCAGGATTGCACAAATGCACGAGGGGAGAGGATAATTTTGTTACTGAATCGATGGTTCTAATCTAAACATAAATAGGCACAAAGGACACTGGTTCATTTTAAAGCCCAAAAGAAAAAAATTTCTATCTACTCAAACAATTGTTCTTTTTCCTTTAAAAAAAATCTTCTTCAAATATGGTTCTGCAAAGAAATCTTCAATAGTTTAGATATCTCTATTAATCAATGGTTTTGCAAAACATGAATTAGTAGTTTTTATTTTGTTTCAATGTCTTTGTCAATCATCATGCAAAAAAGTTTAAGAAGGATTGTCTTCTATGAATCGACTTACAAACACTACCTGAACTCCCCTAAAATAGACTAACATATGAAATTAGTACCAAAAAAGATAAACATTAAATGCAAAAAAATAGAAGTTCGTAAAAAAAGAAAAACATGTTTACTAGTTAGATGTATCATAGTTTTATCAATCAGATGCATCGTAGAATGAAGAAAATGTTTCATTGTACAATAGATGCATCATGGTGTGTCATATGCATCTTAGAAAGTTAGTTGCGGCAATTCATACTGCACTTGCGTTGTTTGGTACCTGTTCCTGTAAAAATTAAAAATAATCACAGATTTTTGAAGATGGTGTCTTCATGTCAGGTTCACCAAATGTAACGTTGGAAATGAGACTCAAACAAGATAGTTAGCTATAAACAAAATCACTTAGTCTAATCCTACATTTAACAACAAAGAACAAAGAAATAAACAAAACTATAAATGAAACAATCTCATTGAACATTTGTATACTCCTTCGAATGACATTGATTGCACTTCTCCATTTTTCTATTGTACAATAGTTTCCCTTAGATTTCTTAAGTATGCAATTATGGCATATTTACTATTGACTTAGAAAAATATCGAAGATTATAAGCTTCCTAAAGTATAAAGATTCTAGGAGGAGGAATAATGACAATGTCAAGTCAATTTATAGAAAATTGGTTTTCGAACAATCGACTCAGATTCGAAAGAGAGATGGATGGTTGAGATTGATGAATACCTTGTGATAGATTTATGTTTAGTTAATAACATGAGTGAGAAAGTCTACATGATGAAGCTTAAATTAAATAATAATTTAATCTAATGTTGAGACTATTAGGAAATCGAAAGAATAGAGATTCTATGTGAAAGATAAAGTAGAAACATTGTGTTTGAATACACAAATGAATGAATTAATTAAATAATGTTATTTAATTAATAATAGTTTGAATGTCGAAGAATAAGACTGACTGATTGACACAAAAGGTCTATTCGTCAGGAATAAATCATGAGATAACTGACTGACTTAATTAATTCTCGACTTAAGTAGTCAATGAATAATTATATTTATGAATTAAGTGTTTATTTAATTCAACATTTGAAATTTGGAGATTAAATGAAATAAATAAAGATTTATTTAATTAAATGGAGGAAAGGCTAAGCAATAATTAAATCATTCGAAATGAATATTTAATTATAGTCAAAAAATGTGATAAAAGATAAATTAGATAATAATTTATTTAATTTAGAAAGGGGATTAATTAATTAGTAACATAATTAAATAAATAATATTTATTTAAGTAATCAAGATTGAATAAAGGTAATAATGAGTTAATTAAATAATAAAAGTTATTTAATTAATAGAGAATAGATGACTTTAGAAAATAATTAAATAATTAACATTATTTAATCACGACCAAGGACATTAGAAAGTATATCAAAAATGGTGTCATAGGCCTAGACCAATTTTCAATGTCTATAATCAGAATGAAGGAATCAATGATGTGGACATAGTTCAACCAATCAAAATCAATGAGATCAATTTTGAGTTTTGATTAAGATGAGAAAAAGAGACCAAATAACTTTGGTATCTTTAAAGGTTATGAGAGAATCAAATTCCAAGCTTTGGGATAAAGTCACTTGAAAGGATGATTGTAGGAGAAAGAAACCCGACAAAGGTTTGGATAGAACATAGATAGGTTGGATTATAAGATCAACTCACCAACATGTCTATGAAAACCAAAAAATGTTTATAATTTCCAAAAGAAAATACAGTAAAATATGACACTAGGTGTCAAAACAATAGAATTTGTAAGGAAGACAATGTACTAAGTTGAAAGGTATGTCAACAAAAGAGGATTGAGAGTATGGATATTTCTCAACAAAAAGGATATTGGAAAGAGAATTGGAATATTAGTGCACCTCTTAATTTCTAAGTTGTTGATTATTCATTAGATCCACTATTGTATGATCCAAAATATTAAATCTATGGGATTGCAAATCAATGAAGAATCTAACTTTGGTAATGGTATATTTTAGGTATACCATTGAGGCATGAAAATACAATAGAAAGCTAAAAAAAAGGAATGGAAAATCATTCCAAAGAAGCAAGTGTTTGTTAAGAGTTAAAATTTGAGTAGACTGAAAGTTGTGGAAACACTAAGGGGGAAGGAAGAGAGTGGATTGACTTGGATTAAGTACCCCAACCAATGAAAAATGTGGATATGTTTTTGATCTGTAAGAACTAATGACTTGTTTAGGAGTCATTATGTCAACTAAGTCATAAATTTTATGACAAAAAGAATAAAGTATTGGAGTTATTAGAAGATAGTAAAAAGGTCAAGAATAATGACCAATGAGAAAGGAACATTATCACTCAATACTTTATATATGTTGATTGGAGGATGAAATAATATTATCCTTGATTCCATAAAGAAAGGATAGGAAAATTAATTTGATCATGATAAGGAAGATCATTACCTATGGAATTGGCAAGGGAGTATCTATATTACTCATGAATTGGAAGAAATTATGTCTACACTTGTATATACCTTATATGGTGGATTTAGATAATGATGTTATATCTATGCATACGTATTAATACTACATATTATGAAATATATTTTTGTTGTAAAGTGACTAGACATGGTATCTTACTATGCTAAGAGACCCGAGGATGATAAGGTTTAGTTATTAAGCCATAAAGATGGTATGAAAGATAAAATAGGATGTGATGCTATGCAAGAACATTAATTATCTATACTTGATTAATCACTTAATCATACCTTACTCTTGAATGAAACCGTAGGTTTGGAATAACCTATTGGGATGAAAATTTCATTCGATTAAAGAGAGGAACCTTAGGTTAAGTTACCTAGTAGGTTGGAATATGTAGTAAACTACTCACTGACACCTTTAAGTTGGGAATAACTTGGTTGAATTGTACATTTGGTCTTGATTGGAACATATAGGGTTAAAGTAACCTATAACATCAAACTAGTCATTGAGTGATGAGTCTATCCTAAAATTAGGGTATATCAAATTTGGGACTCATCTATGTGATTAAGTGAACCAATGGAGCTAACGAGAAATGTTCATGCTTGGTAATTACGTATGGAGTTAAATTTGATATGATCTTCTAGGGACCAACATGATGGAACAAGAATTTATAATCGAAATTAGTACCAATTCTTATTGGGAAAAATAGATTAAGTTAAAAAATGAATTACATCTTTGGAAATAACCAAGGACGAAAGAAATCCAAGTTGTGGATGTCCTATGATAAAAGGAGATTTATCCTTGCTAAACTCCTAACCATTAATACTTGGGAATTGAAGATGGCATAAGATCATAAAATAGGTTATCACTTAGTCAAAGAATAAACTATTATTGGATATAAAATCTAACCTATGTACCCAAAATTTTGGAAGATTCAGGAATGAAATGAGGAAATTAATGTCAGAGTTCTAGGACATTGGAAAGACAAATTGAATTGTTGGAGGAGAAACCACTATAAGCTGGGAAAAGATAGAGTACGAGGCTACATAGAATGTGGCAAGATAATGTCTAGTATGCTAGGAAATCAAGACCGGATATCATCATTGGTAGGATATGTATACTCTCTCGAGATTCCAGAGGGAAAGTTGTAAAAAACAAGATAGAACAATCTATCCATGTAGGTGAAACAAACATAATGTTCTAGTGGATAGACTCACCAAAATAACCAATGCTATTTGAAAACTTGATTTATAGGATTTTGGTCCTAAATAATATATTGTGATAAGTAGTTGCTTAGTATTCTTGAGAAGGTTATCTCAGCTATAAATGAGAAATTAATGATTGGGTTGTGTAAACCATGATCATACTATGAGACATTCAATTGAACAAATGCATAATATATTATTATAGCCAAATAGACAAAAATGGTAAATCAAATCTTCAATGATTTATAAAATTATAACATTGAGGTTTAGAAAAAATGTACATGGAAAGGAAGGTTGGAAACTCTATTAAGTTGATATAGGCTTAGAAGTAGGGTTAACCATAGACTTGACAGATTGTCAAAAAGGAGTAATAGTGAAAGAGATCGATGAAACTTTGTCAATACAAAGCTTAAGTATGAAGAAGTATCAGAATTTGATATGTGTCCAATAGAAATGATATGCTCAAAATGGAAAAGTAATCAAGAGTAGTACTTTATGAAAATGGATGTGTAAATGACACACGAAAATGGTTTCCGAGTTGTCTAAAAGTGTAAATACCAAAGGGGAAGGATGGGACCCATGGTGTAGTGTACAATGCATTGACATTCCTTATCTATTTTGATTATACTAAGGATAAATTTATGAGCCAATGATTTCCAATCAATACGTCTTAGATGTCATCTATAGTTACTATTGTACCTAAGATGTGTATATATGATAGTGTAACAAAGCTCTTTGGGAGAGTAAGTATGTGTGAGGCATACAAGATTTCCCTATGCAATAGTGAGGGAACTTGAAGCAACATCTAGGAAGGACAAGGTTGCAAGGAGTGATGCTACCTAGGATGCGTTTTATAAATATTGCATATTTTGAGAGTGATAAGCAAAACTTTATTTGACTTTGTCTGTATGTTAAAGGGCTACAGATCATCAGGGACGACAATTCATAAGGGAGGAGGTATATTACACCCGAATTGTGTAATTACTATTTACTATCACTATGTAGGGTAAAATGAATGTAATGTGAATAATGTGGATGAATTAATCATGTGTGCACTATGGATAAACACCCATTATACCTTTGTAAATCTTGCATAAACAAACATTACTACTTGTTACACATTCAAATTAGGAATCTGTTAGCATTACAAATCAGAACATAACTTGCAGATATCAAACATAGATTAACAGAGAAAAAGCAAAGAAATCATAGTCAATAATGGCCGTTGTTAGAGAGAAAAGGCACCAAAAAAATTCAAAAGCGCCCTCTAGTGGAGAGAAAAGGAACCAAAAAAAAGTCAAAATTTCCAAAAAACAAATCAAGTGCGCTAAAACCATGAAAGGAAATGCAAAAAAAATCTGCAACCTATGTGCAAATATTTTTCTAGAGCACTTTCGAGACCTGCAAATTCAAATGTAGCTCATAAAATTGTTATTGTTAAGGACCAAAGTCCCACTAGGTTTTTCAAAATATGTATGGAGGAAATTTTTAAGTATAAACAAGATAATTGAAATTGAATGGAAACTAATCTAATTCAAAACAATAATCAAGATCTATGCCCATTACTCATGAAATAAAATCACAAAGCTAATGAATTTAGGAACGTTCTTGAAGGAAAATGGTAAACATGAACTCAAAACAATTCAATCTTACCATCCTATGTCGAAGTGTATCCATATTTACAAATTTTGGAATGTTCAATTCAATACAAAGCCTCCTTTGTGTGTGCGAGAGCTTGAAGAATGTTTTTGTGTTGATCAAAGATGTTGGTTGAAGCTTTTTCAACGTTGATTATGATCTTGGCATTACTTTGTTGTATAAAATAAGTTGGTTCTTTGATCCTTTTTCATGAAGGAAGATGTTTTTTATATAGAAATTGTGATTTGAAATGGACAATCAGGATTGTGTACTATAATAGCTTGATTGATAGTCGAAAGATGTTGAGAGGACTTAGATTAGCATAATATATGCAAATTGATTATGTAATTAGTGTGATTGAGGTATAGATTGATCTGTCAAGAAAATAGATTGAATAATCTATGGGATTGAAGAATAGATTCATCTGTTAGGAATATAGATTGATCAATCAAAAAATAGAGTGAGAAATTAGTGGTTCGTAATGTTTTGAATAGTTTATTTGATTATTCAAATTTGGAGGAAAGGGACATAATTAAATTATTATGTTTTAATAATTCAATTGACTTAAGGGGAATAAAGTGGATTAGCAACATAATTAAATAATAAGCATTCTTTAATTAATTAGGAGGAATAAAGTTAGATTAGGACTATATTAAATAAATGAAATTTATTTAATTTTCCCAAAATTGGTGAAAAAGTGAATTAATTAAATAATTTCATATTACTCAATTAATACAAAAATTAGGCTTTTTGATGGTTTTGACATGACATGCAGTGATATTTGATGATAATGATATTGATGATGAGAAAATATCATTTAATGTGTGCAATAATTATGTCTATAGAGACCAAATTTTTTGTATATGGATGGTACAAATTCATACTATACATATTTTTTATGACTACACGAACAAGATTCTACTAAAATTATTTTATAATCTTCAAACATTTTAAAAATGGTCAAAATCTTTATTTTCTTCCCAAATGTCAAGTATTTTATATGAAAATATAGGTTTTTGGGTCTTCTAGACTTAATGATGATTTTTTTTGCTCAAAAATAAACCCCAAAACATTTCTAGCCCAAATCACCCTTAAATCTAAGAAGGGGATTTGTAGATTTGAAACTCTAAAGCGATGTTAGAGTCACTGGAAGACTCAAGCTTCAAGGATAATCTACAAAATAAAAATATTGTTCTATAAGAAAAAAGCACAAATTTACAATAATGGAAAAAATATATTAGATAAGATATGATTAATGATGTATAATATGCAACAACTATAAACTAATGTTATACAAATCAGACCTATATAGGAAATTTTAAGAGGTAGGACAAACCAAAATGATGATAAATGCCTTAATCCTATGTCATTCGACAACTATGGGATAAGATAAGATAAAATTTCATGACAACTAAGAATTATAGAAATATTTCTAACTCGCTAAGAAACTTAACATGTGAACATGTGTGAAAAGGTCCTAACTAAAAGTATTTGAATAATATACCTTGTTCACACTTCAAAAGGTAAACTGGATAGGAAATAAGCCTATTCAAACCAACAATGATACAAACTTGTACTCTTTTTTGGTGGATTTTTTACCTAAAAGGGTTTTTTCCACATAGATCTATATGTTACGTGTATGTATTTATAGTATCGTTGATTTTTTTAATTTTGTTCTCGAATTGTTGTAAATCTCCATTGATATTATACAATTTAATTTCAAATTCATTACAATATTTTAGATATTCATATTCTAGTGGTTTTATTCATTTCTAACAACAAAATATAATAGGTAGATTATCTTGATTACTCACTCATTTATTAAATATTTTTATATAAATAGGCTTGCTACCCATGATGAAAATTTTCTTTTAGTGCCTTCACTTTTATATAGAAAAACTGTTTTACATCAAGCATAATTCTATTACAATTTTAACTAAAATAATGGCAACATATTATTTTAATAAGAAGTATAGTATTGTAAGGTAGGGGGAGCAACCACACCAAGGCTCCAGGTCATGGAGAGCTGAGAGCAAAGGGATGTCCTATCTTACCTCAAGATGATGGGTGTCTAAGCCAAGAATTGAGAATGAAGAGCACTCTCAAGTTCTTTTGTCACTCTACAAATCCAAAAACCTAAATGAGGCTAGATGAGTCTATCTCTAGAGTCCAAAATTCACCTCAAACAACTCTTTGTCTGAGGACAACAACGTGGATTAGGGATGACAATGTGACACACTGGTGTCTCTTTGGCGCGTTGGCATTCATACAGCCAAAAAATGTGAAGTACAATGTAAAATGCCAGAGAACCTACTAACGGTCAAGCTGACAAGATTTAATGAGATGAATAGAATAATAAAGTATGAGAAATAGCTATGTAAATGATGAATGACTGATGTTTCTCTACCGAGCTTTCATTCATACGACCAAAAAATGTGAAGTAAAAAGGAAAATTCCAAAGAACCTACTAACGTTCTAGTTGAATAGATTTAATGAGATGAACAAAATAATATAGAATGAGAAATAGCGATGTAAATGATGAATAGCTAGCATCTCTCTTGTGTGTTGGTATTTGTACAACCAAAAAATGTGAAGTAGAATGTAAAATGCTAAAGAACCTACTAACGGTCTAGCTGACAAGATTTAATGAGATGAATAGAATAATGAAATACAATAAATAGCTATGTAAACTACACCTCAGATAACTCTCTGTCTAAGGACAACAACGTGGGTCTAGGATGAAAATGCGACACACTAGTGTCTCTCTGGTGTGTTGGTATCCATACGACTAAATAATGTGAAGTACAATGTAAAATGCCAGAGAACCTACTAATGGTCTAGTTGAAAAGATTTAATGAGATCATAATAATAAACTACGAGAAATAGCTATGTAAATGGTGAATAAGGTAGATGAAGATAAAGGTGACGAATATCAACTCACTAAAGATCCAGTTTGTGAGTGAGATCCAAACACACGTTCACCTACACACAACTCACAGAGGGAAAAATGTTGGGATATATAGGGGTCTATTATAGTCAGGCCCCTATTTTGGTGTTTCCACCTCCATAGACAACTAGGAAAGCCACAAAGTAGAAACTATGATAAAGGAAATATAAAAGAGAATATTGATCACTACAAAAGACACAATGCTACTCTATCAAACCATAATAAGAAAAGAAAGTGAATCAAAACCACCTCTACCCAACGACACTCAAGGCCAATGAAGGGAGAATGCAAGACAATGAGCTTGGAAAAGTCAACATGACCATAGTAGTGATGAAGGGAGGTCTCACAAGACTCCAAACTCGTAGCTTCTATGGTCGCACAACATGTACAAAGGCAAGGATGATTGAGTAACAAGCTGTTGCAATGCTCAATGGAGTTGTTAAAATGCTCAAGAGATCATGTGAAGTTGAATGAGATTGTGAAGAAGATCCTAGAAGACTGAATGAATGTGAAATGGATATATTTGAAGATCAAAACATTAGAGGGAAAGAGTCATTTTCAATTCGATTGGTTGACACAGAGGCATTACATTTCATGCTCAATGGAGAGTGTAACGTCCCTATAAACAACAAAGGTTGGAATCTAGTTGGGATGCCAATGTGCGGCACAAACGTTCGTGCATCGTGCTTGATTCCTTGACAAATATTCCCCCACCGACATATTGGTCAAATGCCAAGTGGATGGAAGGCAAGTGGGTGATGTGGAATTTTTCCCTCAAGTTTGATTTTTTAAGGTGAGGGTATGTAAAAGGGGAATTTACACAGGGGGTGAAAATTTTCTCCTATATATTTTTCCCCCACTTTAGTGAGCACGAGTATTGATGAGTATTCAATAAAGTAGATCGAAGAGTTAGAAATGTATACCTGAACTGTTGAAGAAGCACACCATAATCAAGAGAGGTTGAAAGCGTAGGGTAGGAAAATGACTGCACATGTAGTCTCTCATGAGGAGGTTTGAATAAGGACTTCGTAGCTCTGCGAGATTATGAATTTGAACAAAGTACACTAAAGACCCATAGACCAATGATGGACAAATCTCGTAGGATGCAGGCACTTCAAAGGCCCTCAAAGCTAGAAAGAAGGCACCCCGAGGTACTCTATCCTAAAGGAAGCCTAGTGCAAGGGGACTCTGCAAAATCAGACTAGGAAGAAACTTCACAAGTGCACTTGAAAAGCAACTGGTTAATCCATAAATAAAACATGTTACAAAACAAAGAGCAACCACATAGGAAAACAAGAAGATAATCACGTAGATAGTCAAAAAAATGAAGGAAGAGCTTTCAAAGGGATCCCTTAGGAACCCTTCAAAAGAAGAGGTTCCACTGAAGGGATGTGTTGTTTGAAAGTGCAAGAATGTTTTTTGCAAATCGATTCATCATCGATGAATTATTTCAAAAGATGTTTAATTCATCAAGGAATTTGAGAGGAATAAAATGCCGCCTTATGAGGGGAAGGTCAAGGATTCTCCCACATGAAATTTTTCTCCCTCCTTGGAGGAAAGTTCTTCAAGTTCTTTCTTTGTGAATCTATGACAAAGGAAACACGTATCAATAGGGATCATAGTTGAGAATGCAATTTTTGAAATTTTTTGAAAAGATTTCTAAGAAAAGTTTCATTGGCTACCGAATACATTTTCTGAAAATCAATGTTGACATGATAGCCTCCCCCCCCCCCCCTTAGGATGGTGTGTACCAAACACAAGGCATGTGACATCCTAAGGAGATAAAAGAAAGAATTGAAAAGGTGATGTTGTGGCCTTCTGAACATATCAAGATGTCACCATGGTAATGTTGTTGCACACATGACAACACATCAACACAACAACATCATGAATCAAGAAAAGAAGAGAGAAAGATAGAAACACTATAAAAAGAAACAATTACATCATAAACAAGAGGCATAGGGGAAATTTGATATTTTAAGGTCAGAGTTTCTCATAAATATATATATAATTATAATGATAGTATATAGATGAACTGTCATCAACCCCCAACTATATCAGATCATATGAAGAATGCACGAGAAAAAAAATTAAAACAACATTGGGTCAACATGGAGGAAAATCCTAAATTCTCCCAACACTTTGCATCATCCCTAATTTGTCAAAAATTAATACACATAACAAAGGAAGAATCATGTCACAAATAGAGGAAGTTGCATGACATACAATCACTCATATATCCAAGCCCCTATGAGGGTGATAAGGGTCATCTAGGAACACACAACACAAGTATGGGAGAACACAAACAAACACACACTTTACACTATAGATAGAGAAGATGCTCCCCCTAACACTCATCAATGAAGAGGTTATCAGCCTCCAAATCTAGATCATTGTATGAGGAAGGTAGATGAGCCTGCAAGGGTGGAATGTCAAGGGGGGAACCCTTGAACCCTCCCACAACAAGAGCTAAGGAAGGAGACCTCTCGAGGTCCTCTCCGCTCAATTCTAGTGGAGCAAAGGTCAATGAATTCATGAAGATCACTGAAAGGGTCAGGACCTTGTCCAAATAGTTAAACATGGACTTCATAGGAATGCCATGTGTTACCTCAATGACCAAGGGAAGTGGTGCCTGAGATTCACTACTAGGCTCATCAAGTGACTCGAGAGCAGTGATGAGCTCAAGGGATGTCGAGACTTCCTCCATCACTAGAAAAATCACATGCTAACACATGACCAACCTTTCAAGAAGGTGGAATCCTCTTATGCCCACAATTGTTGGAGGGTCCAACCTCCATCTTCTATTTCATCAGAGGATGTGAGTTCCCCACAGACGAGGCAAAAGGTGCAAAGGAGGAGAAAACCATGGCATACACCATTGAGGTGTTGGGAATGTCTACGGGCTTAGGGAATGGTGGAATTTTCAAAAGGGACATCAAGAGAGGGGGCTAAATCGAAGAAGCAATAAAAACTTGTACCTATTTAGGGTTAGGGGTGTTTTCACTCGTAATAGGAGCCAGACGCAGCACCGAGGTTGATTGAATTGAGGTAGAGGGGACGAGAGAGGAGAACACCATATGAAGTACTAAACCAATGGTGATCAACTCCCCTTCCTTCATATGTAGAGCTTCCTACTCAACCACTAGATTTTTTCATCGACGCTTGTGCTCACACGTAAGGCAGTTTTTGCAACTCCGAGAACTAGAGGCCGGGAGCTGAGATGGGATAGAAGGCTCTTGCTTGACTATTAGAGTGTCCATCACATCCATTTCTCGTAGAGGGAGAGAATCTAGGATGGGAGTAGGAGGGAGAAACTAAGATGAGGTTGGAGCAATAGTGGGGGGAAGTCGGATCTAACACCTCAATAGTGGGCCTCTTCCCATTCACTACCTTGGGAGAAGGAGTGGTAGGAGGTCATGGAGGTTGAGATATAGAGGATCCCCCATGGGGATCCTTCCCCTTATCATACTGAATGGGCCTAGGAACCATTGGTAAGATAGGAAGTTCAAATGTTGAACACTTAGGCTTTCACCAAGTGAGCACAATAGGATTATCTATCAATCACTTAGGAGAGGAATTTGATGGCACTATGGTAGGGAAGAAGGAAGCGATAGGCGAGATAATGAAAGATGAGGAAGAAGGACCTTGAGCATACTTCTCTTCCTTCCTTCTCTGAGCCATTGTGGCATCACTGTCAGCTTTCAAAAATGCCATATGCAAGATAACATAGGGAGATGGAGGGCATCTCACCTTAGGTGTTAAGCACCCTTTACTGTACTTCTCATAGGTTCGGTACAAGAGGTTCATCCTAGGGGAAAGTGGACCAACAGGTGAAGGCAAAAATTGATCTAGAGAATAGCTACCATGTGCAACTAGCGGTTTATAGATGGTGTCATGGATTATGTGCGCTGAACTATCATGGATAAATTTTAGACACTTATGCATGAATGAGGGAGATACACTCATTGTGACCAACAAGGGGATACCCAGTTTCACTCTGAAGAGTTCGGAGCCCAGGATTATGTCAAAGACCAAGTTTACCGACTTAGGTCTAACAAGGATTGACAAGGTGATGCTACCAAGGGAAGCTATGAAAATTTTGTTATGTGTAGGATGGTACTTTCGAGTGCGTCATACCCATATTTGTGTAGGAAATTAATCAACATAATCTCCTTATTAATCACATTCACCTGGCACGTTGGGTCAACAAGAATGCTTGTTACAATATTTCTGTTGATTCAAGCGAGGATGTATAGAGGAGATGGATCTCTATTATAACCTATCGATAGGTCCTATAAGGTGAAGGTTATGCCAAGAGAACTAGTCACAAGTTACATGGAAGGGATAGGTAGATGCAGAAAGGAAGCCATCACATGCACTAAACAAAACATTCACAGAGCCCCTAAAGGTTTCATAATTGGACAGTGACCCAATTAAGGTTTCATTCTAAGATGCTTATAGAACCTTCTCACTACACAAATAGCTATCATAGGTTTGGTTGCAAGGTGACATGCCTTACAACTCACACCTATAACACTCCTAGGACACAAGGAAAGGAAATTTTAGCACCACTAAACAAAACCAAAATGGTTCATGTTGGGTTCACCAAAATGTGAAGGTACAAGGACCAACCATACCAGGACTCTAGGTCACGAAGAGCCAAGAGGAAAGAGCTACCCTATCTTACCTCAAGCTGGCAGGTGTATATCACAAGAATCAAGAATGAAGAGAATTCTCAATTGCTTTGGTCACTCTATAGATCCAAAAACCTAAATGAGGCTAGATGATTCGGTGTCTAGAGTCCAAAATGCACCTCAAATAGATCTTTATCCAAGGATGGCCACATAAGTTTGGGATGATAGCATGACACATTGGTGTCTCTTTGGTGCACTGGTGTCCATATGACCAGAAAATGTGAAGTACAATGTAAAATTCCAGAGAACCTACTAATGGTCTAGTTTACAAGAATTAACAAGATGAATAGAATAATAAAGTACAAGAAATAGCTACAAATTTAAACTCACTAAAGCTCCAATTGACCAATGAGGTCCATACACACGTTCACATACACACAACCAATAGAGGGAAAAATGTTGGGCTCTACTGGTGTCTGCCATAGTAAGACCCCCGTTTTAGTGTTTCCACCTCCATGGATAGCCAGAAAGCCACGCAGTAGAAAGTACGATAAAGGAAATAGAAAAGAGAATATTGAACACTACAAAAGATACAATGCTACTCTATCAAACCACAATAAGGAAAGAAAGTTAAGCAATATCACCTCCACCCAAAGGCACTTAAGGCCAATGAAGGAAGAATGCAAGACAACAAGCTTGGCAAAGTCGACACGACTGTAGTAGTGACGAATGGAGGTCTCACAATATTCCAAACTCATATCTTCTATGGTAGTACAACATGTACAAAAGTGAGGTTTAAGGAGTAACAAGTTGCTGCAATGTTCAATGGAGTTGTGAAAATTCTCAAGAGATCAAGTGAAGTTGTATGAGATTGTGAAGAAGATCATAGAAGACTCAATGAATGTGAAATGGATACATTTGAAGATCAAAATGGGAGGGAAAGAGCCATTTTTCAAGTCGATTGGTCAACATAAATGCATTAAATTTTATGCCCAATGGAGAGTGTAATGTCCCTGCAGACAATAGAGGCAATAATCTATCAAGGACGGTAGCACGTTGTGTAGACGTCCACATGCCGTGCTCAAGTCCCCAAAAAATATTCCCCCATTGACACAGAGGACAAATGCCAAGTAGATGGAAGGCAGGTGGGTGATGTGGAATTTTTCCTTTGGGTTTGATTTTCTAAGGTGAGGGTATGCAAAAGGGGAATTTACACAAGGGGTGTGAATTCACTCCTATACAAGTGCATAATTTTATCCTCTTTATTTTTGATTCAAAAAAATTCCTCTAAGTGGTTGTGAACATTTAGAATTAAGGTATACATGTAAATTGAATCTTAAATTTATTGATCATAAGAAATGTCCTACCCATCATTTTTTATGTTTCAATTCCTTAAATATTAATTGTTGCTACTAAAATTGATAATCTTTTCCTTACATGTTTTTTTTCTTGAAAGAATGCTCATTATGAAATGGTTGATTCACTCGTCTTTTATTTAATAAATTGAACAAATAAAACCTAATCCAACTTCACTTGCAAGGGAATACTTTATTTTAATAAAGATAGACATCTTGGTGTTTCATTTAATTCATCTAGATTTAATTAATTAAGAGGTTTACAAACATTGAAATATTATTAAAAAACCCATGTTCTAAAGGAAGTCTATCATTTATATTGATTAGGATTATATAAATTCTAAATCTTGCATATGCCTAGGATTTTGAATGTAATGCAAAAAAGGATAGTGATATTTTTATAAGTTTTAATGTGAAAATAATAATATATATCCTTAAATTCTATTAAAAAATCTATAATATTTTACTATCAATTATAAGCTATAAGAAGAGATTATTTTAGTGGTTTCTTTGTATTGCATATGAAAATGCATTTTTTATATAATGAATATGAGAATGTCAACTTATTATCTAAGAACACAACTTTAAGATAACCTCTCAATCTTGTGCTCTTTTTATAACTCCATAAAATAAAAAGAAGTAACCAATGTAAAATTTCAGACAACACCCACCTACCAACCATCCAACCAGCTTGACTAGTAGACCAAATAATACTCCCTAAACCAACACCTACAATAATAAAAAGCCACACAAAACGATAACAATTGCCCTTCACTCTCACATACAGCTCCAAAATTGTCAATTGAACCATAAATTTCATTTATCATCAATCATAGTTCTGACACAAATACTTTCATTTAAAATTTATTTTTCTAACTTACTTGAATGGAAGAGACATCAAAATCTACTTCCTAAACCAAACCTAAAGCCACACAAATGGTAATAAATACCCTTGCCTCTCACCCGCACCTCCCAAAATTGTCTCTTGGAACATAAATTTCATTTGTCAATCCACCATAATTCCATAGCATAAATGGTCTCAGTTAAAATCTATTTCTCCTAGCTAACTTTTTTTTTTTTTGATGAATAGGCATAAATCTATATTAATTTAAAGAGATAAAGTACATATTCTCAAAACAAGATGGGTGGTAAGAAGGCTCACCGCGGGAGTCACATGGGCCTAGCCCAAAAAACCAAAATCAAAGATACGTGGACTTAGCCCAGAAGTCCAAACTAACAGAAATAAAATAAAAGGCCATCAAGCAGTTAGAGCAGTGCCAGCAGAGCCAGGAGGATCTTTGTCGTCAACCTTCTTTCCCCATACATCAACGGGTCGGGAGTGACGTTAGTAGGAGGACCCCAGCCATCATCAGTTTCCTTTTTTTTTCCTCGCGTTGCGACGAGATTGCAAGCGCCAACTGTAGAATGGTTTTATGAGAACTCGGCCAACTAGAGCCACTATCAGGCCAACCAGAGCCGCTGCAGGAGTGGTATCAGAAGACCACCTACAGCTGCCACCACGTGCTAGACCGAGGGGGAGGAGTGCGGGAGTGCCGAAGACGGCGGGAGCCACGCTGAGAAGGAGGTTGGGAGTGGGGGCGAGCAGAGTCACTCCTCTGCCGGCCCCGAGAGGGTGACCAGCCGTGAGAAGAGGATCAAAAAGCATTCAACTCGTTCAATATATATACCAAATGCGTTTATGACCCTACCTACAATTGCAGAAACTACAGCGAAATTTGAGAGAGGATTCTTGAGACTAACGTGAGGCCCATAACCTCCACAATGGTAACAATGCTCTGTATTTGAATTAAGCGGTCCAATGATAACATGGTGTGGGAATTGTTCTCACCAATGGCGGAGGAAGTATATTCTAGCACAGAGGGAACGCTACTGTCCTTCGTAATCCATGAGACTCTCACATGATCACTTCCTACCACAGATATGTGTACCTGCAAATTACATAAATCCAATCTTATTTTAAAACCGTTAAACATTACTTATACTAGACAGATCTAATCTGCAGAAACAAGCAACTGAATCCCTGCTCTAGGTCAAAATCCATTTATATTTAGATACGCATGCACAGTTGGAAACTAGATGTGTGGAGACCAATTCCTTTATTTGGAACAAAAAACATTGTCAAAATCTGAAAAAAACGTTTGATCCATATCTCAAGGATTTTGGCAATGTTTGCTTGTTCCAAATAATTTGTGTACGACTAGAAACTTTTGAGGATCGTTATTACGCATTTATCTCCACATTTTCTTCACCTGAATCTCGCGACCTGCACCGGGATAAACAATCTGAGACATCTGATTCAGCTGGAACAGAATTTTATACAACTTTTAATAGTAAACCAAGAAAATCTATAATTGTAATTAGTAAACAGTGAGGAGATGAGATTGATTTAAGGTGTAGAATTGAGTGACAGATAGAGAAAATATAGTGCATTACAGGTGTAAATATAACATTTTCTTCAAATTTTCTTCAAACTCCATGTGGTCCGTTGAAAACTATAACGACAGATTTAATGGATTAGATTCCGTGTGTCACCCGCGTGATCGGATATACGACAATTTGGTCGGTGGCAACATATGATTGGGTTTATGAATGTTGAAAGGAATGAATGACGTGTTATATATCGTGTGAAAAAGAAAACTAAAGCCTAAAATTTTTGTAGAGTCCCTACACGTAATTTAGTAACTAATACCTCACATATATGTACATCTATACATTAATAATTGAAAAGAAAAAAAGAGTGTTATCTAGTTAATTAATAAAATAAAGTAAAATAAATATAAACTAACTCTGATTTAGTGAGTCAATAGAGTTAGATTATATTAGGTAATATTAGACAAAATAATTGACATAAAAATAATAAATGAAGAGAGATATTGCTTAGTTTTGTGATCTAAGAGTTTTTATGTTGCTGATAATAGTGATAAAAATCTAGAGATGTCTTAGATTTGTTTGTATGTGAATCAAAGGAAGAATTTTTTTCTTCAATCTATGTTGATTCAACTTCACTCTTTTTTATCTAGTTTGGGCTTGCAAAATTAATCAATATGTGCAAGCTTGATCTCTAATGATCTCTAAAGTCTACCTTGTTAACTCTAAAAAAATGGGGTACTAGACAATAAGATCTCCTTTCAAAGTCTTGGGAATTTTTTTGTCAAGATGAAATTATTTACAAATAAATCAACACAAACACACTTCAAAACATGTGCACACATGAATGTTGAAATGATTACTAGGTGATTTTGATGGTTTCCTATGAGCATGTGATTATATATGGTGGATGTAAGTGTGCATGAATGTTCTTGAATGTCCTCATATTGAAGGATTATTGATTTCATGTATTGTGGGTGTTCTCTTATTACTATATTTGTCATAAGTGAAAAGTGATGTATTTTATACATGGAAATAAAAAGACAAGAATGTTTGTGCACAAGTAGTTACAGACCAAAGTGTGTAAAGGATGTAATTGATTAAAATATTATTTTTTGTTTTGTATTGACAATGATCAAGATCATGGTTCTGAAAATGGCCCGGGAGCTACCAACATGACCTATTTCAAGTAGTCCAATTGGATCATTATTTAAACTGGATATATTATGACTAGGATTGGATTAATGGTTAGAATAAACTAAGTTATATAATTGGACTAGGATCACATCTATATAATTATAGAGATAAGTTATGTGTAAAGGGCTAGGAACACAAATTAAACTATGTACAAAAATTTACAACCTATAAATTTATAAATGTATCAAGATGTTCACTGAAACTAGGTGCAAAAATAAATAGAGAATGCATCAGGGATAATAAATTCACCATTACATTTTCCCCCTATTTTAGGTGCATGTGAATCTCGAAGTATGAATCACACATCTCAAAGTATGTAACATTTTCAAACATCCATAAAATAAATGCAACAAATATATGAAAATTTGATCCATGAAAGATGAATATTTTTTACATATTATTTTCTTTCATCATATACTCTCAAGAAATTCTTATCAAAGAGTGAGATTTCATGAGTAATCCATAACCTTTAATATAAATTGAAACATAAAATAAGAATGTTAGTGATCATGTGTGCCCCCTTTAATTGACTACCCTATAGGGTGAAATTGATTCAAGGAATATCTTATTAGACTTTTATACAATAGTAAACATTGGAAAATAAAAATAGATTGAAAATAAAATATTTTTTGTTTCCAAATCAATAACAAATGATAATCATGCAAGACATATAATCATCCCAATGCATTAAAATATAAGCAACTATAGATAGGAAAATATATAATGAAATGAAGAGCAATAAAATAGAGATGCAATAGAAGATAGGATCACTACCCCTAACATGGGAAAAATAACAGTGATGTAACCATTAATTACCAAAACACCTATGAAGTTTAAATAAAAGTCCCAGTGTGCCACCAATGAGAATAAGAACACATTGGGCAAGATCAAAGGATAATATTATTTCCTCCAACATGATAATACTAATGGTAATGTGGCCCCATATAGCCAAAAGTAGATTTGAAAGAATGAATTTTTTTCAAACGTGGCATCCATGAGCACATGCAAACATTGAGTAGAATTATTGGCATGCCACTTAGCGAGTGAAACAAGGACTAATAATAGCATGAACATTGATAGGAACAATCGGATTGATAGTCCATAGAAAAGATCAATAGGATAATTCTTAAGAATGGGGTTAGTCCCCAAATGTAGCAACTATGATTGTAAGAAGTGATATAGATATAAATATGAAAATATGAAAATAAAGCCCATAATGTTAAATGGGGAAAAACATGATGCCCACAATGTATGATCAATATGTTAAATATGTAATAGAAGATAAGATCAAATTACTATATAAAATTAGGTAGAAAAATGATAGGACAAAGATATGTGATATAATAACATGATTTCAATAAAAATAGGGTCTCACAAAAGATACAATAATGAAAGCTCAATAGAGAGGGGAAAATAGTATGATGCCCCCTAGTGTAAGCATACATAATAATAAATGATAATACCTCAAATTAATAAACGGCAATGTAATATCAGGAGATATACACTCTATGATGAAAAATATAGTGATAAGATCATGTAAGATAGTAGACATATGATATAGGCATATAAAATCTTAATGTGAGACATAGTAATATCAGAGTATGATGTAAAATGTATGATCAAATGGTGAAAATTTAAGGCATGGTCTAAATTAGTGATATATGATAATAGTGGATTGCAAAAATTATGTTATTAATGTCACCTTATATTGTGATCTATCTATAGTGTAGGAACCCTTGCATTTTAACACTTGTTTGGGCCTTCCTTGCTTTATTTACCCCTATTTATGTCTTAATTGGTCCTATTTTGCATCCACAAGCCTAATGAATTATATATTTTATGGCTAATCCCAACAAACATCAAAGGATAAATGATAATTTGATGATTTTGGCTATGTGTCCCTAATTTTTGGGTTGGAACTAAGATGCCACCTAGGGTGTCTTTGTCCCTCAAAGGTCTTGGGACCTTGATTTCAAAGCACCTTAAATGGCTCACTTTTTGGAGTTTGTGCCCCAAGTTTCAAGCCTTGGGACTAAGAAGCCACCTAGTGCGTCTTAGTCTCCCTCAAGTTATTTTTAAGATTTAATTTCAAATCTTGGAAAGATTTATGCTCTTTTCATTAATGAATTCATATCTCCTCTTGTTGTGGTGTAATTTTGGGATATTAAGCATAGATAAGTATAAATACAAGGTTCTTTCACTCATTTTCATATAATACTTTTGTGAGAGAATTCTTATAGCACAATTGAGTTCACAAGACCATTCAAGATTAATTAAACAAGAATTTGGAGCCATCAACAAGATTCAAACATCATGTCAAAGATATTCTTGCATCGTGTGTGTTTTTGAGCTAACATTTATGATGTAGGTTTTTGATTCAAGCAACCAATTCAAGTCAAGATCTATCAAGCATTTATGCATTTCAAGATCTACATTCAAGCTATCCACTTCACATAAGTTTGAAAATTTCATAACAAGGGTTTGATGAGTTGCGACAACACTTTGTTCATTCATCATTTACCACCATTATTATATTTCATTTCAAGGTTTAATTAAAAACAAGGGGTTTGACCAAGGAAAACCCCCATTTACTAACAATCAACTAGTTGTTCCTCTCCTGTGTGCTTTTTTTGTAGACTTACGTCGAAGATCATTTGAAGTACAAATTTGTCAAAGTTGCAAAGTTGTCATCTTCACTGAAAGTCACGTGCAGGCCAGATCTGGACGTTTCAGGACCTAAGATCTGAGAAGAAGGAAGTGCAGACATTCAGCCTTAGCATCACATTTATAGATTTCAAAAATTCAAAGCAGGACTAAGTTGGTAGCACAAGAATCTTAGTCCTTCGAAGGGTACTTTGCAAAGATTTTTCTAGATTTTGTTTCATCATCCAAAGATTCCACATTTCCCCTAAAAATTGACAATGAGACTAAGATAAGAGTAAGCGTGTCTTTGTCCTCCCTAAAATATTTTGACAACATTTTTGAATTTGTAGAATCCTCATTACATTTCCAGACTTTCCAAGTACACATACCCTAACTTGTTGCTTAATTTTATCATTTGCATCCATCATTTGACTTATAATATTAGGTTTTATGAGTTGAACGTGCTGTTTTCTTTTCCAGATTTTTTCTTGGTGGTGAACCCTTCAAAGCCTAGAAAATCCCCACCTAGGTCTTCCTTTAAAATTGACTCACCTTTGGGTTGATAGTCAATCCAAATTGGGATCCTAGGGCATTGTTGAATAATTATTAGAGAAAGGTGATGTTATATAACCTAAATCATAAAGCATCCCCTTTTCACCTATTGTTCATTTCGGTGAACCTAGCATATTTTGACATTCATTTTCTAATTTGGAGTTTTGTTATGATATTTTCTGCACAACAACAACTCAGATAGAATATGATATCCTATCTCTCTTGAAAGGTAAATATATATGGGAAAAGAGATAACCTCAAGGTCTCTAATGTTAGGTCTTGACAATGCAATAAAAAAACTCAGTGATAAATGTGAAAATGTTGGTAATCACAAAGGGACCTTACTACAAGCAAATGCTAGACTTTGAATTTATCAGATCTGAACAATGAATTGATACTTGAAGTCCTCAATTGAACCCAGATAATAAAATAAATAAAAAAAGATAAAAGGTTCAGAGATAACCCTAATACTAATTCTAACCCTAAGACTTACAATGCCAAAGATGATATGCTCAAAATGGATTGATTTGTCATAAACTACTTTCTATTTGACCCAAATAAGTCTGCAATCTCACATAGATAGTGCAATCTTCTGAGGTATTTAAAGATTTTTCGAATCATAAACATTCATTCAAAATAATACTATTGCAATTGGATATGAACAAACATTTATAATTGAAATAAGCACAATTTAAAGCCCAGGATAACTTTGTAAAGCAACTAACGGTCAACTAACTGCAAAAATTATGGACTAGAGATCGCTGCAAACATTCCAAACATGAAACCCAAAGCATCACCAAACTATTTAATTATGAACTTAATCAATTTTAAAGATAGAGCAACAAGAACCATGCCAGATAAAACTTGACACAAGAAAGATACCAAATCACAATATCCCTTCTTATATTAGGTAATCCAAAATGGCAACAATTCTAGCCTTTTGTTACAATACTTGCTTGAAGATAAGCCCTAATTCGCTCAAATATGAAATCTCTATTCTATCTCTCTACACCTACTAATTATCATCTATATCTTGAAATGAGGCAACATGCCCAATTTATAGAGAATCCCTAAGATAGGTCAGCCCAAAATAAGAACTTACAATAAAAACATGCCACAAAAGAGGTCGGCCTCAAAAGATATTCGAATATAATATGAAATATGCAATTTACTCCAATTTCATCCAAGTTGGCCTAGGGTCACAAAAAGGTCGGCCCAATGTATGTGGATAATGGGAAGCACAAACTTTGATGTAGATCCATATAATTACTTCCCATCCTTTTCTTTAGCTTGATCTTCCTCACCATGGACGACTAGTAACACTCTGTCCAACTAAGTAATGGGTGGTATAGGAAAAACTCTAACTCTTCTCTCAAGAGACTTAATGTCATCTCTTGCTTGCCTTACAGTACCACCCCAATCAGCCCTATTAGTTAAATATCTATCAATAACTACAATGTAAGTTGCAACATCATCTAGTTGATGTTCAGTGATTGGACCTTCA